>JAQSVV010000166.1:3000000-3471745 GCA_036375495.1 Agrotis segetum
AACACGTAAGACAAGCTTTACAAGATAATCTCCGACTTCTAAAGACGAAACACGCTGATCTTTATGCAGATAAAAGTGTGAACGAGCCAGCCAATATTGCTATGCTTAATAATGTTCCCACCGCTGGGACACAAGCCTCTCTGTGAGAACTGAGAAGCTGTAATCATCCACGTGGGGCCTGTTCAGGCTTTTTTGGTTCCATCCAAGACCATGTCGGAGAAGCCAGTATTCTCGCGACTTGTTCCTTCATTGTTTTGGAAGCAATAGCGATAAAATAAACCATCTATACAAAGTTAGGCGCCTGACTAGCTTCAAATCCAGCTTCTACTACTCCTTTATGAAAGACAACTCGAAAATCCTCTCAGATTCAATGAACATATTTATTACGGAAATAAACAAAGGTGAACATTAATGAAAACGTGTGTGAATGAATGATATTGTTTACATTATTCAATAGGCAGGGTTGGTGGCGTGTGATAACACGGCAGGGTAATTTAATTAAGTGTTAAGGCTGTACGTTTAATTCGTCAATGACACAACAAATGACACCGAATAGAATGCTTTATCAAGAGGTTTTGTCATCATTAAGTATATTTGCTAGTCTGACAATACCTCTAGTCTGTGATGTGAGTTTTCTCTTGCATCACTGTCAAAATAACAGTTTCTTTGCTCAGAGGTTGCTTTTATTTGGACAAAATTCATAAAAGTACCTTTTTAAATGTAGAATTAATAACCCATTTATCACAGAGGTCTTCTTCGAAATCATCAATGACAGCGAAAAATAACAATTTAGTAAAAATGTCATCACAACAAGCGCTCATTTCTAGAATAAGGTCATCGTCCATCTCTTCCGCGTGTCACCCGTCCTTGTTATCAGCTGCTCTAGTGTTATCTACACTGTCTATTTTACTGTGTCAACAAGGACTTTTATTTTTATCTACATACGAGTCATTATTCGTGTGAAACTTTACATGTTTTGCCGACCAGCTGTCACGTCGCGTCCATTTCTACTTCTTTGTTTCTGCATCAATATATCTATAACTATCTCTGGGATGATAGAGTGAGGAAGTCCTGTGAATTGATTGCTTCATTCAAGTCTATATTAGCATAGAGCTATACATTTATTCCTATCAAGTTGTCACCTTAATTGCCTCAAGCTGGTTTATTTCATTTATCTTCTTCCGAAGATAGTAAGTTAACGTATGCAACAGATCAGGATTTAATCCGGGAACTAACGTGTTTACTTGTATTCTTTTATCAATTTGCGGGGGTAATTCACTGAATAGCGATTAAACTGGAATCCGCTGTTATGAATCATCACTGGCCAAGGTTAAATCAAAAACATTCGAAGATCACAAAATTGATACAACTTGTATGGAGACTCGGGATACGTGTCACATTTGCAATTAATTCACATGTTCAAGGCGTTTCATTGACGAAATCAATGGAAAGCGTTGACTCCTCTCTTGAACAATGTCGTTTGTTTCGCTTCCGGAAAAGCAACGAGATATTTTATCCCAATATTTTAAGTTAAAATAAATCTAGTTAAAAGGTCATGTCGTGACCAGCTTTTTAAACAGTCAGTGACCTTTCCCACTTGAGCGACCACTGCCTGGCATAGATGGCTCTCAGACAAACTTAGCGATGCTTAGTAAACAAAAGTGGCTTAGTGGGTCGCGTTGGAGCTCGGCTTAGGACTTCAACACAAATAGGGGTCCGAAACTGGTTTGAATTTTCATACGAGAGTTTTCGGATTACGTTGACCTAAGATTTTCTTTTATAAATGTGGAAAACGTGCCTTTATTCAGAAATAGGACCCTAAAGGTCAATAAGTGTCGGAACTCATACGAAGTAGACGTGCACTAAGTTGTCATTTAAAAATTTAATTACCCAGTTATTCAATAATATACATTAGGGAGTACTTAACAACTGTCAAATTCCCTTGAACGTGTGTAGTGTATATACGACTATTCATCACGGATCCATAAGCCACTGTCGTAGAAAGGAGGCACCGCTCACCCCCGCGAGTAACAAGGACAGCCTCTTATTTTTCATCTCGCTTGGATCATCGACGCTGCCCACGCGATCGTGTTGCTTCTAGTGTGTTGAAGACAAAACTTTTGGAGCGCGGTACAAAACATGAGCGCACAGCGGTCGTCGCCCGGCTCGAGTCCCGCCCAGGGCGAGAAAGGAGGGACTGTCAGAGCTCGCTAACGGATTTACCATCAGCTGTGGAAGAATCTACAAAAGAGTGGCAAGTAACGCAAGTAACTCATAGGAAACGTAAGCAACCAGATCACTGTAATTGTAACTGTGCGAAAGAACTACATGATTTCCGAAAAGATATTACAGAGATGTTGAAAAAATTTACTGACACCCAGGAATCTGCAATGAGCTTCGTTCGAGAGAACATAACTGAAATGAAGTCCCAGTTGAAGGAAATCAAAGCATCAACTGACAGCCTGAGCAATGAACAGAGGTCGATGAGATCTCAAATATCTGACCTTGCTCTCAAGGCCACCACAACAGAAAACAAAATCCAAACTCTGGAGTCAGAAATCACTGCAATAAAAAATAATACCAACCCCAGCGATTCCAAGTCTGTAATTAATGAGAATATTATGCATGAGCTGCAGGATCGGGCGTCCAGAGAGAAGAATATTATTATAGTGGGTTTGGCAGAGTGCAAGATGCCCAACAATGATAAAGGACACTCTTACGATAGAGATGAGGTATATTCCATTATAAACAAACTAATCCCAAATTGCCCAAAGCCCAATAACATATTTCGGCTTGGGAAATATAATCCCGATAAGAACCGTAACTTAAAAGTTTGTTTTGATTCCTCAAACACTACGAAGACACTGTTCCGAAACAAGGATAAACTTCAGAGTGGGATAAAGATTTTCTCTGACCTAACGCCTGCACAACAAAAACATAAAAAAGAACTAAAAATTGAACTAGAACAGAGAATGGCAAATGGAGAGAAAGATATCATAATAAAATATATAAAAGGAATCCCAAAAATCATTTCAACTCATGGCTCAAAAAACTAAACACTGAAAATGCTACCAATATAGTCAACAGCACACATAAACATGAAAGTGATACTTATCAAGCAATTAATAGTTACCTAGACGTATGTACTAGTAAGTCAAGTTTAAATTTTTTCTATGCCAATATAAGAAGCATATGCAGCCCAGGTAAACTGGATGAACTAATATGTATACTTCACTCATTCAAAAAATGCATACATGTGATCCTATTGGCTGAAACGTGGATAAGATCAGATGATCAAGCAGTACAATTCCAGATAGAAAATTACACGCACTATTACAATATCAGACCAAACATCATTGGCGGAGGTGTATCAATATATGTGCATAACAATCTGGAACATGAGCAAATAACGGCAGCGTATGTCGATGGAAATAACTACTTGAGTGTATACCTACACAAATATGCGCTAAATGTTGGGGTTGTCTACAAGCCTGGACACTCAAATTTTAATGATTTTCTGCACACCTACGAAAATAAACTACTACAAAATAAAAGAACTATTGTCTTTGGAGATACAAATATCGATTTACTAGGCACAGATAATACAAAACGACGATATAATACCATGCTTACAGAATCCGGCTACAAGATAATCAACAAGATAGATCCAGACCATTGCACTAGGGAAACAGCAACTACAAAAACGATCATAGACCACGTTTCTACTAATTGAAGAAAAATAATTTTCACATGGCAATAATTGACTCATCTTTATCAGATCACAAGAACATCTACTTGGAAATTAAAAGAACTATACCACCACGTAAACAAAAAGTGCATTATGAAGCACTTGATTACCAAAAACTATATAAACTGGTGGAAGCAAATAAAGATAATTGTGACTACAACACTTTGGATGAACATGTTAAAAATTCAATCTCACAAGCCAAAACAACAAAATCAAAGGTAATAAACGAACCACAATACGAATGGATAAACCGGGATATAATCCGTGGAATTAATGAAAGAAACATGCTGAGGCGCCAACTACTGCGTGACCCTCTAAACAAAGAATTAGAACATGAATTTAAGGCGAAAAGAAACAATGTGGCTCGAACAATTAAGAACACAAAGGCAAAGTACTTTTATGGGGAATTCACAAAATGCACAAAGAAGCCCAAAAAGATGTGGAAGTTAAAAAGAACCCGCACGCAAATTAACAATCTATCAAATAACAAAATTATTAATAAAAGTGCTCCTCCAAAACTGAAGTCTGAAAATAACTCGACAATTACAGATCCAATAGAAGTATGTCAAATCTTTAATAATTTCTTTGCAAATGTAGGGACACAATTAGCAAGCAAAATACCACCACCGCCTCACAACAGTAACTCATACATTTTACCTCACAACGCAATTCATAGCGAACAGCATAAATTATCCGAATTACCTCCATGCACTGCTGACGAAATATCCCAAATTATAGATAACTTAGATCCTAATTCCAGTACTGGAATTGATGGCATTAGCACCAAGGCTGTCAAATGTGTAAAAAATCTCATTTTACAGAACCTAACGGACTGTCTAAACCAACTATTAGAGGAAGGAATATTCCCAGATAATTTAAAAGTTGCAAAGGTCACCCCAATTTACAAAGCTGGTACAAAATCAAATCCTGGAAACTACCGCCCAGTTTCAGTTTTGCCAGTACTCTCCAAAATATTAGAAAAGGTTATTTTTAAAAGACTAAACAATTACTTAACAGAAATTAACTTTTTATATAAACAGCAATACGGCTTTCGTCCAAAATCTAACACACTAAGCGCAGCCATTGATTTAATAACTACTATAAAAACAAAAATAGATAATAAACAAATCGCACTCGGACTTTTTATAGATTTAAAAAAGGCTTTCGATACCGTCAGTCATTCATTGTTACTAAAAAAATTGGAAAGTATTGGAATAACTGGAACTGCATTAAAAATTTTAAAATCTTTTTTGAGTGAGCGCTGCCAGGTAGTCAAAATTGGAGACTATCAAAGCAACATAATGCCCTTAACATGCGGTGTGCCTCAAGGCTCTATTTTGGGGCCTCTTTTGTTCCTGGTATATGTGAATAATATATACCAGACAGGCTTGAAAGGTCAACTTACTCTTTATGCGGATGATACATGTTTGTTTTTCTTTGGATCCAACATTAAGGAGGTAGTTAAACAGGCTCAAGATGATTTAAATATATTAAAAATATGGTTCGAATGTAACTTATTAACTATAAACATGTCCAAAACATCTTACATAATATTCAGCGCGAAAAATAAAAAAATACCTCATTATCCTAATTTAACTTTAAATGGACAAATATTACAAGTGACGGACCATGAAAAATATTTGGGACTAACCATGGATAGTAAATTGTCGTGGAATGCTCACCTGCAATATATTAAGAACAAATTGTCAAAGCTTGTGGGCTCACTACGAAAAATTGCCCATTGTATTCCAAAAAGAATTCGACTCCTGATCTATAATGCTATGGTCAAGCCTCATTTACTATACCTCATCGAAGTATGGGGTAACGCACCTAAAACCAATCTAAAGCCAATCCAAATATTACAAAACAAAATTATAAAAATCTTGCACAATTATGACTTCCTAACACCTACAAAAACTATCTACAAGCAAACTAAATTATTAAATATCAAACAACTTTTTACATACAACACATGCATACTTATTTATAAAATTATTCATAAACTAATTCATTCTAACATTACATTCACAACTAAAGGAGAAACAAGCAAATACTCATCACGCCGAGCCAGCCACATTGTATTACCTAGAATCAGAACAAATTACGGCAAAAATAATTTTACGTATGGTGGAGCAGAGATTTTTAATAAACTTCCAAAATCTGTTAAAGAAGCGACTTCACTTGCTATTTTTAAAAGTAAATTATTAAATTATATTTATAACAATGAAGCACTTTACTGATTTAGTACGATAAAATATAACACAGATCTTTTAACTTGGGCCACCGCCTTCACTTTGGAATGCAGTGAAGTTGCTCCTTGATACCTACGATGACAACTTAACTTATTTTACCAGTTACCCGCACTAGATTTATAATTAGTTTTAAATTTATTTGTTCTCATGTAAGTGATAATGTTAATTGTCTTAATGAGAAATAAAGATCTTTAAACCGAAAGGCTAATAATAATCTTGAATGTAGACGAATTTAACCAAAGAGTTTTTATCTTTAGAAAAGTTAAGTACCCATTACAAATACAGAAGCGAAAGCACTTGATACATAAGTGCGCAGGAGCAACAAAAGGTTTTTATCTTTTGTTGCTCGTCCTTTCGTTACGAAGGTGTGGATTATTATCAACATTTTACACGTATAACCATAATATCTATTTTATTTTATCTCGCTCGAACTTGAAAAGGAAGAGACGTTTATAACCCGCAATATAGGCACATAGGAGTAACACCTTTGGGTTTTATTTCAATTGTTCTCAGGCGGAAAACCTAAAACAAACTAATAGACTTGCAAATGACACAGTTTTCGCGTACAAAATGCTAAACAAGGAAATTAAACGTATTTGTGACTTTACAGCAAATAAAACACATGACTAACATAAGTAAGGTGCACGTGTCAAGAGGCGTGTAATAAATCTAATAATCATTTAATAACTAACTACATAATTAAGAGTGATGAATCATCTCAAACAGATCTAATTAATGAAAGGTATTAAGAGCAAGTTACGCAAACATGGAGAATGTTCGAGAGTGGTAGACAGGTATTTATTGCTAAATTTTAGCGGATTTCACACTCAAACATAATTATCGAGTTGCTAGTCATAGCGGGAGTTCACTCCGCTAAATATTTGCTAATCAAATAATCTTAGGAAAATTCTATAAAACATATCTATCTAGAGTAATTGGAAAATGTATCTGCGGAAGTAGATAAATCCCCGCCTAGACTGATTCCATGAACCCGCTTGCATAATGGTTATACGCCCCTTAGACAAATGACAATAGATGTATGAAGATAAACAAGTTCAAATGCGGTGCGTGCTCTGCGCAAAACATTCAGAAGAGGTTTTGGAGAAACCTCCGAAAATGAACTGAATAAAATAAAGACTTGTTTATGAACTACACGTGGTATGCGCGTTGAGATAGTTACTGCAGTTAAAACAAATGAAAGAAGATTCCTAGAGCATGCCACAGTCCCACAGACACCGTCACGCGATTTGCAACGCGTGACGCACTGTTGAAGTTATTGTCGTAAGACTGGGTCAGTCTCCAAACATACCAAACAATTGAATAAGACATGGCCGAGATTCCAATTATTGTTATTATTATCAAACAAATACATTACGTACTTACAATAACTCTTTTACAACGATTTGTGTGTCATCGCCTGGTATTTAGGATAACACATATTTGTGTATATTGCGAGTACAATAACGTTTCGAGGGCAGATCTTGTTATTACCGTTTTATAAACAAAAACTTTAAATACTTACATTATGTAAATGAAACCTTAAATTACTACAAATTATTGGTGGCATCAAAGTTGCTTCTTTATTTTTGGATTGGTTTTTAGGTGTCGTAACGTTTTAAGAGTTGTTCCTTTTTCATGTAGATTTTCATGCTATTTTCCCAATTCATGGCGCTCGACGCTCACCGGGAGCATTCGCGTGTAATGTAACATTATAGATTCAACTTTGAGCATTACATTACAGTATAATCCCTGGCTGACGAGCATTCGCCTGCATTTAGTATGGATTTGAAACAAGGTGCGCATTGTGATGCTTGATTATCTTCCCTCACTGATGAAATATTCGAATCTGAACGTTACATTACAGGCTCGCGGTGAGGGAGCGCGTTTAAGAGTTGGCGCTGCATCATCATTACTGCCTTTTTCTTAAATTCCTTTACGGGTCACTCCCTGTCTCTTCATTTATTTTTCTGACCATTATCGTTCACGTAGTACATCCATCTTTTAATTAGTTTTCGTCTTCTCCAATCCACATTCATACTCAAAAATTTCCTCACAATATTCTTGCGATTGCTTTCCATCAGACTCTATAATAACAACCAACCTATGGTTGTTTACGACAGTCTTTGGAAACCATTGGTGTGGATGACTTACTATTCTTTTGTATGCAAAATTATGGCCAACCAGTGACTGGCAATTGGGGTCCATACATATAAAGTCTTGGTAAGCTACTAACGAAAATCATCAGTACGTCCAAATATAGACTAAAGAATATGTTTGTGTGTTATTAGATGCCTAAGAAATCGCCGCCCAAGATGATCTTTGTTCACCAGTAACTGTGGCATCTAAGATATCAGGAGTATCCTAGACGAGTTGTTTTTGTTATGCTGTCATCCATAGAAATATAGAAAAATCTGCAACTGCGCATATAGAAGAAAAATAAGATAAGCACGGTAGTGTAGTAGGTATTTTGCTAGAACAGCTTTTTCGCAAAGCAGTTAAAAATATTGTATCAAGTTAAGACCAAAGCACAAGCAACTTGTCTGTCATATCGGCTTAACAAGCTGAACGCTAATGAGTTATTTACTAACTTCCTGTCCACAGCTGATAATTATGACACGAACTAATTTATGTACCGTCACGGCCCAAATGCCACTGACAAGATAGCTGATGCCTAATCGGCAAGCGGCCGTTGTGTTGCATACGTTGGAAATATTATAGCGGATTATACTCCTGTGTATTTGACGACTGTTACAATAGACTTGCAACCCTTATAAATGGGGGCTTAGACGTGGCGAAATGTAGGTGCTGACTTGCTTTATTTTGGTCTTTTTTGCAAGACGTGTCTTGTATCTTGAAAAAGCAGGCAAGATACTGACGGACTCCGCACTAGGTCCGTGTGGTGTAAATCGGAAATCTCTTGTGTTTGAATTTATAGGGCAATTTGTTCATTACGTTATGTTCTGCAATTTGCGTCAATTTCTTTTTCTGCATGTAATTCCCCTTCGTGGAATTCAGAAATAAGATATGTGATAACCATTTTTTCTGAATCTGATGGAATTTGAGTTTCCAAATATTTAGGCCCATACAACGCCATTAATAGGCCGTTGTACCGTTCAGTCTATTAAATATTTGTAACAGAATGGCGCAGTAGGGCCGATGGGAGCTTCCATTTTCTTTCAAGTTTCAAAGGGTTACTTACCGCATTGTCATGAAATATATTACTTATTAATTTCTTGAAAGTCAACGTGTCTTATTACAGGTTTCCATGGCATTTCAACAGTTTCAGTGTCATATAATCAGCTTAAAACAGTCCTGCTAATGGAGTAAATGCCTCCTCTGTGTCGAGAACACGGTGTCCATGGAGTTTCTTGCCCATTCTGCTCCATACATATCTAATCTTTGGAATGTGTTAATTTTTTTGACAATTCTAAAGACCCTGTAAAGGCGGTTGGTTGTAGACTGCTAGAAGTCACAATGTCACCACATTTCTTGGATTTGATTGAAGGGTGTCCTCATATCTGATGTCGAATGACGTCACGTCTCTGCGAACAAGCACCCATAAGACAAAAGTAGACCAAACGCCTACGCTTTTCGCGAAGGCTGCCTCAGGGTTCTATTTATTCTAAGTAAGTAAGCGACCTCATTTGAAATTATTCAAGGTACGCCGAATAACAATAACAAGGGGTCAAGAGAACTGAAAAACAGTCTGGTTTAAGAGGTAAACGAACTTTCAGGACAAAAACACTAAAGTTAATAAAAACAACTGTTTTCTTCCTGAGCTCATTCAATTTTGAATTACGTCTAGTTGCATATCCTTCAACTGAAAGTCAGACTAGAGATTACGTCATCAGGCATGTACTTGAGATAATAAGGTACAAGTTTGATGCCTAATTCGCTTATGAGATCAGAAACATCTAATTTTTAAGGGTAAAATCATTATCAGTGCACAAAGAAACTGAATAAATCCCAATTGAATTAATTTACTTAATTAAAGGTTCACGAAGGTTCCACGATTGAAATGACGATTAGGTGAATAGGTACAATAATGTTATTGATAGCATCATGCATGTTTTCCTCGATGGCGTCGATAGGCAGAATTAATAACTGTTATTACCAACCATATTGCGCCAGATAATATGTGTAACTCTCATGTTAGGAGTTTCTACTGCCATCCACCGGGCGCAGATTCAGGCTGATGCTGAGAAAATCCTAAAACGAATCAACCAAGAATCAATTTTAGACTAGGCTCAGCAATAGATTTTGCGATCACTAAATCGAGACTTTTAAAGTTAAAAATAATGTTAAGTCACCAGATTCTGTACCTTTTTAAAGACAGATTTTTACCAAAAGAAAGTCCCCGTTTCTCAGATTAGACTTTTTTTAGCGTGGTAAAATCATCAAATGAGTCTTCCTACCCGGGGTGGGAGGACTCATTTGATTATTTTACCACGCTGGACTTCAACCTTTATGTTCCAGGATCACGGTAATGAGATAAGTTCCGCGAACCTCAGTTAAGACTTGGGGAAAAACTGAGGGAACATTAAAATCTGCTAAGTGACAAGGATTTGTTTGCGATGAAATTTTTCTAAACCTTTCAAATTGCGATGGAATTGTATAACGCATAGATACTGGCAAAGACAAGAACTACTGGTGTTATCATCACTAAACAATGTCTTCAATCAATAAGTTGTTTCTGAGTTCGGGCACAAAGGAGTACAGGAGCTCTTGAAGAGGATACTTCACCACAAGCATCTTTTCATGGTTCTTGGAACACAATAGAAATGACACGCTTTGTTTTTGGAGAATCGGCTACCACCCAAATTGAGACCTCGATCATTATCTACATAAATTTAGATAGTATTGGTGAAAATAGTTCAGAAACGGACATTATAGATGGTCGGGCATTTATAAGCACCAAAAATACTAGTCTGAATGATGGACATGGAAATTCGATCGAAACAGGAGAACGGAAGATGATTCCCAAGACGTCTATCAAAGGTGATGATGATGAAGCGTTACTTCCATCATACAAGCTGTAGAGCAATTGATCACTCAACCACTTCACTACACTTTGTTCTTTAAATTAATCCCTCACACAATCCAGCTTGCTTTGGCAAACGTTACGTTATCAGTCTACCACAAACAGGCTATTTAAGACTAGAAATTTCAAGTACTACAGGCTACTTCCTTCGAACAATCGCCCCAGAAACCAAATCCGTATGACTCACGCTTTCCATGACCGAAAACTACAGCAAATCATTCAGATCATCGACCGTAGCGGGACTGAAACTACACTAACAACCAAAAACTTACCTTCACACTTAGGAAATAGAGTCGAGTTACGATAACTACAGACCCAATTATAAAATGAACTCAGACAATCGGTCATGGCGAGAGAAACCCACTAATTTTGCAGCTGTATTTGAGATTACACTGTTTCGTGTTGTGTTAGAGTTTGTTTTACTTTGATCCTTGCACTGTTTCCCCTTTGAGACAAAATTATTTCTATGAAATATTGAGATGGTAAGTGGTCCCTTCGTTACTTATAACTATAGACAGTTTCTAATAAAATATTAAGAACATAGTATTACAGCTACAGCTGTTTCTACGAAGTTTGACAACGGATAGACATTGATAAAGCAGTTTTCAGCAAAACATTGTAAATAATTGAAGTTTATTCAAACACGGATCAGGGAATTGTTCTTATTAGAAGAATTAAGCAGGTTCTACAGATATTCACAGCACTAAAAATAGAATGGTATATTTCGGCCAAGTATTCTATGAAGTGTCAGGTAGAAAAGCAACCTTATGACCTCTGACATAGGTCATAATAGAAAACCATGGAGAATATAACTTTCAGTCCATTTAAAGTGTTAGGTACTAAAACCAGTAAGAAAATTTGCATTGCATTACTTTTGGCAGGGCTGTTCTGAGGGCTGGTTCGAACGTTGAGCAAGAAAACTTGGAAAAACTTGTGGGAGACCTTTGCAGCAGTGGGACAGTATAGGCTGAACAAAAAAAATACTTTTGCGCAATATAATACCGATTTACAAAAAAAAACTACTATTTCTGGCTTACAATAGAACTAATTTGTAATTCGTTATGTGCATAGAACACTAGACATACACGTGACTAAATTATGTATTACTAATAAATAATCATAAATCAGTTTCCAAAGATCATAGTTCAGTAATAAAGATTAATTATAATTATTCCGTTTAGCAACTAGGTGCGACATTCATGTTAATTAAAATACTTTGTCTTCAATGATTAATACTAACAAAAGATATTGCCTTTCTATCAATTCAACAAAGAAAAATCCAGATATTATTTAAAAGAAAATTAAAATAATGACCCAAGAAGTCCTTCTTTGAAAAGAGTAACCATAATGTATTATGTCTAGGGACAGTCTCGAAAAATAACATGTTCATAAACATGAGTCATAGATAAGAAAACATAGTCAAGAAGTAGACTATACCATAACCACAGAACACTAAAAGCCTAGCCATAACGCACAACATAAAAATTCAACCTAGAAAAAATAAACATATACGAAACCAGTAAAGATCAGGATTGAATACCTATTTCCTTAGCATAACGACATATTGTGTCCATACTCTTTGTCTGCATTCTCAAGGTTCTCAACTCATTTTCATAACGCGGCAGCGGCATTGGATAAAAGATCGAATTACTGTTTTGTAGCTTGCAATAAAAAGCAGTGGAGAGGTTTACACTAAGTTTCGATTGTCTCGCAATTCTCTTCAGGTTGATTCAAAGGCTTGAAGCTATGATATCTGATATCCTAGTGCCCGAGAAAGCATTTACTAGTCTTACATAATACCGTTTATAACTGCTTTAAAAAATATCTCATTTATTGTTGTTTGTTGATAATGGGGCAGGCAGGTCAAAGCTAATTGTAGATGGCGCCACCACTGCTTAGACCTAATCCGACTAATGACGTAGTACTACTTCGAAGTACCTTTAAGATTTGAACTGATTTGAACCAATGACGATGCTTGGTGCAAGCTATACTAGCGCCATTAGTTCCCCAGTTGCCAGCCCCATTAAACTCATTGTAAATGGTTGGACGAAAACCAGCATTTCCTAAAAATAAAATTACAAAACGTGATGTTTTCAAACCGACATGGTGAAATATATGAGCATTAGGAATTCAGAATGCTTCAGTTATGATGCATCTCTAATACTCTAAAATATTTTTAAATTTCTATTGTTCGCCAGTACAAAGACACAGCTATGCCATGTTATTCACGAGCGCTGAAATACTTTACCGATCAATACTACCTACAATAATATACATAAAGCTAACAATTTGCTAAACAAATATTCCACAGCTGTAATTATCACATACGATACGCGATCACGAGGTTTCGCACGTGCCGGACTAACTGACTGACTAACTGTGCGAAAACATTGCATTGTTATTCTCGTACTATCAAAACATCATAATGCGCCATTTTTAGAAGTTTTATTAAGCTTTGTATCGGATAATGTGGAATTGTCTGAAACTGTCAATGTGATCTGTCTGAAGCTAAGGTTGCTGGCGTTATTGGGATCATTATGATCACATCGCTTCAGTAGCTTACGATAGAGCTGTTCAAGTCTAGTCTAAACAAGAAGTAGTTCATTATGAACGAGGAGAAAGCTTGAAGGACGGTTGTGCCAACAAGTGGACATCTATCTATCAACAAATTTAACCGTCATCATAATATCAGCTGCAAGACTTCTACTGCTGAACGTAGGCTTCGACCATAGATTTCCGATGGGACCGGTAGAAGCGGCTTCCATCCAGAGCGATCATCGGTCTCGATCAGATTATCTAGCCACCTTGTAGATGGATGTACTACGGTGCGCTTGCCACCATCGGCCACCAGCTCTGCGTGCTATGTGACCTGCCCCTTGCTAAGTCGCTGGGCTATGTCGGCAACTTTGGTCCGTTTACGAATCTCCTCATTTCTGTCCATTAACTAATTTAAATATGACAAGCATTCTAGACTACCTTTCTCTTTCCACTTTTCATTGGGGAGCAAGTCATCGTGAAAATCGTCGAATCATTTTGGACATCAATCTCAATATCGATCCTGAATCGGAAAAGCTATTTGCGCCAGCTATCACTAAGTGGCAATTAAAGAGTCATATAATACACAGATTAGAGGCTGATAAACACACGATTAACATACTAGGAACTACTTTACAAATGAAGTTGCCAAAGTAATTACTAATTCAATCAGATATTCGTTCTTATTTCTGACGAAAATTAAATATTACCAATCCGAAAATTATTTTATTCATTACAAAATTCAAGTGGTAAAATGATAATTATTTATTGTGAAACCGTTACGCTAATTTTGTATTGCTGGTTTACAGTAGCTTACTGCGAAAGTGCGAATTACAATAGCCGTGGCTTCTAGTTGGTGATTATTTTTACTATTTTTTACTTGGCTGATGGCATATAGAAGAGATCAGCGGATCTTTTTGGTGAGCTGAAAGATATAATAATATGTGATTGATCCAGATGTTGACTTGATTAGCAGTCCATAAAGAAGATAAGAGACACATTTTACTATGTCCTATGACAAAAAGAAAAAGAATAACTTTCAAAAACACACACCTGTCGATCAAAGCCCATATCACAAAAACAAATCAGTCATCTTCATTAAGTTAATAAATAAGATAATACTCACGTGTAGTTTTAGTATTTATTCATTGATAGCGCTATCTTTAACCTAACGCGTGACAGTGAACAACGGTATCAATGCACGCTTAGTATTCGAAACGCGGCCGGGTGAAAAGACCCTGAATAATAGACCCCACACAATTGCAGTGCCTGACTGTATAGCGTATTGTGACGGTGCCACGGTTAAACGATCCTTGGTATTGTAGGCAGGATAACAGAGGTTATTACGAATTTATGACGAATGGAGAAGTTTAGTACTAACTCGGCGAATAAGTTAAAAAGCATTGTAGTTGACGATGTGCAAGGCCTGACAATGACTTTAGATGTAGAAATAAAGCTATTGGTAAAACTACGAACACTTCCATAGTTAGTCTAGCTAGGTATCCTACTCAGGTCTCATATAATTTTCCCTCCCTTCTTTTCCGCTTTGCTGTAGTCGGGTAGAAAAGTGCAGGGGTATCTAATCCACCGTGGTTTTCATGCGGTTTAGTAGATATCACAAATTACCGGTTTCCAGCAAAGCAATAGTAATATTTAACAATTATAACAGTAATGATTTAAGGCTGATTGATCAAAAATATTTGTATTACTGAATACGTTTCTACATTCGTTATCAAACCCCTACGCGATTTATAAGGCGTGATTTTGGCTATTCAATGGGTAACAACAATGGTGTGTAAGCTCCATATTTTGCATACAATAGGACACATGTATTAGAAAAGATAGACAACAAGAAGACTAATTATGTAAGTTAAAATATTAAGATATTTTATTGGCAACAGGAATGTCCACGAAAACAATGAAACTGATGGACACACTATTTTTGTCAGACGACCAAAAATGAAACAAATCGATATCCGGAACGGACCTAGGTTCCGGAAATTGATTTCTCAGATTGAAAAGCAGTGATTTCAATATTGTAGCAATATGGAATGAGAAATCGAAGACCAATATATTTTTAAGAAATAGGTGATGTACTTTTAAAACAATGTAAGTAGTTGTTCCGGGTCTGGGTGTTTGTGTATGTGAGTTTCTGTTTGTAAACGCACTTACTGGCATCCACAATACAGGAGAAGTTCCTAGAGTGCGGCAACGTTTAAAAAAAAAAATGTTCAGGAAAAGTAGACATCAACTGCATCATTGGTAATATCCTAATTGCTTGTTAGTTTTCCTTATCTAATTATGGCAATCAGCTAATATGTGCCAACTGTCAGGTGTTCAATTATTAACTGCGACATATATCAGCTGTTGTTCAAAACAAGTGGTGGAAAATTTTACATAATTTCAAATGTCGTTTATTTCATTCCCAACGATGTCATTCGCCAGAGAACCAAGTCACCGGCTTTGGGCGTAGCATTAGCATGCTGAAGTAGTTAGTACACCGAGAGAGACGGTCGGTGGAGTAGTTTATGCTAGAGCGGAGACTGCGGGTGGGCAAACGTAGTGTGGGACGCCCTGTGCCACGAATGGAATGATGATGAAGCTGGCTGGATGGATGCGGAGTGAACAGGTTCAGGAGGGTTGGCGCTTTTTGGGACCAGCTTACGTTCAGATAATAAACCTATGTCATTTCAAAGATTAAAGATTAAGATCACTTATCTATACCAATATTATAAAGAGGAAAACTTTGTAATGAATAGGCTCAAAAACTACTGGTCCGATTTCAAAAATTCTTTCAACAGTTGAAAGCTGCTTTGGTCCTGAGTGACATAAGCAATAAGGGGGGCGGGGCAAGCAAAGCCGCTGGGAAAAGCTACTTTGTCATAAAATGAGTTTGCTGTCTCAAAATCACGTCGCGAAAACTTCTAACGAACTATGCAAATAGAGTAATAAAATCTCAGAAATAGGTAGTCATTTAGTGTGAGATATCTTTCATGCAAGCATGAATCTCGAGAATTTCGACAACAGAATCATCTGTTGTCGATTATAATACCTACTATTGTAATACAGTAGGTAGGTACACAGTCAAACTGTTCGTAGGTATATCGCAATTCTTGACTTTGCAGCAGGTTTATTGTCTAAGCCTATAGGAAGAGGACCAATCTCTACGCTTAAAAATACAAGGAGTGACCTCTCAGCCACACGAAGAACGCAGTCAAGAGGTTAAACTGCAAATTCGTGGCCAAAGCGGCGACTTTCAAGAACTAGGTACGCGCACGAACGATGAAGGGCCTAAGAGTGGTGTTCGCCTACCTACGTTTGTACCTACTCTTACCGCGCGATTTTTAAGTATGCTGAGCATAGACAGATTCGTCAAATAGGTATTTTAGGGATACCAGATCTACAGATGGAACTACTAGCCCGAGGCATTACCTTCACACGGCGCGTGGCTCGAAATGAATATTAGGTAGGTACGCGCCGTGTGAAGCGGGCAAAATATAATCTTACTTAGATGTGATTTCTTCAAGCTTTCTAGGTATAACTGGTACATTTTACATACATGATGCAACTTATATAAGATCTAATAATAGTAACATAATATATTCCACAAACCAGACCAGCTGAAAAGTAGGTTTTTATATTTAGGTACATCTTGCAGTTGAAATAATTTATCCTATTTGTATTTGTTAGATTTTTTTTTTTTGTTAATCCTCCCCATTTCCTTTCATGAACTCTTTTGTTTTGAAGCCACAGACTATTAGAGAAAAACCTAGTATTCAGCCTGTAATTGTTTTTCTTTAGGGTGCATCCACATCTGGCGCGCGAGCTGCTCATTTGCGGGTGCGGCGCATTCGTCAGATGTGGGCGCACCCTTAGGTACAAAATACATCTACCTATTTTCTATAAAAAAACTGAATCAACAGTAGTCTTAGGAAATGTAAACAAGGTAATATCATAAGGAAGTCAGATTATTGATAAAGTGCCAGTGATAAGATATGTGGTAAAAGAAAAACATAAAATATTAATAGGTTTACAATCAAAATAAAATATGTGGTACAAAAGCTATGATCAAAACAACACAAAAATAGAATATTCAAATTGAATGCGAAATTCAAGTTCCAAAAACAGTGGGATCACTCAATTGTGATCGGCCGAGCTCAAATCCGATAGATGAATTTCCAGAACAAAATAACACTTTGCCAAACTAAAGGTGAAAAAGAATTTTGTATAAATTAATTAGAACTTACAAAATTCTCAAATAAATTGAGACAAGGGCCTGAGTATAATGACTTACAAAGCAGATGTTTTTTGTATGAATAGGTGTAGACTGAATCATAAAACGATCCTAGACAATTTATTTGAGTATGTAATTGAGAAATCAATATTTATGATTCTTAAAACCCAGTAATATTCAGGAATAAATTAATATTAGTTGAAGGTAAAACATCAGTTAGCTTTAGTAAATATTAGGTACTAATCATCACTAGTTACTGCACTGATTTTCCTTGTCCTATGAGGATATATCTTGTCATATATTATGTTATTTTATTATGTACCTATTGCATTGTATTTGTGAAATAAATAAATATTTAAATTAATTATTTCATATAAATATATTTAGTTGAATTTTAAATTGAATTACTTACAGTGGTACTATCTACAGGGCCGGATTAACCTTCTCGGGGCCCCTAGGCACAGCTCATTTCGGCCCCCCTTTTTCATAACACAACAACGTAATTTGTCAATAATATACCTTGATACTATTTTACCCTGTCATTAATACCTTATAATTTAAAAAAAAAGTTTAACTTTTAAGGTGGTTTCATAAAACCACAAAATGCCCTTTTTTCAGTTTTTAATTGGGAGTGTTGGGCCCCTAGTCATAGTGGGCCCCTAGGCACTGGCCTTAAGTGCCAGGATATTACGGCACTGACTATCTAGAACAAACTTAGCAGTATTCAAATTCCTCAATCAAATTGATTCCAGTTGGAATATAAACAAAGAAACTATGAGAATAATAAACCAGCTAACCATAGCACAAATTCTTTTTTGATATTTATTTTTGTCAACTGATTTGTTGATTTATCAATGAAAAACTCAATGTCAATGCCCTTGAAATTGAGCAAATATTTTGGAGGTTTTGGAGGTGGTTATTGCACAACAAGAACAGTGAAGTGATTGTCAAACCATGTTGATCATACACGTCGGTGGCCCAGTAAAGTTTTATCAATAATTAGTTAGCCTGACCTTGTCACCTCAGTATGTTGCTGTCAATTTTCACAAAACTATCCAATTAAATAAGTGCTTTACTAAATACTCACTGCCATCACCATCTCGAAGGGAAACTTGTGCACCCTTACAGGAGCCTGGTATTCGTGCACCATTTTACACACTTATCAAAATACACGAAACAAAATAAAAGAATACAAGGACTTCACAAACTTTACAATATCAACAGATTCACAAAATAGTCATGCTGCTCGAACTCCTTTCACTTGCGATCAGTACGACAACAATGTAATCGTACGTCGAGTCAGAATCACACCGAGTCGTGAACTTGAAATAAAATCCACGGATTGAAACAAAATGGAATGTTTGCTCTGAAGTTAGGTGCGTGTCAGATTGATAGAAGTTTGACAACATTTATATTGCTAGTGCAAAATATTTTCTGGTTTTCAACAAAAATATTTTTTTAACCATTTTTCTTAGGAAACAAATACGATTATCTTGTAGCAAGGATTCCTTTTCATGGATATAAAATACAGCAAGCACATTTTAATCATTGTACATTTTTTTTTTATTTGTTATATATCTTTACATTCAACATACATTATAAAATTTGAAAAAAGTCACAGTATTTCTACTGAAAACTGTTTTTTCACTAATCAAAAGATTATTGAATGTTGAAACAAACAACAACATGGTAAAGAGTAGTAACCCCAATTCACATGACCGCTACTTTAGAGGCTTTTAAAAAGCGCTAAATTGGTAGGTACAAAAAGGTGGATTGAACTTAAATGCCACCGCCCTTATAATCAAGTCGTGTTAATGAATACATGGGAATGCATTTTCTATTTCCTCTCTTTTTTTCTCGCCGTCTACGTGCTGTGCGAATGACGCTTAGTTTTCTAAAGATATTTTTTTAATCTATGGTTTTTTGTTAATAATCTATGGCCCACGGCTACGTTCCAATCCTTAAGGTCTTCGCACATTATAACAACTCACCGGCGACTCGACTCTATGCTAGACATTGAAATTTAAGCCCTGTATCATATGTTCAAGGTTCAATTTCAAAAAATGATTATAAAGTAGTGTACAACGAGTGGCCTACGCATCGTACACTAGAGGTCAACCCCGACACGTTTGTCACGCAATGACCATACGTCGTCCACGCAACGACCACACGTTGTCCACGTAACGACTATGCGTTTGCGACTGACGCGTGACGGGCAACCATTTGCCAGCCATTTCATAAGCAACACGACTTCTTTGGACAAAATTTAACCGAAAACTGAGGTTAGACGAGTTGTCTGTTGAATAACCCACTCGTTGGCACCGCGTTGGCCACTCCTTGACACCGCGTTGTCCACTAGTGACCACTGGGTGGATCAACTAGTTGACTACTCATCGAGAGTGTGAGTAGAGTTGCTGCCGCGTTGGCGTGGAGTTGTTATAATGTGCGAAGACCTTTATATTACTTTCCTCTATGGTTCCAATGTTGCATGTATAAATAAATAAAAATACAAATTCGCAAAATTCTTACGGTTCCTTGATAGCTCTAGCTGCACGTTGATTTTCTGGTTCTAAATTAAATTAACTGGAAAGTGAAATTATCAGTGTCGAATAAAGTTCTTCAGAGTTCTCATTTAGAAGAAGTCTCAGAAAAATAACCAAACAAAATATCATTTCCGCAGGTCATTTTCCACGTATTTCGCAACTAACTTCAAGACAGTGAGTAAGCGGGCATTGACGAAGCGTGAATGTCGCTTTCTATTTTTTGAAGATTATTTCTTCTGAATTTAAAACGCAAACAAAAATTCTGGCAAAATTGTGCGCGTTCGTGCCCGATGTCTAGTGCTGAAGTCGCCGATAATTCCGTTGACCCCCCGGCGAAAAAGCGGAAACTAAATACAGGAGAATCACGTTCCAAAAACTCGGCAATGGCGAACAATGGGACGCGTGTGGAAGATGAGATTGACGAGGCTCTGTACTCGCGGCAGCTGTACGTGCTGGGTCATGATGCCATGCGGCGTATGGCCAGCTCGGACGTGCTTATTTCGGGGCTCGGCGGTGTCGGTGTGGAGGTAGCGAAAAACGTGATCCTCAGCGGAGTGAAGTCGGTGACTCTACATGACGAGCGAAACTGCACGATCACAGACTTGTCATCGCAGTTCTACCTGTCCGAGAAGTCGATCGGACAGAATAGGGCTCTGGCGTCTTGCGAACAGCTGGCGGAGCTGAATCACTATGTGCCTACGACTGCGTATACCGGTCCTCTCACGGAAGACTTCCTGCGCAAGTTCAGCGTGGTGGTGCTTACCGGCGCATCTTGGTCCGAGCAGGAGCGAGTGGCTGCAATCACGCACGCCAACAACATCGCCCTGATCATAGCAGATACTAGAGGACTCTTCTCCAGAGTCTTTTGTGATTTTGGACCTGAGTTCACAGTAGTTGATGTAACGGGTGAGAACCCTGTGTCAGCTATGATTGCTGACATCACACATGAGTTTGAGGCAGTGGTCACTTGTCTTGATGACACCCGTCATGGTTTGGAAGACGGTGACTATGTCACTTTTAGTGAGGTTAGTATTTTTCTTATTTCACAATTAGCTGCAATACTCAGATAGCAATTTGTTTTCGCTTTTGACAATCATCATGTTTGGTTTGAGTTGAATTACATAAAGTTTACAATAATAAACACAGTTTGTATTAAAAACATGATTAATTATGTGCGAATAGAGAGTTTAGCACTGTAACATTGACTTTGAAGGGAAATGACCTCCAAGTCAATGTTATGGTGCTATCACTAAGGTCTTGAACATCCATGATCTGTGATTATGATTTAAACATTTTGAATATGTGCCAGGAACATGTAAGAACATGCTGTCATGGATAATATAAATGTTGATGACTACGTAATTATACATCTCAATAGATAGAATGTTCTATGTGGATGATGATGATCTCAAATCATGGATGGGGAGCAAAAATAAAAAGATTTTTGAATTTTGACAGTTTTTATATTTGCGGGTAGGCACGAAGCAAAGTATTCTTATAATACATGTCTTCATGAATTGAGAGGTTTGGTTTAGAAATAACAGTGGATCTCTTCATACATAAAATAAATAAATTTAGATTTTATGACATAAATCATTATCATTGGAAGCCCTGTTCCACCCACTGCTGAGTATAGGCCTCTCTTTTATGACATGCTTTCCTGACCGGTGATGCATGAAAACCCTGCATTTTAAAGTCCAGAACCCGGACATGAGTCAAAGTGCCCACTGTGGCAATTAGGAGGGGTGGGGGGCCAGTGTTGTGTGCGGCCCAATACATTAAAATTTTAAACCTGGAATACTAATATGTGTGCATTTCACAATTGCACATGGTTCTTGATGCACTAAAATTTCAGATAATAATATCATGCTGTTGAAAAATGTCATACAATTTATTAGAAACAACAAAAACCTAAATAAAAAATGATTGAGATTGCCCAATAAACAATTTATAAACATGTTAGGAACTTGTTTAGCACTGTGTTAGTTGAATAACCAACAAGAATATAATAATTATAGCATCTAAGGGATCACTTCAAAATAACATTCCCAAAAGAAGATACATTTTTAATTTTCTAGATCCAAGGCATGACTGAACTCAATGGCTGCCAGCCCCGCAAGATCAAAGTACTTGGACCATACACCTTTAGCATTGGAGACACAACCACCTTCTCCAAATACATCCGTGGAGGTATCGTAACACAAGTGAAGATGCCCAAGAAAATTCATTTCAAGCCCTTGAAGGAATCGTTCGCCAACCCAGAGTTCCTTATTGGCGACTTTGGCAAATTCGACTACCCGCAACAGTTGCATGTTGCGTTTGCAGCCTTATATAAATTCGAGGAGTCTGAAGGCCGTCTTCCAAAACCCTGGTGTGATTCTGATGTGATCAAGTTCATGGACTATGTCGATAAAATTGATGTCTTCAAAAATGGAGATATGGAAGTTAATTCTGAATTACTGAATACTTTCTGCAAGGTTGGTGCATTTGTTCATAATGTTGATGAAAATTGTTCCTTTTTTATTTGTAATTTTATGTTGTACATACAAAACTCTAAAATTGAGACAAAATCTGCTTCTCACATAATGTGGCCTAGAATCATAAGGGTTTGAACAAGAACCCTAAAATAGTATCTCAGAGTAGTTGGACAACCAACACCAACTGCGCTAAAGTATCGGAAACCAAAACATGATCCTCGCCTTCTCGTCATCTAATCCTATAATCGTCACCATCTTCCTCCAGGTATCTTCCGGCGACCTAAACCCCATGAACGCAGCCATAGGTGGTGTGGTAGCCCAGGAGGTGATGAAGGCCTGCTCTGGCAAATTCCATCCTATCATGCAGTGGCTTTACCTGGATGCTGTTGAGTGTCTTCCTAAGGACCGTAAACTCCTGACTGAGGAGAACTGCAAGCCTACTGGCTCCAGATATGATGGTCAAGTGGCTGTCTTTGGCAAGCATTTCCAGAAAAGGCTGGGAGAACTGAAGTATTTCATTGTTGGTGAGTAATAGAGCTAGTGTTTTTTTAGTCTGCAAGTCAGAAAAATGCCGTGACCTACTGGATAACTAATTCAGTCACTTTTTAAAATAAGAATTGCATGAACTTTAATGCACTTCAATAGTCTTCTTCGATTGTCAAAACCTAGAAATGCCATTGACACTGGATTATGATAGGGTTTTGTTTATGGACATGTTGTTTACACAAACATTCAGAGTTGAACAATTAACATAGGCCATACAATAACAATATGTGCGGTAATTGACCCAGAGAAACCGTCCAATATGCAATTGTTCAATTATGTTACCGTGTCATCATGTTTTGTTTGGTTTATGCTATGTTAGGTCGTAAAGAACATGTTAGTGTCACCCTCCTTTAATGTGATGTTTGCTGTACTGCTAAGTGGGCATGGGTCAGCTAGTAAGTACCCATAAAAACAAGTCTCCATTTATCATGTCTAGTCATTCATTTTAAAGACAGACAGATAAAAACGAATCCTAATTTTCGCGATAAGTAGCATGCCAAAAGGTTGTTAACCCTTTTCAATATAAGAGACATTTTTATTGGCGTTATCAATTTGTTTTGCTATCATTTCTTATCAAAACAGCTTGTATAAACATCAAAAGAAACTTCACAAACAACCTTGCTTTTAGCGTGCGATTAGTGACACTTTTCCTTGTATTCTTGTTTGTTATGGTATGTATCGCCCTTGACAACTTTCAATGGCAGTTGGCTTACTTATTTGTGTCAATTGCGTAGCTAAAATAAAATCTTAAAAAAAAAAATGTTCTGAACATCATTTACTATTTTTTTTTTAACTGACATGGTTAGTAGCATTAAACTTTATCTTAGAACTTTAATGGGATATTTACCATGTAAAACATAAAAATTTAAAGTTTTGTTTCGAGTTCTAATGTTAGAATTAATAGCTTCGTAACTGTTGCCTCTCTAGATGGGTTTATGAACTCTGGTATAATATTATGGGCGTGTTATATACACTTGGGTGCATTCAATAAATGGCCGATAAGTATCGAATAAATGACTTTTGCCCAGATTTTTGTGCCTAAAACTGCTTAATTTTTAACTAAATTGGGCGTAAACTCAATGATTATGCCCAATATTCCAAGGGCGTTCGGCGTGGCGGTCTAAGGGAGAGGCCTATGTTCAGCAGTGGACGTTTTCCGGCTGATTATGATGAGGCCAAGTTTATGCCCATTGTTTTTCTTAAAAGTTTTTGCCTCCATTAGTTATAGCCAGCCACTGTCTTCGAAAAATATTTAATATTCTACCTCTGAACTAAAATGTAACGCTTGATTCAGTGTTTTTTTGCATCAAACTGTAAAAAGTAAAGGTCTACCAGTTTTTTCTAACATCTACGAGTGTATAAATAATGTACCGGAAAACTCGCGAACAAAGGCTACTAGTAATTACTTCGGTATTTTCTAGGTCTGCTGTGTGTTTGACTCATTATCTTGAAGTCAACGACGGGTATATTTTCCTGCTTTACCACAAACATATTATGGAAAGGATTTATGTATTTTTTTAAACCAACCCCACACTAGGAATTTCTTCCTGTATCGTGGGTGCGTTTACAAATATAGAAACTCACATACACAAACGGTCAGACCCGGAACAAATACTTGCAGATTATACAAATATTTTTGTTCTGTGCGGGGATCGAACCCTTGCCGACCGTGCCGATAAGCAATAATATTTTTCCCATAATGCAACATTTTTTTAGTCGTAGCTTGTTTTTTTTTGTAGTTTAAAGCCTTCCTCAATAAATTAACTATGCAATGCATTATTATTTTTTCAATTTGGACTATAAGTTTCTGAGATAGCGCTTTCAATCAAACTAACTCTTCAGCTTTATGATAGTAGTCAATTTTGTACATAATTCAAATGGTATAGGTATATATTTTAAAGGTATTATTGAGGATTATTACTAGTTTTAAAGGGACATGAAAATGTTATTTGTATTATGAACAAAAGGTGAAATAAAAAAGTAATCTACTATTCTAACTATAAAATTCTATATTCATTACACTAGTTACTGGCGACGTTCGATTCCGAGGCGTCGAGGTCAGGATAATCGATTTGAAACTAATTTGTTTGTTGTCCACTTTCTAGAATACTTGACTAATAGGAATCGATTCTTACTAGCTTTATTATTATAACTAGGGTTTATCATTATTGTTCATATCGTGTCTATGATAATTTAAATTGACTCGGCCCAGAATTTAGCGCTCTCCGAGCAGGCCCTGTAGCCAAATAGCAAGCGACATTCGCTAACGCTCAAAAGTCATTAATACATTTTCATCTTTATACTCCATTGCATAAAGTTGAAAATCTATCAAAGATTACACATCGTTTTCGTTTGTTTCGTTCGCTGTCGCTCAGCAGTCTTTACTAGATTTTCAACTTTATGCGATGGGGTATAAAGTTGAAAATGTATTAGCGACTGCTGGGGCCTTACCACGAGCTCTTATCGCGATCCAGTTTAGGCTGTGGGAAAGAGACAGAGCTATACAAGTCGTCTAGCGCCATCTCGTTCCCTGAGCGTAAACTGGATCGCGTGATGAGCTTGTGGTAGGCCACCTGAACGTTAACGATTGTCGCTTGCCGTTTGGCTACAGGCTCATTCGTCGGCAAGGCACGATAAGAGCCTCATCTGCCTAGATTTATCATTAAAACTAGGTTTAGTTAGTACTTTACATGCTTCTATGAATTGGCAAGAACTGCTTGATTATTTTAAAATGTTAAAATGTAACAACACACAAATCGTCCTGTGTATAATATAATATGCGATAGTTTGTGAAATTGGATGGATGAACTACTGAACGGTTTTCGATGAAATCTGGTCCTGGAGAGATAAGTTTTTTTTTTGTCCCGGTATGACGTTTCTGTGGCACAAATTATTAAGTCTTAGGGGATATCTACGTTTCTCGTGTTCATAGCTAGTTTCTAAATAATGGGAAATTCGCATTAAAATCTGTTGCGTATTTTAGGAGAACGACACGGCCCCAGAGAAGACTGGCTATCGAAATAAAAGCCTTAGTTTGCAATTACAATTTAGGCCACTACTATACTAAACAAGAACTCGATTCGTTAGAAATTACGTCTAATTTGCATATTATGTTAACTGATAACGTCTTATCAAAATAAATACAAGTTGCAAAGATAATGTGTTAGAAATGAAGTGTTTAGGAAAATAAGTAACTATAAGATTTATCTTCTATCTTTTATTCTTCTAATATGAAAGTTTTTTCCCTTTAAATGTACAATTTGATAGACTAGATTCCTGTACATATATTTACCACGTTATTGTATTCACTAATTGATCTAACTACTGTTATAAATGCGAAAGTTTATGAGGATTGATCGATAGATGTTTATTTTAGGCAAAAACTGGATAAAATTGGGCCAAAAGAAAACCAGGCTAGTTTTAATCATGGCAATAGATACGTGGCAAAAGATCCTTACTCCGAACGGGTAAATCCATGGTCTACACTAGTCCTTCATAGTTACGATTGCTATTTCACAAAGGAAATAATGTCGATTTCTAAACCATTATTTACGCGTATGCAAGTATTATTACTAGTATTACCATATAAATAATCAAGGCAATCAACTTCCATACGTTTTCTTAGAAAGAAGTGCCTGCGGAATTCAACTAGTCCAAGTTATTTTGCTAACTGAACTATGTTCTATCTGTGCTAATAGTAGTCCGGTCAATTTAGACATAAAAATGTGAGTGAAATTACATAAAGTCCCAGCAAGCTGATTTTTTGTGAAGTTGTTCAAAACATAATTATAAACAAGGTCTAGAAGTTCCCCATCATTCCCCTGTAAGGAAAAAAAAATATTCAAGGTCAAAGGTAAAAAAATGAGTTTTTCGCGATTTTCCGCAAAACGGTAAGTTTTATCATACAAGTACCTCAGACAAAAATTGTAGATCATAAAATTATCTATAAAAATGTGTTAATACTTTTTTTCTTACGAGCCACCGTTTCAGAGATATAACGATTCAAAAAGTTATAAAAGTTGTTATCGTCATATGCATCTAATGAGGTAGTGTACTTAGCGCGTTTTTTTAACGTGGTTTCCCCAGTAGGCCTACTCCACGGGTCAGTTGTGATCCTGTTTATTGTAAAACTATTGCAAAATAACGGAAATTTTCAAAGATTGGGAAAGATAAAAGCGATGTAAATGAAAAGAAAGTGTTGAAGTTTATTCGTCTCATTCGTAAGTTTCAAATTCTTGTTCTTCTTCCTGATCTTCTTCTCCTGCTTCTTCTTCATCTTCATTTTGGATGCAAGTAAATTGAACACAGGGACAGGCACGCTTTTATCTCTCCCAATCTTTGAAAATTTCCGTTATTTTGCAATAGTTTTACAATAAACAGGATCACAACTGACCCGTGGAGTAGGCCTACTGGGGAAACCACGTTAAAAAAAACGCGCTAAGTACACTACCTCATTAGATGCATATGACGATAACAACTTTTGTAACTTTTTGAATCGTTATATCTCTGAAACGGTGGCTCGTAAGAAAAAAAGTATTGACACATTTTTATAGATAATTTTATGATCTACAATTTTTGTCTGAGGTACTTGTATGATAAAACTTACCGTTTTGCTGAAAATCGCGAAAAACTCATTTTTTTTACCTTTGACCTTGAATATTTTTTTTTCCTTACAGGGGAATGATGGGGAACTTTTAGACATTGTTTATAATTATGTTTTGAACAACTTCACAGAAATTCAGCTTGCTGGGACTTTATGTAACCTCGAATGTCTAAATTGACCGGACTGAGTAAATGCTTTGTTTGTTTAAGCACGTTGGCTTCTTGATCTGCCAGTCGGATTTTTAAAATATGTTTGCACTAAGTTAACAAAGGATTTGTAATATTTTGGCGATCTAAAAAGAGTGTCCATGGAGTTTCTTGCCCGTTCTTCTCCATAGAGATCTACTTCTTGGAACGTGTATCTACGGTACTTTCACAGTTTTTATGTCTTGTGACTGAGACTGTAGCACCATAACGTTGTTTGTTTTATTTTTTATGTCTTTTACAATTCAAAAGTGCCTGTAACTGGTCTACTTGAATTAAATGCTTTTGATTTGATTTGGTTTTAGCTTTTGTTCGCAAATTGGCATCCCCACCCCCTCTGATTGGCCCCTTTCAAGTTAAATAAAAGTTACCCCAGTTTACAGGGTCCCAAAATAAATTCAACGAATTTTAGCGTGAAAATGGAACAAAAAAAACTTAGTTTCACATTTCCAATATTACCATAGACGATTAGGATTCATCATCAAGCTACTACCCTAAAAAACCGAGCAGCGGATGAATCCGTGCTGAATAGCTAGTTATTAGGGTTGAACTACATCTGGCAGCACGGTATCGCCTTTTTCCGTCGCCCTTTCTCTTTCTGTCGCTTAGAACTGCCATTTGCTAGACCGAGACAGAAAACATAATGCGATAGCACGCGGCGGAATCCTCGAGGCGGCCTGGCCTGGCGGCCCGGCGGAGGATGTAGTTCAACCCTTATAATTATGTCTGCGTCCTCCACAGGCGCTGGCGCCATCGGCTGTGAGTTGCTGAAGAACTTCGCCATGATCGGCGTGGGGGCCAACGGCGGCCAGATCACCGTCACCGACATGGACCTCATCGAGAAGTCCAACCTCAACCGGCAGTTCCTCTTCAGGCCTTATGATGTGCAGAAGCCCAAGTCTAGTACTGCTGCTAAGGTAAGATGAACGTCTGCTTTTTGTGGGTTTTGTTTGAATATTTTCGGGCAGAAATAGAGAGAGGAGATCTCATTCTTGAGAAATAATAATAATAATATTCCACAACTATCACAGAACGTCATCTAATCCCAAGCTAAGCAGAGCTAGAGGGCCAAAGCCTGCCGGGGTCGCGGGATTATTCCCTTACCGTAACCCCGGAACTTAACAGGTTATGAAGGACACCGTGGATTTTAGTCAGTAGAAGTCTGCCCGGGGTTGGAGGACTCATTTGATGATTTTACCACGCTAAAAAAAAAAAAAAAAGCTAAGCAGAGCTTGTGTTATGGATACTAGACAACTGATAAACATACAACATACTTATGTATTTCTAAATACATACATATTATAGATAAATTACATCCAGACACAGAACAAATGATTGTGCTCATCACATAAACATTTGTCCTCGGTGGGAATCGAATCCACGACCCCCGGCATAGCAGTCTGGATCACTAACCACTTGACCAACAGGCCAGTAAAGAAATTTATATATTTTTCATTAGTTCTGGGGTTTAGCTACTGTATAATGTTATAAAGGTTTTCCGTTAGTTATTTCTCCATATTCTGGCGTCTTTTTGTTGTATTCTATTTTTGAGGAGTTTACTCTTGACTCCAGTCTAAGTCACAGATGACATAGACAAAGTCGAGGATGGACTGAACTTACCACTAGAAGCCTATTCACTCTAACTTGGGTTGTACATGTTCAGAAACAGAGACACAGGCAGAGAGTTCCACTCCCTTGCTCTGCGAATTATGAAAGACGTTTGGGAACGCTTAGTGCACATTGTTCAAGTCTAAATTTTATGTGAGACAGGTACTTAAACATCACTAGCGAAGCATAAGTATTGTTGTAAATTGATACTATAATTTTAACACCTCCACCAAACCGATTTCTAAATATCATGTCATCAAGACGTAAGCAGCTGTGTTTTAAAAACTGTCTGGTCTCTTCATTTTGTTAAAGGTGTGCGTCCACAGGTCGGCATCGCACGTATCGGACGTATATTCGTACGTAACGGATTTTAGTTTGCCTTGTATGAAAACTCATACAACCGCGTCTACTGATCCGCATCGTACGGACGGCTCATCGGCAATGCCTTAATGCGATGCGTACCGATGACGTCATACCGAATGCCGATCAGTGGAAGTGATGAAGGTGGCATCGGCAATCCGATTGCTGATACTCGCGTCGGCAATGCGACCGCTGCGACACAGAAATCCATTTGATGCGATGCGTTCGATACGTACGTTGCGGACCTGTGGACGCTTCATCATCATCAGCTTATAATGTTCCCACTACTTCCCAGTATTATGGCCTTCCCAGGATTATGGCCCACTCCCTCTCACAGGCCTCTGTGAGAGGGAGTGGGCCATAATCCACCACGCGGGCCTAGTGCGGGCTGTGGACGCTTACCTGAAATCAAAGCAAGGTCGTACGGCTTTTTACTAACCAAAAATTCAATCTCAATTCCAGGTGATAAAACGCATGAACCCCGACGTGAATGTCCTGGCTCAAGAGAACCGCGTGTGCCCAGAGACTGAGTCTGTATACGACGACGCGTTCTTCGAGGCCCTGGACGGCGTGGCCAATGCACTGGACAACGTGGATGCTAGGATCTACATGGACAGACGTTGTGTCTACTACAGGAAACCGCTGCTGGAAAGCGGTACACTTGGTACTAAGGGAAATACACAGGTTTGTAGTTATTTATTATCTTTTGTAAGTGCTATGCTTTTCCGTCTGGCCAGACAAAAATTGAGATAGTTAGTATAATATAAATGATATCTTTATAATTTATAGCCTATAGCACTCATGAATGTAGCATTCTGCCAGTGAAACAATTTTAAAAATTGGTTCACCATCCCACTAAAAAGATTTGTGCTGAAATATATTTATTCGTTGTTGATAATTTACTGATCCTATTTATGTGTTAAAATAATGAGTAAACTTTTCTAATACTTACATAATGTAAAACGTTAAATCTTGTCAAACATATTTCAGCACAAATCTTTTTAGTGGGACGATCGGGAACCAATTAAATATTATTTTTGTAAATTCCCGTTCGTCCCTCTCGGGGGACGAAGTCAAGTGGACGAACGGGAATACACCGAGGGCCGGTCAAAGCTGATTGTAGATTGCGCCACCATAGCTAGGTTCCAATCCAACCAATGAGGTAGTACTATTTTGAAGTACGTAAAAGATTTGAACCAATGACGATGATGGGAACTAGCTATGATGGGAACTAGCTATGCTAGCGCCATTAATTCCCCAGTTGCCTTCCCGATTCAAGAGCTTCTTTGAAATAATGACTCAAGTAAACTTTCTCTTCAGGTTGTAGTCCCATTCCTGACTGAGTCCTACAGCTCTTCCCAAGACCCGCCTGAGAAGAGTATCCCCATCTGCACGCTGAAGAACTTCCCCAACGCCATCGAGCACACGCTGCAGTGGGCGCGCGACGAGTTCGAGGGGCTGTTCCGTCAGGCTGCGGACCACGCCGCGCAGTACCTGAGAGACCCTCACTTCTTGGACAGGACCCTGAAGCTGCCCGGTAGCCAGCCACTCGATGCTATTGAGAGCGTCAGGGTAAGTTTTCACTACGATTTCTGTTGTATGTTTTTCATTAAGGGACCTGGGGGGCGGGCGAGTGAAAGTGACAGAGATATACAAGTTGTCTAGCGCCATCTCGTTCACTCACTGGAACAAGCCTGGTTTTAAGACGTTGTAATACCCGTACGACCGACGTCTCGGTAGGCCCCCTGAAGTGTTTCCTGCATACATTTGAATGACGCTCGTTACTGACTGTAAATAGACATGCGCAATTATTATAACATTTGCAATCGTAGTAACAGTAATTATTATCAGAATGATTTTTGATGTGCACATAGTTTTTATCGCATATTTCTACGGTTGACTCAAATTGCACTACTAAAACATTATTGGATACTAGGACCGCAGAAAAACTGAAATAAATAATTACTGCTTTCATTTACAAGTATTTCTACAAAATATTACAGGTGTTTTTCTTATTATCGGCATCTGTTCCCAGAACGCGATCCAAGAGCGCCCTCTAACGTTCGACGACTGCGTGACCTGGGCGCGCCTGCACTGGGAGGCGCAGTACTCCAACCAGATCAAGCAGCTGCTGTACAACTTCCCTCCGGACCAGCAGACCACGAGCGGCGCGCCGTTCTGGTCGGGACCCAAGCGCTGCCCGAGCCGCTCACCTTCGACCCCACTGACGACCTACATCTCGACTATATTGTGGCTGCCGCTAACCTTAGGGCTCATGTGTACGGCATGGAGCCCTGTGTTGATAGGGAGAGGATCGCGAAGGTCGCTAGTAGCATTCAGGTGAGATGCGTGTTTTTAGAATATAAGTATGTAGTTCAATTTTATTGAAGGATTTCTGGTATTGGTTAAACGTTGTAAAAAAAGGATTGTGTGCTTTTATGAAACCACAGTAACACAAGGTAACTTTTACCGTGGTTAATATTCCATTATGGTGAATGCTCCAACCAGCCCGCGAAATTCAAATTTTCTTACTTTTCTTGTAATTTGCAGGCCAGTGACATGTTGTAACTTTATCAAAATATGAATTGCGATAATAACTAACAAGTATAATTTTAAATACAAGAATGATCAAAATATTCGCTCCATCAGCTCTATAGGATCATGAACCAAACAAAATATTCATGCATGCTTACTGAAACACCCAAACGTTTGTAGGTTCCAGAATTCAGCCCGAAATCTGGCGTGAAGATCGCAGTGACCGATGCACAGCTGCAGCAGAACAACGACGACATGGACCACGACCGAGTGCAGAACATGATCGCGGAGCTGCCGTCGCCCGCCAAGCTCGGCGCGCTCACCATCACGCCGCTCGAGTTCGAGAAAGACGACGACACCAACTTCCACATGGACTTCATCGTCGCCGCCTCCAACCTCCGCGCCGCCAACTACAAGATTCCGCCCGCCGACCGACATCGCTCCAACTCATCGCCGGCAAGATCATACCGGCCATCGCCACCACCACCTCCGTGGTCGCCGGCCTCGTCTGCCTCGAGCTCTACAAACTCGCTCAAGGGTTCAACACCTTAGATGTCTTCAAAAATGGATTCGTCAATCTCGCTCTCCCATTCTTCGGATTCTCAGAACCAATAGCCGCCCCAGTACACACATACTACGACAAGAATTGGACGCTCTGGGATCGCTTCGAAGTCAAGGGTGAAATCACTCTCCAACAGTTCCTAGATTACTTCAAGAATGAGCACAAGTTGGAGATCACAATGTTGTCACAGGGTGTGTGCATGCTTTACTCGTTCTTCATGCAGCCCGCCAAGTGCCAGGAGCGGCTGGGTCTACCATGTCCGAGGTAGTGGAGAAGGTGTCCAAGAAGAAGCTGGAGCCGCACGTGAAGGCGCTGGTGTTCGAGCTGTGCTGCAACGACGAGGACGTCAACGACGTGGAAGTTCCGTACGTGAAGTACACGCTGCCCTAGGCGCCCTAGGGCTCCGCATGTCACCCCCCCATGTACACTGTCGTCGACGATGTGGTCAACACGTGAACGTTTAGAGCATAATAGTTACCATGTCCGGAGATGGTTGGTTATCACATCGGGTGGCCGAGTGAGACGCTCGCGAGTGTCGGACGATAGACGTGATGTACAGATAGTGTTTACATGTGTGACGTTTTATTTTGTGCTTCAGAACACGCTTTTGTCTACTTATTGATTCATATATTTATAGTAGTTTATAATTGATTGCTCACGTCTCATCAAACGCCAGCATTTATTCTTTTATATTCGTCTCGTGATACCACAATAGTTTTTACACCGAATTTATTGGATATTTTTAAAGTTGAAAACAGAAGGGTCTGTATATGGAAAGAAATAAATAAAATTTGAGCAATGTGTCGTTTTATTGTACGGTAGTTGGTAGATTCCTTGTAACATGAATGACCAGGCACCTTTTCCAGCTTACATTTTTATTTATTCATTCTCATAAATGAGAAAAAGAGGGAGACCCAAAACGCTGCCCTGGGGGACACCAAAAGTAATAGTCTCCTCTTTGCTCAGATAGTTTCCAAGCTTTATAATTTGTTTTCGATTGGTAAGGTAGCTCTTGAATAGATCGTGGGCCATCCCGCGAATACCAAGTTGCTCTAACTTTGAAAGAAGTGAGGGAATTGAGACAGTGTCGAAGGCTTTGGATACGTCTAAAAAGATTACGAGTGTTTTATGTTTATTTTCCAAATGGCCAATAATTGTTTCCGTAAGTCTAATACAGCATTTTCGGTGCATTTTTCACTCCTAAAACCAAACTGATTATTTTAGAGTAGGTTGAATTTATCTAAATATTTTGTGAGTAAATTATTACTTTTTCAAATAGCTTTGAAAGGGTATTTAACACTGAGATAGGTCTGTAATAAGCAAGATTATCCTTGTCTCCCGATTTATAGATAGGGTGGACAACTGCAATTTTGAAAACATCAGGAAAAGTTCCTGTTGAAAAGCACAAATTGAAGAGTAATAAGAGTATTGGAATGAGAATGTGACGAGTCCCCTTCACGATAGCGGAGGAAATACCGTCAAATCCAACGGCACAGTTGTTCCTGAGGCAGCTGAGGTAGGAGGATAATATTTTCAAGATCAGAATCATCTACGCTGTGAAGGGTTTTTGAATTTGGTAAGGAGGGTGTGTGAGGAACCTGGGTCTCACGGTTGGGACGACTATCTGAAAGGTGTTCATAGAGGACAGAGCGTTCGATTTTAGCAGCCAAGACTCCGCCAAGTTAGTTTTGTCCACGGCCTGTGATGGTTCTGTACTGCAGGTTAGCAGCTCAGAGGCCAAGTCTTTGCTTTGATGGGTCAAGGCATGCTACATGTTTAAGCTTCCATGTAGCTTTTGGATCATTTCTGGCCCGCTGAAATTCAGAGCGGTCATTTTCAAGCTTGACTTTTTTTAAGAGATTGTTGCAGAAGGTGCGATAGCGACAGAAGATTAATATTAATTTGTGTCTCAATCTTGGGATGTTTTTTTTTGCGATGTGATCTGTAAGCAGCCCTGCAGTCTCGACATTAGACAGCGATAAAAATCGGTCGCTAAGTCGTATCGTTATCAAATTCCTTTAATAGATTTTCAACTTTATTTCGAAAGCGTAAGGTTGAAAATCTGACGACCGATTTTTGTCGTCATATTTGTCGAGACTGCAGGGTAAGAGTGTTTTATTTATTACCTGCCTACCACATTTTAACTGTGGTTTGTTCGCATGCAGGTCGAAACTGATTCCAGTCGAAGTTACACTAAAGGCGCTCCCTCATCGCGAGCATTCACCTGTAATGTCACTTAAAAGTGCTCAATTTGATGCTCTATTATCTTAGAATGTTCGAATCTGTAACGTTATATTACTGGTTAATGCTCGCGGTAAGGAGCGCCCTAAGACAATTGATAAAAGAGTACCAATAAAGGTTCCTAAACCGTAAAAAAATATATACCTATGTTGGCGTGACAAACAAACTCATTTACACAATTATTCTATTACTTAGCATTTACTGAGACCCAAGGAATGCACGATTTGTAAAGAATGATTAAGCAATGTTTACTATTTCATTCATACAGATTACTTTAGCGTATTTTATGACGTAATTCTGTGAGTGAACTTTCGCTTCTTTTCATTTCTTACGCATAACATAACATATATAACGTTGACCTCTATGACCTCATGCTGGCAAGTTATCAAAAGAAACTTTGTTATAGCGATGAATCAGTTATCACCGTGAAGAAAACTACAGTTAGCACTTTCTAGTGACATTGCTTAACTTAGATCTGTCAGTTTCGCAACAAAGCTACATCTCTCCTCTTTTTAACAGGTTTTTTAAACACCACCTTTCTGGGTCACACACTTGATGAAATGACCATTTTTGTTTGATTTTTTTTGTAAGAATCTTAGCTTTAGCTCTTTTAGAGAGTCGCCAACCACCATGGAGCGGATGGTCACTCGAACTCTCAAGGATTCATTGAAATATCAATTTGAATCCGATCCGGGATTTTTAACTGTCCTGTTAAGCCACTTTTGTAAAAACGGAGAACTTTTCGGAAATGAAAATGAACACAACAATTTACGTGGAATTTTCCAATCACGAATTGTTTGAAATAATCACCAAAAGCAAATCGCAACACTTGACTTAGATTTATTTTCATGCGCCGAAATGAGGAATGTTCTGTCAGGTACTCTGCATGCTAAACTGCAAATTTGTAATATTATGAAATGGTCATAAAAACGATAGGAGCCAGGTCGGTAGCCCATTGCCTTCGCCCACTTACACGGCAATAAGCTATTTCCTTCGCATGACATTGACACTTACAATACCTATCTCAGATCTTCGCCTGGACGCCTAGACTTGGTATTCAGTTCCACTTCCTGCTGCTATTGTGAGCACACTACAGTACAGAGTCAGTCTAATTAAATTGAACGAGGAACTTGGATGATGTATGTATTAGCCATCAGCTGCATCCTGCTATCGAATCCCACAATTCTGAAACATTCTGATCGACAATCTTGATAACCGTCAGTAGCAGCTGTTCGTAATTTTCTCTCTACGATAGTTGCATCCTATCTAGGTCACTTACTAACCAGCCCTAGACCTATATCTGCAGCACACGGAAGTCACAACACGCGAGTGAAACCACCACAATCAGCAGACACTGACCGCTGTGACGTCACTCACGAAGAAAGTGCTGAGCGCGCCAACCAGTCGGCCTCCAGCCACAGTCAACGACAGTCGCGCGCGCGGGCCGCACGCTCGCGACATGGCCGAGCGCAACACAACCAATAAAAAGTTTAATTAATTAAAAATACAAAATGTCATTCCGACGATTACTGAGCGCGGTCCGCTCTGCGCGGGAAGCTATCACCCGGGGTGCTCCGATGGCGGACGGACTATTGAAATCCTTGTTATCAGTTGTTGTTATATTCTGCATCGCGGTGTCATCGCCTCCGTCGGCGTCTGCGAAGCCCTTCGCGTTTAGTTTTCCAGCGGGTTGGTCGCTGGCCGGCCTGGTGGGTACTGTTGGAGCCAGGTCCGATGATGCGGAACGCCGGGACCCGGCGGCAGGGGTGAAGCCCTACACGGGGCGGCGCGTGGGCAACGACACGCTGCGGATGGTGTACTACCACGACCTGACGGTGGCCGTGGTGGAGCTGGGCCCCAACAAGCTGCTGCTCAACTGCGAACTCATTGAGACTAAGTAAGTATATGCATGCTTCCTACAGTTGTCAGCGTTAATGATATTATCATGACATGATTTTTCAACACTTTCCAAGATAAAATGAAATTAAAGAAATTAAATAACATTAAATTAAGTTAACTTGGAGATGGTCAACTTTCAAATGTTTTACATTCAAGGAAAATATAGACTCCAGTCAGCTAGCAACGACCTTTCAAATCTACCCAGGATTTTGACTTAGCAACAAATCATTAAATTAGTCCGTTTACATTCAAATATCAGCTCTGATCGCAGGTGTTTTCCTACTTTCCAAACATATCGTTTTCAGGAAATACTAGCTTACATTTCATGCGTGAAAAAGAAAAGTTCGCTTTCAGCGTGAGAACGTCGACACATGCTAACTAATGCATACTTATTCACTGTCAATAGGCCTTTGCCACGGCCGTGGCTTCCACGAAAACTTACTATCAATAAGTTATTAATTCCGACTACTGCTGACCACTAGCACGAGGATTTACTAAAGGTTTACGTACTAATTAGTTAATGCAAAATCCGAAAGTAATTAGCTCAAATTAGGTTGATTATCCGCATTTTTTATTGCAAAAAAAATTAGGTAAACCAAGTCCATAAAACGCCCGACCTCCACTTTTAATCAAATCTGTGTTGTTAATTTCTCAGGAGACCATCTGAGATCAGATAATAATCTACGTAGTCCGCTTGCATTGCATGACATCCTAAATTATATCAGGACATTACAACATCTGTCCTCGTTTGTCCAGAATATTCGGATATAAAATAGATACAGACCTCACCTAGTTTTCTTTCTAACTTACTTAAATGGCCAATAAAACTATTTGTTTTATCAATTTGTTTGTTAGGCTTGTTTGACTCTGCCTACCCTAGACTCGAATAGTGTAGTCTATATGTATAACATAAGAAGCTAGAGCAATTGTATCGTTACTGCCTAGTTTTAGCTGCTCAATTGTCCAATTACAGGCAATTTTCAACTAAACAAATAATTTCTTTAACAAGATGGAACGCTTGTCTTTTTTACTTTATTGTTATTGTGAGAAGTTTAGGTAGTCATAATGGAATATCACCACGACTTCTAAGCACCCTCTCGATCACAATTTGAAGACTTTTGTGTGAAAACTCATCTGCATGAAAACCGCATCCAAAATACGGCTATGCAAGTTGATGATACAGAAGGGTGTCATACAAATAACCCGGAGTTGTTCGGTAAGTTATCCATTACCTGGGTTAGGCATAACGAATTTAGAGCGGAAAGCTGAAAGCGAGACTATCTTATTAAATTCTCTAAAATATCTTTATGTTAGACAATATTCAACGTGGGTAGTCATTACACATCACATATCAAATTATTTTATTTATTATCACAAACGAGTTTATTCAATACATAATACAATCAACAGGAATTTTGATTAAATCTACGGTAAAATTGACTTCGCAAAAACGAATTTTGTACAGTTCGGTTAAGTAACCCCTTCGCAGCAAAACGTTTCCCGCCAATTATGAGTGTAATTAACTTTTCACAGAAGCGCGAGCTAGCACCAGCGATTTTTAAATACCACTTATGTTACAAGGAACCGTTGTTAACCATGAAGTATACAATTTAACTTGCACACCGCATTGCGTTACTGTAGCCTTTGCATATTGGGCATTAATCTGTTATTTCAGTACTTACGTTTAGTTTCGCGTAGGACCCTTTTTTGCCTTTGAAAATCACCGCATTGCGACTAATAACTACAGCTTGTATGAATGGGATTTTTTATCTATTCCCCACTCTCAAAATTGTGAAGACAAGCATCATGAAGAGACAGACATGTCCTAGACTCAACAATTAAGAAGTGTTCCAAATAGTTACTTTAAAATACTCGAATGAACTTGAAATAATGGTTTTTGAAAGATCAGAGCACCCATAGAAGAGGAAGTCTTAAAATACCTCCAAACAATACGTGTACGAGACCGTTTAGTTTTACATAAACAAGGTTACGGGCGGCTACGGTGGCGGGCCACTTATATGAGTAACACGGTGCAGTGAGATGACCCTTCCTGCTGGCCCCTATGGACTATAAATCTTGATGCCAACGTACGTGACAGACAGCTGTGTTGACGAATTTGTTATCTCCGAACTGGCGGATCAAAGAAGAATTTACAAACGAATCCCAGTTTTCTTGTTCCGAAAGCTAGGTACTCCATCATCCTACCTTTTAACAAATTTGGATTCGGCGCAACACGTTTTCCTGAGACTCCACGTCGTAATTTACTCCGACTTTCTTCTCTCTCAAGCTCTCTCAAGAAATTTGGCAGGTCCTCCACGCGCAAGCGATGGTCTACAATACGATGAAGAAGAAGCCTTGAATTTCTTTGTGTCTAGACCCTCAAGTGGTGCAATGCAATGTAGGGCATTTCATAAATCTACAATAACGTCAACAGCTTTGCTACGGCTAATCATTTCAGTTTTTTGTTTTATTACTTTCTGACCGTTACTTTCTTGGAAATCGCTAGTTTTCAATGCTTGCAGCATTTCTGTGAGACTATAGAACGCTCCACAGGACTAGTATCATTTTTACATCTATATCTATCGTCGGGTTACGTAAAATTCTACCTTCGCAAAACACAGATGATCTGCAATGCTAAAAGCAGCATCAATCAATATTACCCAGTCCGCTAGTCGCACAAAACGCGATGATATCCGACTACTTCCTCCGCGATCGTGCGCAGGAGTTGTTTATCTTTGTCCGTCGATCACTCATCCTTGCGCTTGCCCATTTCATTGTGCTCCTCTCGTGAGTCGTTGTGTTGAGTGGCGTGATGTTTCGAATTCGCTAGATGATTTGTCTCTGTCCGAGCTCAACGGCTCATGAAGATTAGGTTTGTTATAATATTGATTTAAAAACGCAAATTCGTAAAACAGCGCAGCGGAGGTATGTGGATGAGAACTATGATAAAATAAACAACACGAAAAATAAAGTTGGTATAATGAATGTGGTAAATATTTTGTCTTAGACGAAAGTCTTAGAAAAAACATAAATCATTAAAGTTACTGCTATAAACTGGGATTGGACAAGTTGATCACTTAATTTAGTCTAGCCACAAGCACGGATGCTCCTTGAACCATTTACTAACAATAAACAGGATCCATTAGGCTTTCATTATGTGAAATGTCAAAAAGTGATTACCATTAGTTCATATTATGTACACAGACCTGTGTATTTGGCCCAGGGACAACAATTACGTATTGATTATTATCAGAGACTGATCAAAAATGAATGGAACATGTGTCACTAATGATAATGTAAATATGTGGAATAGTAAAACTGTGGAGTAGTACTTGAAGTTTGTATTAATTTTAACGATAGGAACAGTAATGCTGAGGAGTGGTATGATGTGTACATTTTTTTCTATAAAATTGGCCCGTTTCATGCTTGGTAATCATGAAAGATTTCTATATTGTGCTGCGTTTATTTCTTGATTAGAACGACTAGTAGGCGACTAGGGAGCAATGGTGGCCGAGTGGTATCGGTCCCAACTTAAGAGTTGTAGGTCGTGGATTCAAACCCTGCCAGGCGCATTACTTCGTGTAATTTATTTCATCACCACTGCTCTCAAAACGGTGAAGGAAAACATCGTGAGGAAACCGGCATGTCCTAGAACCAAGCCGCACTGGGCCCGCGTGGTGGATTATGGCCCACTTCCTCTCACAGAGAGAAAGCCTGTGTCCCAGCAGCAGTGGGAACATTATAGGCTGATGATGATGATGATGACTAGTAGGTTAGGTATCTGTGTCATCATATCACCCGTAGGATGTCCATTGAACGTAGACCTGCCTAGATTTTCAATGGGAGCGATTGTAAGTGGCTTGCATCCAGCGACGCGATGTGTAAAACGTTTCACAAAATTTTCACACGCGAATTATGAATAGAAAGAAACGTCAAAAAAACAATTGATACGGTTTTTCAGTAAACCGGTCTACCTTACGGGTAGACAGGTTTACTCATCTTGGTTTAGGTACTGTTTCTCTACCCTTGAGTAGTGAATGTTTCTTTTCTGAACAAAATTATAAGTCATGCGTCAAAATGACTTGAGTCGGGGCGAGGACTCTAATTATTTTGAAGTCAATGTTGCATATTCTTTCTTAAATCTCTATAATTTCTAGAACATGTCGATAGATATCATTTCCTTATTCTTTCACCCCAAAATTATTGTTTTTTCAGACTTTCCCAAAATTATTGTTTTTTCAGAATTCCCGAAGTTTTACCGGCCTTTACTAACTGTGCATGTCTGTATGGTGAATGACTGTAGTGGTACTCATAAAGAGAGGGTCTATTTGTCTTGTAATAAGTCGCTATAACAGGCTGGAATGATGAGTTCGGCAAGGGAAGGGAACATCTATACAGATAAGGCCCGGTATCCACCAAAGCGGAGCGGAGAGGAGATGTGTTTCAATAACCAATCAGAAGTCTGTAATAAGCGTCTGTCAATAAACGGAGAGGAGATGTGGACATCTGATTGGTTATTCAAGGGTAGTTCTTCAGAGACAAAATTTTCGATGTCTGTGGGTATATTTCTGTAACCAACTAACAAAACGGTATGTAATATTTTTTTCTGTACAGTTTAGCTTTAGCTCTACCTGGGACAAATTCTATTTTTTTAATAGTAGCTATCTAGATACAAAATAAAAAAAATAAAAGGTTGCACTCCAGGAGTGCCGGTAGAAGTGAAAACTTTTTTGTTACTATGTTTTATTTTTAATTTGAATGACGTCTTACTCATTTTCGATCAGGGTCACGTGACCCTGACGCGAGTTTTGGTCACGTGACCCTGACGCGAGTTTTAAATTTTTTACCCATTACAGAAAAAGTGTACAACGCCGCTAAAGAAGTTTTCACTTCAAAAATTTGAAGTCTGTTCTCCTGATTCATATAGGGCGTCCGTTTCCCATTTTCCGGAACAAAATGGTCGATGTCGCATTTTCCTTTTGATTCATCAATATAAATTATAGTTATATCGAAAGGTAATTAATTGACCGCTTACAAACACTAAAATACATATTAGATATAACTACGTTAGTGTAATTTTAATTAAGTAAATAAGAAGTGTCCGGCGTAAAATACTGATTCATGTGGAGTAAGCTTTGCTCTGGTCTGGGATCCCACATGGGGGGAAACCTGTCGTACAACGGACGTGCTAGAAGGCGGACATGAAGCTGGTTGGCTTAGAACCTGGTGAAACACAGGTAAATGTCTGATTCATCTGTGCTTGGTTTAGGTACCTTGCTGATTACAATGCCTAATTTATTAATTTTATTTTGCTGTTTTAAGACTTTAATCTGAGTTTCGTGTGATGCTTTTGGGTTACAGATTCGTGTAAAAAAATGATAATACTGAAGTCTGTATGAATGATGAGTTAAGCATGATTTTAGGCAAAATCATGATTCATCTGTGCCTGATTTATATGTTCAAAAACCCATATGAATCTGAAAATAAATTAGTTTTCCTCTTTTCCAGCCAGAAAGGAGCACTTTTGTTACTTTATTTTACTTTTTTGTGTCAGTAGAGTGTGTGTGACATAATTTTGACATTATTCTTCGGTTTTTATTCATTAATAAGTCAAACTCTATCTATTTTATTTTATATTGCTGTTTACAACAATGCCACTATCAATAGTAGAAAAGATGGAACAAAATATATCTATGAGAAAAGAGACTCACAGAACGTACGAGTCATTTCTACTATTTTTCATCCTTCTAAGATGGAAAATAAGAAAAGTTCCAGGCAAGTATACTGCGTGGAAATTAGAAATGAAAGAATTATATTTGAAAAAATAGAGAGAAAAACAAAAGTTAACAGAGAGAATATTATAACGTATCATTAAAATAACTATCTAGTACCTATTTATAACAAAATTCTCGCTTTTCTGTAAGTATTTATTTCTGTAATTGTTAGTTTAACACGTTCGGTGCGGTATCGGGTCGATTATATCCGATGCTCATCTTGCCACTGGTGCGGGGTAAAAAATGTTGTCCCAACCGCTGGTGCGGGACAGGTATATTTAGGTTTCCCTATGAATATGAATGAGACAGTTAGTGTTTTGGAATTGCCTCTTTAAATAAATAATAAAGGAATAAAAAAAATGCATCGGGTCTAAAGGACCCGATGCCGACTGGAGCAAAATTTTTTACGTCTAGTGCGTTTATCGGATCTAAGCGACCCGATACCCGATAACCCCATAGCCGCACTAGATTACATGTGAGTAGAGCTAGTGAGGTCCTTCTGGTTCGATGATTTTTTATCCAAATGAGAAGAGAAAGTGTATGAAACATAAAACGATGTAGCAGTCATGAAACGATCTAGAAAACCATACTACTAAATATGATTGTATAATTTCTTTTTATTTGTATTAAATACTTTTTTAACTATCACAGTTTGCTTCTAAACTTAAAATGTCACTTACGGGATATCTTCTCACGGAAATATTTTAATCACGGAAGACAATCCCGTAAGTGACATTTTAAGTTTTTGCATTAAATAGTTCTCAAAAATATATTGTAAGTACATTTTATCGATATCAAAGTTTTTTTAGTTATCCACAACACTAAAATGTATCGACACTTTAACTAACCAGTGCGGATATGGGGTCGGAAAGATCCGACAGACAATACCTTTATTTACAAGCAAACCATTCAGTGCATTTACCTACGACTTCAGCCTTTTATTGAGTATTTATTTGTCAACATATTGGTATAAAGGAATATGCTTTTATCATAATCCCTATTAAGATAAGTCCTTCTAAACAGACCGAAGTCGAACAGGTCTTTTCGACCCAGCACCGCACCAGGGACAAGACGGGCTTCGGATATAATCGACCCGATGCCGCACCAACTGAAAGTCATCAAATTTGACTAACGCAGTGAACGTGTTAAAAACAAGAATTTTATTGTTGAATTGACCAGATTTTTTCCTTGATAATATGATCACTGTTAATAAATTAATTGTTTTATAAAAAAATAATATTGTGGTTATAATATTATGATTATTTTCTTATTACAAAGCCCATTTTTATTTACATCTGTAAAAAATTCTGATTCATCTGGGCACAAAATTTTTAAACGTCGATATCTTAAAAACTACTTTGTAAAAAGAAGTCCCTCAAACAAATAAATGTTATTTGGAATATCTATTTTCATATGAACATGTGTTACTGAGCTGAAAGTAAAATTAAAATTTGACCATAATTATGAATCAGTCAAAGAATCAAATTTCGAAGAACTACCCTCAAACACATCTCTCCTCTCCGCTTTGGTGATGGATACCGGGCCTCAATCTTTCATCAACATAAAACAAGTCCATAAATGTCCAAACTTAAACATAGGTTTAGTATCAAACTTGCGGCTTCCAAGATTAATGTTATGCGCACTGCAAGCGGTGCCGTGTTGTTAGCTATGTTACTAGGTCAGGGCATTATCCCGTCGGCTCCTCGGCGCTGTTCAAATGCCTCTTAAAGTTTATAACCGCCGCGGTTTTTCATAAGGTCAACCAGTGAATTTATTTCGCGGAGGTACAAACAAGATTAATAATAATATTCCACAACTATCACACAACGCCATTTAGTCCCAAGCTAAGCAGACAACTGATAAACATACTTATATATTTTTAAATTTATACATATTATAGATCAATTACACCCAGACACAGAACAAATTATCGTGCTCATCACACAAACATTTGTCCTGGGTGGGAATCGAACCCTCGACCTCCGGCATAGCAGTCAGGGTCACTAACCACTAGACCAACAGGCCAGTCAGATTGGTTTGTGCTTACAACTTTCAACTGTTCTTAAGGTCTATGCTATCCACCCACACTAACCTGCATGGTTCTCGTAATTCTGGCCTTTTTATTGTTCAGAGTTTAAAAGAGACTGTGACCTCTGAGTTTGTTTCGGCTGTATGTTCTCAGGGTAGTCCGGTACTCATCTAGTTCGCAAGACGTGGTGACCTAACCTATTTGCGTAAATTCATCATCATCATCATTTCACCTTGACATGGTAAACTTGTATTGATTGGATTTAATGTGTTAGTAATATAATATTTATTGAGCCAGTCTTTTCTACTATAGTTTGAAAACTGTTTGCATGCCTTATTTAAGATAGTTAGTATAATTATGGATAATCTTAAACTTAACATCTGAAACCTGTACCTACTTTCTGTGCAAATAAAGAAATATTCTATTCTAATAAATATCATTTCATAATTCACGGTCACAGTTTCAGTTTCAGGCCCCTCTGAATTACCTATACCAAGACAAAATCCGAAGCAAGTATTCAGAATACCTGATTTAAATCACATGTTAGAACAAGTGTGTTAAACCACTTCATTACCGATTAAAATGATCATAAAAAAAGTAAAAAGGTAATTAATTTATGTCCAGTAAACGTGTTTTTATTGTTGGATTTTGTTCAGTTGCAATTTACCTTAGATTCGTAATCATACACTTATTTTAATGTACCTAAGTATTGCATTTCAAATTTATTTGATTTTTTATTATCTTAGAACAGTACCTACAGTAAATAAATAAGTACATAATAAACTCTTAAAAAATATATGAAATTCATCAAGGTAATTTTTTCGATTCTTTGAAAGAAGTTGGATGCCGAAATCATACATGTTCTGTGCACATAGCTGTAAGATGTTAATATTATCATTTTTGCTGGATGAAGGCAGTGTAGGAGATCATTTCAAGGAATCAATTACTGTAGAAGTCACACGACCCGAATACAGACAGATGAAAAAAATATGATCTGAGATGAAGACCTTGTTCTTTATCTCTTTTTGGGTTCCGTACGTCCGAAACACAAAAGCGAACCCTTATAGGATCACTCGTGTGTCCGTCTGTCTGTCGCTTCCATTCAAATATCTCCAAATCTACTAGACCGATTAAGTTGAAATTTGGTACACATATTATATCAATTCTCGTGACCCAAGCACAGAGGTGTGACGTGAACAGATGAAATCTGTATATGGGAGGTAATTTTTGGGGGGAAGAGGAAAATAAAAAGAAAAAAATTGAAAACTGCATCGTGTGACATATCAAATGAAAGGTCTTGTTGAGAAGATCTTAAATGTATTTTTTTGTAATTTGAAAATAAAAAGTTTACAAGTTATTCAAGAAAATAGACGATAATTGACTGCACTTGCAGTTAAGGTTGACATAAATATTAGGATGACGGGAACAATATCATTTCCAGAAGAGATTAAAATAATTAAATCTAAAAAAAAAACATAGGTACTTTCACACGATTAGGCAACTTGGGGACAACTCATCTTTTCCTCAATCCTATGACATATTGGGTAATCTAATCATTCATAGCGGTGCCGACCTCACCCACCCATCTGTAAGTTATAGTCAGGTGTCAAGCTAGGTTATGGTCAGGTTACACAACATTGCATCCTTCTCATTGTTATACGACCTCGATTAAAATATTATGTTTCCACCGTGTAGATCAGGGGCATGATGTTAAGGCCCGGTATACACCAAAGCGGAGAGGAGAGGAGATGTGTTTGAATAACCAATCAGATGTACACATCTCCTCTCCGCTTAGCTTCAGTTGACATCTGATTAGTTATTCAAACACATCTCCTCTCTTCTCCGCTTTGGTGGATACCAGGCCTTATGTGCAGAATACTTGATCTTAAGTAAGGAGCTTGTAGCTAAATAATTACAGCCGCACAGGCCGATCTTCCGGGTTAAGCGCTTGCCGAGGTTCGTCTGTGAATGGGTGACATTCTGTCATCTATTAGTCAGAAGCTCTAAAAGTCTGACAACCAGTCTTACCATGGGGTATCGTACTACCTCCACAACCCAGTTACTGGGTTGTGGAGGTCGGATAGGCAATCGCTTGGGCTTTTGTCAGGCATCAAAAAAGGATGGTGTTCAGGGTAGGCGTGAAAATGTAACATACTTTAGGATTGATAACATCAAAATCAGAAATTCCGATTCCTTAAAAAAAATAACAGAAGCTCAGTAGGATAACATTTATTATAATTAGTATCCACACTGCACTACTTGCGCCCGAGTAAATCACGTTACCAACATGCCATAGTACTCGCTATACAACACGCCAGATCACTCGAACAGCATACTACACTAGTAACACAGCTCTTTTGTCCGTCGGATCTGAGTCGCCACTCTCGCTACCAGCCTGAAGCCGTGAATACACTGAATGGATAATGAAGGGAAACTCCAGCTATTATACAAGCTGGTGCAATCTTTTGATGACATGTTTAATAATGTTTTCTTCCAACTATGCTTTAATTTCATCACAATCACACTAAAAACTCGTAGAAAGATAAAAATTTATAAAATTTCATTATTGCACAGTTTTTTTAATCACACCAAAAGGTGCCAATCTCAATGGATTAGCTCTATTCAGCCAGCCGATATCAATACTTTTTTTTACGTACTTATTATTTGTTTATATCCTACTTGTTCCGAATTTAAAAAATGATTAATAATAGATAAACATAATAAATTTTATTTTTTCCAAAATACCTACTGCTCTAACTCTGATTTGAAAATGAAAGAAATTTAAAAAAGTGAGAACTTTTATTTATTTATTTAACTATTTATGTACACACAAGAAAAGTAGGTAATGGAAAATACATGTTTGATACTGCTGTACAAAGGTACTGCTTATTTCTATAGAAATTTCTGCCAGCAGACCCTCTAAAGGAGAAATGAAAAAGAAATGTAGACAATAGTGTGTAAGAAAAGAAGAAAAATGTCTATGAGAATAACTTAACCTAAAATCGTATTATATAACAATATTGATACCTAAACAAATATTATACCAAATACTTATACTACATAAACAAAATATATAATTATATGCTTATATATACATATATATATTATATCACGTAAGAGAGGAAAAGTAGTGCTCTTTTACTCTGAGTTTAAATAAAGAAATAGTCTTAAGATCACGAATGCTAGGCGGAAGCGAGTTCCACAATCTTACAGCATGAACTGAGAAGGAGTAGGAATAGTAGCTAGTTTTATGAGGATGGGATTTAAGTAGGGACCTAAGGTGCGATCTACAGGGTGCGTCACTAGGACGGGCGTAAGAAAAACGCTCACGAAGGTAAGATAGATAGGAAGGATTGTGGAGGATGTTGAACAGGAGGCAAAGGATACGAGTGTTCCTGCGAAGACGGATTGGGAGCCACTTGAGATCCTTGCGAAGTTGAGAGACATGATCATAACTTTGTTAAAGTTCATGAAACCGCTCTACTTCAGCCAAAGTTCTTCAGCAGTATTTAAAATTAATGATTGATTGTCGATGTCAACAACACTATAACTTTGACATTGTGAAGAGATAATTGAGTAGACGACAGCAAAGTTCAATACACTATACAAAATAAAATAGATCAGGTTTTGATAGAAGGGCCAGATTTCAAGTCATAATTACTCCACCAAAGTTATTTTTTGTTAAATAATTATTTTCGATCAACGCAGCTTTTTTTTAGCGTGGTAAAATCATCAAATGAGTCCTCCAACCCCGGGCAGGGCGGGAGGGACTGTCAGACTTCTACTGACTAAAATCCACGGTGTCCTTCATAGCCTGTTACGTTCCGGGGTTACGGTAAGGGAATAATCCCGCGACCCCGGCAGGCTTTGGCCCTCTGAGAGGGGGGCCCCGTCATTATGCTGACGCTCTTTGAGGCGCGCGTGGGACACAACGCGCCGTCGACCCGGGCATGGTCCTTGGTCGGGCAGCGAGTTGCCCTTTACTCGCTGCTCGCATGCCCGCGCCTACGGTGGCCGGAGATCATCGAGCGACGTCCGTCGCCGTGGGCGCCTACCACTGCGGCTGGGGCGGAGGGAGGACGCTGTCCTCTCTCGCTCGCGGCCCGCCTCCTCCTTAACGAGCATTACTGCCTCGCAGAAGGAGCTGACCGCTTGCCACTCCGTCTGGCCCCGCAGCATGGCCGCAACCAATGCCGGGCGCGAGAGGTCTCCGCCTATCGCAGCCGTGATCAACGCAGCTTGCAAAATAGTCCATGAAAATACCAGTTAAGATATACTAGCTGTTGCCAACGTCTTCGACCACGTCTCATTACAATTATTCCATGGTAACAAAATTGCGGAAAAAAAAGTATCCTGGGAACACCCAAATACTCCGAAATACTTTATTCCGAATTTCCATATTCAGATTTTCAAAACACCGTCAAGCTAGCTTGAAAGGTGGTAATCAACAAGGAGGCAAAAGCCAGCCTAATTAATTTTTCGGAAGTTTAATTAATCGGTATTTCAATAATTGGATTTCGTGTTTTTGATGTTTCGGAAAATTATTAAATCGGAATTTTTGTTATTCGATCTATCCGAGATTTAGAGGAACTCGGTATTTTTTGTTATATATATAGTTACTCTTACTGAACACTGACAGTACCTCGTGCATTCAGATATTTTAGATTCGGCCATGACATATCATGGCAATCAGAAAATCATAATTATCATTACAAAATGTGAATGCATTGAATCGGCCTTGTGTAAAAATCATTAATATAATATGATCTAACACAACATAACATTCACCATGAATGTAGGTCGGTATTTTCTACCACATCATCAAATTCGCTACCATAATGACTGTTTGTACAGATCAGATTCAATGCATGATGAGCGAACCATACAAACCACAATACAAATAGTTGTTTGTTCTACAAAAACTGGCAATATATCAAATGGACGGCCAACATTGCTAAGTAATGCCCTTTTGTGGTGCATATTTTTGGATGTTATATATATATAACGTACGTGGTGATATATATATATGGATCAAGAAGCGAACCCATATATACACAAACTGGCAAATTCGGAACAGTTACAGCTGTTTGCTGTACAATAACTTTTATCGAGTGGGAATAGAACCCGCGACATTTTCATTAAATGCTGTCTTTTTCGTCCAGAAGTTCAGTTTCTTATGGACCCGTTGATTCATTGTTGATTGGATACAAGAAGGCCAATTCTAGTAGTTAATTATTAACGTTCCAATTCAAGTTATGTTCGATAAAATCAATGTGAAAAACTTCGGAGCAATCTTTACACCAAGGTTGTTAACCGACTTCAGAAAGGATGTACTCAATTCGAACGGTATTTTTTTACAGATTAGACTGATGACATAATCAAGGACAACAAAACAAAAGTGTTCCGTAGAGCCTCCCATTTTGCCAAAGATTAGTGGTAGCGTCTTAAATTCGTCAGTAAAACTTTAAAGATCTTAAAACAGTAAATATCACGGTTTCAATTTTAATGAATAAAAAATGGGACCGCATTCCGAATTTACAACTATTTTAAAACAAGCTTTGGCCATAAAACATTTCTAAAATCAAAATAATCCGAAGTTACCCGCGCCTCCCTGAACTAGCTTCGTTTAGCAGTCGTAGCGCATGCGCTGGCCTTTCAAAAGCCATGTCGCAAGGACATACAAACGTGAATTATTTAGTGGATACCAGTCACCCTTTTAAAGAAAAGAAACACACTTTCTACGTTCAATTAGTGAAAGAATACGTGATTGGTTTATTAAACGTTTCTGATGAAAGTAAACTTGTGAAAAAGAGACCACTGCTTTCTTCTTAGACAAAATAAAAAGGTATAAATTAATGCGCATTTTTGATATTCACCGGTTAATATCAGGTGTTAATTTAGACTACAGACTGTTACTTAACGTTCCTTCCTAACTTTCTTCACACCCTCAAGAAATGGCGTGAAAAAGTTGCAAGGTTGCCAAAGGTCTAAAACAACCCCTAAGCAATGTTCCTAATAATTCATATCGTGAATGGACCCGTCCATAGGTTACGCTGATCGCGCACCATCACACGGGTCGTATATTTGCTTGACATATTTACGGATTAAAAAAACATGAGAAAGCTTCTAGAAAAAAATAACGTGTGGGAAATCCATTTACAAACTAAGTTACGTCAATTACATCTAAGAAGCGCATTCTCTACCCTTAACCACAGACGATCAGACACAGATTTCATCACCGGTTGAGTCGGTCAGGTCAGACAGGTCATAGTAACGGCACCTGACTGAGTCAACCAGTGTGATAGATTAAAATTAACATAATATTTGATTATTACAATTTTAGTTTGACAGTATAACACTGGTTTTTTTCAATGCAATAATTAAATATGCTTGTTTTTTTCTGGGTCGCGGGTTTTTTCTTAACCAAGGTTACCGTGACCCCGGAACGTAAAGGGCATAGGAAGGAACACGGGTGGATTTTAGTCAGTAAGAGTCTGACAGTCCCTTCCGCCCCGCCCAGGGCGGGAGGACTCATTTAATGATTTTAGCAACTAAAAAAAAAAAAGTTCTTCATTCATCATCATCTCATCATTAGCATAAAATGTTCGAATTTTTGTTTCTAACACATACTGGTTTCCTCACGATGTTATTCTTCACCGGTTTGAGAGTAGTTAAAACGAAATTTTTTAAGAAAGAAATGCGTCTGGCTAGGTTCGAACCCACAACCTTCAATTCGTAAGTCCCGATAGGTCAACGCCCCTCGCCATCAAACCGGCCACAAATCTAGACTCCATGATCGGGGAGGAAAAAGAATATTTAGTCCGATCTAGAAATGAATCCATGACCTCCTGAGTCGGAGACCTCTCGCGCCCGGCATTGGTTGCGGCCATGCGGGCAGCGAGTAAAGGGCAACTCGCTACCCGACCAAGGACCATGCCCGGGTCGACGGCGCGTCGTGTCTCCACGCGCGCCTCAAAGAGCGTCAGCATAATGATGGGGCCCCCCTCTCAGAGGGCCAAAGCCTGCCGGGGTCGCGGGATTATTCCCTTACCGTAACCCCGGAACATAACAGGCTATCGAAGGACACCGTGGATTTTAGTCAGTAGAAGTCTGACAGTCCCTCTCGCCCTGCCCGGGGTTGGAGGACTGATTTGATGATTTTACCACGCTAAAAAAAAAACAAAAAAATGACCTCCTCAGTGCATTAATTAGCGCTTATAACCGCTAAACCAAGGCATCAAAAAACGAAGAAACAAAATTGACTTCATGCTTAGCAGAGCGCTGCCAACCACAACATCAGTTAGACAAAGGAGACACAGTTTAACATTAAAATTATTTTGATGAATAATACTAGTTGGTTGCCCGAGATGTCCGATATGATCTAAATTCGAACATGGCGCTTTACTTGCGCGAGTTGCATGTGCCGTGTACAAGCACCCCGCGGGTTACTTGATCAAATAGCTTGCGCATGTTACTCGCGCAGGTAACATGGCGCTTTACTTGCGCGAGTTGCATGCGCCGTGTACAAGCACCCCGCGGATAACTTGATCAAGTAGCTTGCGCATGTTACTCGCGCGGGTAACATGGCGCTTTACTTGCGCGAGTTGCATGTGCCGTGTACAAGCACCCCGCGGGTAACTTGATCAAGTAGCTTGCGCATGTTACTCGCGCGGGTAACCCGCACGTTTACTTGCGCGGGTTACATGCGCTGTGAAAAATGTTTGCCAAAGTTTATTAATCAATTACCTAATATATTTAATTCAAAAGACATCAACGCGTTTCTAAACTTAAGTGTTAATAATAAGAAGCTCCAATAGAAAACTTTGCAAAAAGTGTTAATAGATGACTGTTGAGATACTCTTTGGGCAGACTGTAGTATTGTTGTACCTACATACTTCAGTTGATCTCTATACTTGAATGCATATTAAAAAACCAAAATGTACACATACGCTAAGCGTTTGAATACATACGCAAGTTATCTTTACTCTTTAACTTAATGGTTAAGTAATTCAAGGTAGACTCTAATTTGGTTTAGGATATATGCTCTTCCCAGCTAAGGTCGAGGTTATATCCGTTGAGGATTTTCAACATGAGAAAACAAACATTAAAATTATATTACCCACTAATGCAGCTACCTTTTTTTCAAACCTAAGGGTGCTTGTACACGGCGCATGAAACCCGCGCAAGTAAAGGTGCGGGTTACCCGTGCGAGTAACATTCGCAAGCTACTTCATCAAGTTACCCGCGGGGTGCTTGTCAAGTACACGGCGCATGCATCTCGTGCAAGTAAAGGTGCGGGTTAGCAGTTTACTAGCGCGAGTAACATGCGCAAGCTACTTCATCAAGTTACCCGCGGGGTGCTTGTACATGGCACATGCAACTCGCGCAAGTAAAGGTGCGGGTTGCAGTTTACCCGCGCGACAATCTACTTGAAGCTACCCGCAGGGTGCTTGTACACGGCTAAGTGGCTTGAGCATGTTGAGGCACTTACGCGGGTTACATGCGCCGTGTACAAGCACCCTAACTGAATTAGCGTCGTTCTAAATGATAGGGTGCAAGCCAAGCCGCGTCATTTATCATTGAGCCTTAATGACCGACTGGCTCTCCAAGGGCACACCACGTCGCCACATGACCCTGACACTGAAGCCTTCATTAAACTTTTAAAATAATTCCCCCATTTACCATCGACGCCCAGGGCCCCCGTAAGGTCTACTGGCGCCTGTGTGCAAAAAAGGATTTTGGCGCCCCTTAAGGCATTTTGAATTATCTTTTTTTTATGGTAGATCGGTCAGTGGCGTATTTTAAAATTCAGCAACCTGGTGCTGAAAAGCTTGCGCTTCGGAACTTAACACAAAAAAAAAACCATCAAGTGCTACTCAAACTTCACACCCAGAGTTCCGTACCATCTTAGAGAAGACAAATTTCATTTTTTGTAGACCAATACAAGATTAACTAACATTATGAAGCATTTGCTATTGCTATCAAAAGCGATGTCATAAAAAGCGAATGTTAAGCTTAAATGTAGCGCGAGCGAAGCGAGCGCGAAATTTTTTAGCTTTTTGGAATCGGACAAGGCAATTCTTCCTAGAAGAATGCAGTGAGCTCTAAAAGTTTAACGTTTCCGGACTTCAAGTTTTAATCTGAAATTAGTGAGATCAGACTGATATTTGAAGTCTTTAATAGGTACTTAAAAGTAATCCTAGTTAGGTTCTCAACTTTTCTTTAAAAAATATTTGTTTTTTTATTTTCGTTTTTTTTTTGGGCCCTTGGTTTTGGCGCCCCCTAAAGGATGGCGCCCGTGTGCATTGCACACATTGCACATATGGTAGCGGGGGCCCTGTCGACGCCATTCCAAGAATCAATAGATGTTTAATATGGTGCCATTTGTTTCTTTGCGTGGTCTATGATGGAAAGTAATTTGATAGCCTTCGATAAAAAAATAAGTTGATAGCCTTTACGATTATTATTTAGATTCTACGTTTAAAAGATTGGTTTAGGTTAGGGTAAATAACAATCGTTTATTTGATGAAGATTAATAATTGACTTTAATGTATTGTAACTTGTAGAATAATACAATTACCCGATTGATATTTTTATTGCTTGTATTTGGGCATTGCAACAGGTGTAAATGTTTACATCATTGAACGCACCCCGCGGGTAGCTTGATCAAGTAGCTTGCGCATGTTACTCGCGCGGGTAACCCGCACCTTTACTTGCGCGGGTTACATGCGCCGTGTACAAGCACCCTAATGTACATTCTTTGGACCAAATGAACTAAACTATCTTTGTCAGTATTACTAAGTATTATATTAAGTTCTTATGTGGCTCAAGCTGTACCTCATTCATTCAATGAAGAAACTGTTTTACATACATGTATTTGTTCAAACAGTAACTTACTAAAGTATTCTTCATAAATCACCGCGGGTGACACAATGTAAACGATGTGTTTGTTAGTTATTTGCATGCACGACAGAAGAATAGCCAAGTTTATATGAATCAACAAGATGTAAATGAAATGGGTTGGCCGTGAACGTAGTACTAGGAGTTACAGAATCAACTGGTTTATTGACTGATAATCGGATAAGGTAAGCCGTTTTTCCACACACAGTTTTATTTTTCCTCCCTTTGGTTTTTGCCAATATGGCGACGAGCAAGCATGCGGCCGCAGTGGTGGCAGAGTGGTATCGGCCCCGACTTACGAGTTGTAGGTCGTGGGTTCGAACCCAGCCAGGTGCATTTCTTTGTGTAATTTATTTCACCACCAGTGCTCTCAAAACGGTGAAGGAAAACATCATGAGGAAACCGGCATGTCCTAGAACCAAAAATTCGAAGCCATGTGACATCTACCAACCCGCACTGGGCCCGCATGGTGGATTATGGCCCACTCCCTCTCACAAAGAGGAGGCCTGTGTCCCAGCAGTGGGAAAATTATAGGCTGATGATGATAATGATGATGAAGCATGCGGCCACACTGCAGAAACATTTGCAAGCCCTTTTGTAGAGCCCATGTTGTAGTTTTTTGGGAAAACCTCGGAAGGGAGGCCATTCCACACGGCTCAGTTCTTACCAGGTCACAACGAAATTCAAAAGTTATTGACTAACACAACATTACATCATGTAAAACAATTTGTAGCTTGATAATTTTTAAAACTAGCACTTGGCTCGAACATTCTTCTAGGTCAGGCTGTTAAGTAATTCTTAGGTATGTTAGCCTTTTCGCAATACCCTGTTTAGCAAAATGTTTGTTTATAACATTATCCTCCGCTGTCGTATAGAGGTTAATCTTAAAACAGTACAACGCTTACTTGGCAATTTGTTTTCTGCAATTCGTGGTGCTGGTATTACAAAAATGAATGCTTATTAAGTTAGTTTCCAGCATTTATACGACGTGTAACGTTATTATCGCAAAACCACTCGTGGGGAACTCAGCCCATGTTACTGAACAATGTTTGATCAAAAACTTTTGGAAAATTAAAAAAACAAAAAAAAAAATTTCATACAAAATGAGAAATTGATCGAGCCCCATCAGTATGAAAAACTTTTTTTTTATTTTTTTTTTCCAAAAGATTTTGTTCATATTGCAAATCTATTAAGGCCGGCAGAGTAAAAATAAAAGACACGTATTTTTTTTTGTTCATAAAGAATTCATCGAAACTGGAGTGGAGTTTCGTGACGTCAGAGAACGAACTAAAAAGTATACCTCGGGCGGCGTGACTAGTGATGGGCCGGTGGGAAGAAAAAAATGGGAGGGAAAAAAAAGATTGGGAAAATATGGGAAAATAAAATAAATTCCCGGAATTTTCCCAAACGACGGGAAAATAAATATTGATCCAATAACAATGTTAAAAATATGTAAATATTTATTGTATTTGGTGGTAATAAGGCCTGCAACGGCTGGGTCATGCCAGTATTGATGTAGGTACTCTTTTGACATACTCATGGACTCAAACAAAACTTAATTGTACAGACCCTCGTATCCAAGGCGATAGGAGGATCCGTACATTGCTTACTGCATATCGAATGGATCACTCACGGTCTTCGGTTATGAGATTGTATATTCGAGGTTGAGATTTTCTAAACGTTAAGACTTTCCACAATCGTGAGATACACAATCTCAATGAATATTTCCTAAAAGCCGACGTGGGAATGCATCGAGATGTAGTAGCGGTGGACAAGGGCCTTACCCCACTCTCCTGGGCTAAAGAGAACTGGCGCAAACCTGCAGTGCTTGACACTAATGGTCGCATGGAAATATGACAGAACAAGGAGCTTCACGGACGTTACCGGCCCGTACATAGGCCTGATGCAGATGTAGACATATCTACGTCGGTAGCCTGGCTCCGATCCGGAGATTCCTTTGGAGAAACCAAAGGTTTTGTCAGAGCAATAATGGATGGAGTTATGATGACATATAACTACCGGAGATTTATTGTGAACGATAGCAGGGCTGACATATGTCGGGCATGCCACCGTGTCAGGGCGAATCAATTTATCACATTTCTCCGGGTGTTCTCGTCTCGCTAACGGAGAATATTTCCATAGACACAACCCTGTAGCCAGAATAATCCATCAACTTGCTCTAAAAGACAACCTTGTGGAATCAGAAGTGCCGTACTACAGGTATGTGCTCGACCCAGTTCTTGAAAGTGGCAATATGACACTGCGATATGCACGCGCTACGGGAAGAGCTCCGTCGCGATCTCAGGGCAGTATGGAGGGAGCCACGGTCGCAACAGAGGTCCGGGTACGCTACAATCGCGGCGGTAACACCCTCTCTTAGAGGAGTGGCTTGATAGGCGGCTCCGCGTCCTGACCTACCGCATGACACAGGTCCTCGCCGGACACGGAAGTTTCATGAAGTACATGTGTCGGACGGGGAAGCAGGAAACGTCTGGGTGTCACCACTGCGAGGACCGCCCGGAGGACACGGTGGAGCATACGGTGCAGGACTGCCCCGCTTGAGCAGAGCACCGCCGTGTCCTCACGGCAATAGGCAGAGACTTCTCGCGCCCGGCTTTGGTCAAAGCTATGCTTCGGGGCGAGACGGTGTGGGATGCGGTGGACTCCTTTAGCGAAGCAGTCATGCATGGGCAGTGAGGGAGAGGACAACGTCAGCATCCGTCCACCCCAGCCGCACTTCGGCAGACGGATCTCCAGGCACCGTAGGCGCTGGCAAGCGGACGGCGAGTAATGGGCGACTCGCTGTTTGACCATAGACTATGCCCGGGTCAACGGCGTGTTGTGTTCCACGCGCGCCTTTTCAAGCATTTATTTTTGACCGTATTAGGTAATGAATTTGATTTCTGTTTGAGTTCGTTCACCCGTGTGTAGCGTTCACAGCTGATTCCAATGTTTCCATCACATTTACCAGACTTTGAACTGGCAATTCATCGAAATGCTTACAAATAACATATTTTATTCACCATATTAATAGGTCAAGAGAAAAATGCTTGAAAAAAAAAAAATTTTTTTAAATCATTGATGATCTTTGAAAAAAAAATTGCAAAAAAAAATTTTTTTTGAATGTACTTGAATATTGATACGAGTAAGCACACTAAATTCATGCAGTTACTTTTTTAAGACCATATATTACGTTGAAAATCTGTTAGAGACTCGAGAGTTTACGTTTACCATTTGTCTACAAAGCAAGACTAAAGCGCCTCGTCCTCGATAGATTAAAATATCGTAGAGCGAGTCTCATAGGGCAATCTATGACGTGTACACATTAACGTGATACTCTAGCCAGGGTAGTCTCGCTAATGTGTACACGTCGTAGATTGCCCTATGAGACTCGCTCTACGTTATTTTAATCTATCGTGGACGAGGCGCTTAAAAAAAATATAAATTGTTAGATTAGAGCTATGAATAATTGAATATATGGCTGTTTATACGTACAATACCCACTTTTCAACGCACCAAGTAATAAATCTATCTTCAAAGTCAACTGATTACTATTATAGGTATAAAGCCGCATTTATAGCAAAACTAATATTCAAAAAACAACCTAATAATCAGAAAAAGATCGGTGTGATACTTTTGATTTTAAGTCTTTTTAAATAAATACGTATCAACAAACATTTCCATACATAAAATCCCTTACTTTTATGCTGTTACCGTACTTTTACAATGAATGTCTTTTTTTTTTAACCACGACATGCATGCACAGACTCACACAAATGCAAAACTTTGTTAAAAATAAATTAAATTACATAATTTTATACGAAAAATATTTTCCCGTCATTTGGGAATATTCCCGGGAAGAAATGGGAAAGTATCGGGAATTTTCCCAACTCGGGAAAATTCCCGGGCAAAAACCCATCACTAGGCGTGACAAATTGAATTTTAAAACGATCGTGTCTTCATAAATTTTTATTTACGTAAGAAAAGATGCGTGTCAAATCTGTTTCGATAATAATTTATCCGACGGACTAATTACAGTTTATCAAGCAACACAAGCTTATCGCCTGGCAAATAAGTATAATTGTGAAAGAAATCTGCTAAATAACGGCGATAAGTTCTCCCGAACCATAGAATAACTTTCCATAATATGATCGTCATAAAAATAACTGGTCACAAACAATATTATCTCACTAGCATTACTCCCATTATGTAGTTCTTATCTAATAACAAAGAGATAGCCCACGCTGAGATTGACGTGGGCAATTTGCCGGTGAGACTGCGTGTGCGCAAGTTATGCGATGATCACGGGGATAAGATGGCAAATTATTGTCATTAGAGGCTGTTTTAGTAATAAAATGCATGTGTTTTGAAAGACGATATGGGAAAATTGGTCTTTTCATAACTAAACTAGCACTTTGCCCGCGACTTCGTCTGCGCGTGTATCTAATTTCGAACTCAGTGAATTTGATTCCCGCTCACCCTCCTTATAAGAAAATCTAAAAACTCAATACAAACAAAAAAACAATTATATTAGACAAACTGATTTTCCGATTTTCACCCCGTTAGGGGTTGATACCTATATGAAATATTAATAAAAATACGTAGGTATCCTTTATTCGATTGAGAGATGCCAAGTTTTGAGTTTATCGAAGCAAGCAATAAAATCCTTCCCTTAAAACTTTATCATCCCTTTTCACCAATTTAGGGATCAATTTTCGGAAAACCTAAAAATGGAGGGTAGTTCTAAAATAAGTAATAATCCCTATCTTTTTTATATACTTATACTCACATTCTTACCAAGTTTCAAGTTTATAAACCCAAGAAATAAGATTTTACATACAAAGGTTTTCACCCCTTTTCACCCCTTTAGAGGGAGATTTTCGCAAAATCCTTTCATAATATGCATCTACATTATCAATTGTAACTACCATCCAAAATTCAGGTTTCTACGTTTAGTGGTTTAATATCCTCCCCTTAAAACTTGAATACAAGGGGTATTTACCAGCTTGGGGGGTGATTTTCGAAAAATCCAAAAACACGTGTTTGATTAATTCTTATCTAGTATGTAAATACAAATTTTCAAGTTCATTGGCTCACGCGTTATGATTTTCCCATACAAACTTTAACAACCCCTAGAATACCAATGGAGGGTAGTTTTAAAAAAATAGTGGTGCTAATCTTATTTATTTACTAATGTTCTTATTCGTGGTAAGTTTCAAGTTTATAAACCCAAGGAATAAGATTTTTCATACAAAAGTTTTCACCCCTTTTCACCCCCTTAGAGGAGGACTTTCGCAAAATCCCGTCTTATTGCCAATCTACATGGTAGACTGCAAATGCTGTCCAAAATTCAAGTTTCTGCGTTAAGCGGTTTCGGCTGTAGTCGTGTCAAAAGAAAAACCCCTATTCTTTTATATATATAGATTAATTGGGAAATGTATTATCTCTTTGTGTTTAACTGATTGAGGTCAATAAAATAAAGAATTTAAGTCACCTCCATTGCCACGCCTAAACGCAACAACTATAGTTGTATTTTTACCGACTTCAAAAAAAAGGAGGTTATCAATTCGACCCGTATGTATGTAATATTTCCAGAACTGCCCAGTTTTCGCATAATTATGTTGGTCTATATCAGCGTCTGAACAAATGTGCAAAATTTCAAAAGTGTATGTATGTGTGTTTTTATGTTTGTGTTCGCATATCTCCGGAACTACAAGACCGATTTGAGTAATTCTTTTTTTTTGTTGTACTAGATATTGCGCAACTTAGGGAATACTGTTAGTTTCATCAAAATCGGTTCAGTAGTGTTTGATATAGGGAACTTTTTGCCTATTTGGATTGTAGATTTTCAAAGTCGATTGTATGTTTGTTCGCAATTATCTTGCGTTTGACTGAACCGATTTTGATGCGGTTTTTGGAAAAGTGTTTGTTACATTCTAGGGAAGTATATAACAATAATGGATATGTCGTGAACTTGCCCGCATAGATCGTTTTTGTTGCTCGCATGGATTTTATAGAATACTAAAGACGCTGATTATACGAAGATTTTGTTGAATATCTAAACTAAAAAGAGTAAAAAAAACATTTAAAAAGTACCGACGCGACGTTAAAAACAAATACAAAAAAGTTAAAAATAACTTTTCTTTCGGAAGTCGGTGGCAATTGTCAACGAAATAAAAAATGGCAAAAGCTATCGACTTCCGAAAGAAAAGTTTTTTTTACTTGCTTTTTTTATTTGCCTTAAAACTGTTTCGTTCAAGACCCTTCCGGCAATCTGCCCTTCATTGCGAATTTACATGTTGAATAGCGAGTTCATTGACTTCTATTATGACATACACGACGCCCCATCATCTTTCATTAGTCCATTACATATCCGCTGGCCATTACGTTTTTTTCCAGCGCTACATTAGTTTGCTGACTTGGAGTATTTTCGCCATCACGATTTTGTTTGTTATTTAATTCAATTTATCGGCGTTTAACCTAAAACTAGAAAACTCTTGACGGTGCTATCATCTGTGAAAGCTAAAGGAAAATCTTTAGTTTACACAAACAATCACGGGCCGCGAGTTGCCGATCGCTGGCCTAGTAGATCAGAGACGATTAGCGATTTGGCAGTAGGGCTCTGGTAAACATTTTTTGGGTTCATCACTTCTTGTTATATTATGTTCACCACCACTTCTCTAAACTAGATTATGACACGATTCCTCACAAGGATGGAGAAGGAAGGAAAAAATCAAATAGGTACTCTGGACCACCAACCACCAATGCATTAAAGGGCGTCACACACAGCAGCTATAATGTAAATATGTAATTATAGCACGATACATCTCATTACATGTTTCCATAGAAATCGTCAGAAGACCACACACGACAGCTATAATGTATTATGCTTACATCTTCGAATCTCTATGGAAAGATGTAATTATATTATTATTATTATTTATTTATTCACAAAAGATAACAAAGATCCATTGGGTTAGTAACAATATTCTTAACCTAAGTTAGTACCTAATTTCTAACATAGACAGCGTACAGGAGACCAGTGACCTCACCAACGGGCTGTCATGTCTCCCGATTATTGCGCGAAGAATGAGAATGAGATGTATCGAGCTATAATGTACATCTTTACATTAAGCTGCTGTGTGTGAAGCCTTTTATTGTTGTAAATCCTCCGCATAGAGGCCGTGACGGACGGAAGGCCTGTATCCCAACAAGACCCATAAATGCTGATTATATTATACAAAGTCAAGATTATCCACAAACATTTCCAAAAGAAAGAACATCATCAAAGTCGCGTTAAGTTAACACATGGTTCAAATACATATTATTTTTGGCAAACATGTCTTGCTCCATAAAAATACTTTCGCTTTCTCGGCATTTCATCATCTTACAAATAAATATATGTATACCTATATGATTTACATAATAATATGTAGGCGTTGAAGCTGAATTGTAATTAATTTGATTTCTTTATTAACAGAATGATGTTGTAATTTAGTTTAGAAATGAAATTGGATTAGTAGTATTTTTCTGTCTTATATTAATTGTGCATGTGAAGAAAAAAAAAATATTTGGCTTCCTCATTTAGTTCTTCTATCTGAAGGATAGACTATCTCCCAAAATTAACTATCATCAGAAAAATAAAATTAAGTACCAGATGAATGAAGTTCAACTAAGTTGCCGTGACCCGTCTCTGCCTTGCAATCGTTAGTAGGTTTCGGAAATGTGTGTATCAGGTAATTATCAACAAAACATTAATAAGATGGCTAACAACCAGTGCCAGCAATAAGTGCTAACAGTGCCCAGGCACAGAGCACAAACCAATGACAAGACAGGTCACAATTTAGCCCATAGAATGCTAATTACGGCACTGCTAACAACCTCCCAATACCAACCATAAGTCACACCAATTCATTCAACAAAAAATTCGCACGTTCGCCAACCCATTGATAAAACGAAATCTCTTCAACAGTCAGTACATATTGTAGAGGTGTTACTTTACTGAGCGTTGCGCCCGCGCCGGAGCAGACGGAGGACAATACACAATAGACGGTTTACGACACGAGACCTGCGCACGACCACGTTGCCACCCAATTGAACATCACGCTATTTAACAGGGCAGGTTAGGCAGCACGTGTAAAAGATCATTGGCCATTATACCGTTTGGGAACTTTTCAAATGCGCTAAATAACAAAAGACTTATAGTGGATGTTCTATAAAGGCTCCGACGCAGAATGTCCACTTCTCAAAATGTCCACTGGTCGCAAAATGTCTCTTTCGCAGAATGCAAACTACTTGTTACTATAAATTGATAAATGATATTTATTTTGCAAATAGGTTCTCACAAACACTTTTACAAGTCAAAACACTTTTTTTTATAGCTAGATGAGGCCGGTGTTTCGTACCCGACTACTCTGAGAAGAAACATCCGAAACAAACTCAGAGCTCAAGTTTCATTCAGTCAGATTTGATTCAGTTCCGTTTTACTGACAACACTATTTAAGGTAGGCAAGTGGTTTCGTATTTCTTTGCTCTCTCTTTAGACTAATGTTTATTTTTTATAGCTCTTACACACGTTAAACTTAAAGTTTATTAAGTAAACATGATAGTCGATGATACTGTTGCTGGGTTCATATTTTTTATCTAGATAGGTACTACTAAGCCGTAAGGTTCTAGTGAAGACCACGCACCGGCTAGCGCAGCGTGGTACGTCCACCCACAAGGTGGTCTGTTGTTGAACGTCTGCAAGCCGATTCAAGCCTCCTATTGGTAATCTATATAGCTGTGGAGATCCAACAACTGATTATGATGACTACTACTAAAATCGATACAATACACTCGTATGGTCAGACGAGGCAGCACTCGCTCTGAAACCAAACACTACACAAACTGGAGCTGTCAATAGTTTCCGATGAGCTATTGTTTTTCAACGTTCAAGTCGAACAAACAATCAAACGTACGTTACCGTCTTTCTTCCTACGGTAGGAACAAAATCTTGGATAGTTCGGTACTTTTTGACAAGACCTATTCTTTTGAAGAAGACTGTGAATCTGGACCTCATACTATAATATACCGATGGATCAGAAATACATTATGATGGCTCTGATCGTTCAATCTCAGTAGATCCATGTTGGATCTAGTGAGAATTGTTTTTCTCATTAGATCTATTTAAATAAAAAATAAATAGTATGGATCTAATTACAATCTAAGAATCTATCTCCAAAACCTGTTATCGGGTTGTTTCAAAATACAAAAAAATATACAGAAAATGAGACCACAATGTGGAATCTAAACGGAAAGTACTAGGAGAACAGGATTATGAAGAGAAGCCATTAAGAGGGAGAGGGCCATTCGGTCTTCACGCGGTTTTATTGCGGATGGTGGATATCTCATATTTTCAAAGCAAAGTTTCTGCAAAGTGACATTGTTTACCGTCACCGTGACAATTGCAGCGGGAAATGCTCTTTCAAAGGCACCAATACCATTCGCACAAATGTAATCAAGAATAAGTTCTATTGCCTCAGATCAAAGAAATAAGCAGATAGAGCGCTCAGAGTACAAAGTCGCGACAGTACCAAGCTACGCGTCGTACGAAGCTGCGTCGTTGTTGTTGTTTGCCAAAATATTATGCCGTCACCTGTCTTTAACCATTGTAAAAGTTGTTCTCAAAAACAAAGGAAATATTATGGAATGTAATTCGATTTGATTTTGTTTTAACTTTGGTGGACCCACTCGCGTGTTCTGAGCATTCTATCTACCTATTTCTTTGATCTGAGTCTTTATATGAGGTTTCGACTGAACTAGATACTTGTGAAGGGACACTAAGTGTGACCCGGTTTGTCCGGTTTGAACTTCTCCGATAATTCAATGTTGAAGGACATGCCTCGCGATTACTATCGGTTGTATAACAAACCGGTTCAATTTTCTTACCGTTTAGTAGAACTATTTAAGGGAAAATCTGAATAATAAACGGGTGTTTCTGATTTAGTTTTACTCTGGTAGTTACACTCGAACTGGTACCTAATCTATATAGAAAATTCAGAATAAACATCTTAAAATCGTAGTAATCTGAATATGGTATAACAGTGTTTGGCTTTGGATGTGGAATTACTATCAAAATCATCTCATCAGCCTATAAATGTTCCCACTGCTGCGACGCAGGCCTCCTCTCTGTTATCAAATCAATCAATCAACATCTCGAAATCCCCAAATCGTTTAAAAACGAGAATAAAATATAATTATGTGGGATTGGTGCAAGACACATTACGAGTGTGGAATGGAACGCAGACGAATGAGTGAAACAGAAGAACGGAAGAATGAAAGGAATGTAGAAAAGAACGAAAAGGAAGGACAGGGAGTGTGCTTAGAGAGAGCGAACGGTGTGGACGAAGAAAGACGATTTTAAAGTAGATTATTTCCTGCCATCGTATTTACGAATTTAAAATAAAAACAATTTATAAAGTTCAACGGAGTTTATTTGAAGAGTGAACCCACCGTCCACATTATCCCGATTCTACATATATTCTGAATGAAATTATGTATTTGTCGAGGGATTATCTAAGCAGGGAATTGTGACTATTGAAGAAACACAAACCAGATTTTAGTCAGTACGAGGCTGTCAGTCCGCTTCTGCTCCACATGAGACTCATTTGATAATAATGATACCACAAAAAGTACATCAACTAATTCAGAGCCACTTTGAATACCAACTATGTAGCTGAATATTCAGTTCCATCGCTGCACTGCCACCTACCACCCGCTAAAGGTCGCATTAAAAAATGATTAATTGACATTCAATAAGCCGCAGTGCCGCACTACGAATCGATATAGGATCAATAATTCACAAGTTTCAGAGGAAAACGTTCATGATAATAAATGACAAAGAATAAATTGTAAACACGTCTAACCCTTCACCCGTTTTTTTTTTCTTTCACGTGGTAAAATCATCAAAAAGTCCTCCCACCCCGGGCAGGGCGGAAGGGACTGTCAGACTTGTACTGACTAAAATCCACGGTGTCCTTCAGTTGTCCTTTATGTTCCGGGGTCACGGTAATGAGATAAGTCCCGCGACCCCGACAGGCTTTGGCTCTAGAGGGGGACCCCGTCATCATGCTGACGCTCTTTGAGGCGCGCATGGAACACTACGCGCCGTTGACCCGGGCATGGTCCATGGTAGGGCAGCGAGTTGCCCTTTACTCGCTGCACTCTCTACTACGGTGGCCGGAGATCGTCTTGCGACGTCCGTCGCCGTAGGCGTCCACCACCGCGGGTGGGGCGGAAGGAGGACATTGTCCTCTCTCTCCCGCGGCCTGCCTCCTCCTTCGCGAGCATAGCTGCTTCGCAGAAGGAGGCGCCCGCTTCCCACTCCGTCTCGCCCCGCAGCATGGCCGTGACCAATGTTGGGCGCGATAGGTCTCCGCCTAAACCCTTCACCCTTATTGATATTTTGTGATCTGGGCTAAAGAGTTACCAGCAGACAGCCAAAATTGCTTAAAAGCGAACCGAAAGTTTTTTTTTACTACACCTTGCCTACAAAATTCCACACGTGTACGAGTAAAAATAGAAACATATGGATCAGTTAGCAAGGCATCGCTAAACGGAGCAGCTTTCTCCGTCTGGCCGTCTTCCGGCGCGCCCAGCTCACGGCCACTAGGGAACTGCCGTCTAACTACAGTACTGATATTGTAACTACAAACGTTTGATAAGGTGATGTATTGGTATCTCTGTCCTGTTTCATCAATGCACAGATTTAGACTATTCTATGTGGACTTGGCGCTTGAACCTTGAACTGTTGAAGTGAAGCACAGCAAATGTCTATCCGGTCGTCAAAATTGTTGGGAAGTCTGCAAGTTAGGATTGGAGAATTTGACCCAGAGACAGTTTTTCGGAATGGGGGATGCAAAAGCTTTATCGGGTTTCGTGGATATTTGTATGTGTAGGGTAAATTGAAATTTAATTTGCTAAGTAGTTGGGGGCAGTCAATCTTGTTAAATGAATGATTTTGAACACAAAGGTTAAATCGTGAATATCTCTTCGTTTTTCAAGTGATTTCTAGCTATGCAATAGCTTAAAAACAAAATTGTCAATCAAATTCCAACAACAAAACCGAACACAGTCACCACCACAGACTTACATTGAATAGTGGTAAAAAGATGTCATAATTATTAGGGAATATTGACACCTCTTGAACGAATTCAGTTTCGATGTTCAGTTTCAGTTTCAATTTATTTTATTTTTCACATTGGGTGATTCAATTCCAAAATCACTTTAACGGTCACAATTTATCCCTTCCCCAACTCTTACTCATGTGACCAAAGTGAGTGATGGATATGGATGTTGATGGAGAGGAAAAAAGCCAAAAGAAGATGGATAGATTGCGAAGAAATGACATGAATGAAAAAGGAGTAAATGATGGAAGAGCGGAAGAAAGAACACGTGTCGCACCGACCTCAAGTAAAATGGCTTAAGAGGAAACAGCAAGGGCTGGAGAATTGAAAAATAGGTATTTGTAAAATCTATTGCTGTCGCGCAGTGCCCACAACAGAGTTACAGAGCGCGATAGAGACAACAGTAGCTTGGACCGAAAATACCTTATTAAATGGCACAAAATCAACGATTCGTAGTCCCCTGATTACTCCTCCAAAACATAACCGATTTCACTACTTTTTTCTTTAAAAAATAAAGAAAGGCATTGACCGTGTTCCTATGTTTTTCTTTTTTTATATAATCCCGTCAAATTTGTTTTCTGGATATTTGAACACAGCGGAAAATCGGGCTATTTTTTTAGGATTTTGAATGTTCATATCTCTTTTAATAATTAACTTATGGAAAAAAGGAAAACATAGAGACGTGCCAATAGAGGTCATAGATTTTTTGTAAAAAAATTATTGCTCTACTGGCATTAACCAGGAAGAAAACAGGGGACTACGTTTGTATGGAAAAACGACCGTGCTGTTTCCTCTTAAGGGCAGAAAGATAATGACCATGACTTAACCGGTCTCCAAGCGGGCATTGGGAAAATTGTCATACAAAATTGTTGATACCGTACGTCAGTAGCACTATCTAAGCGTTGCATAGCAACGCGACTACTAGACTGAGGGACTTTTTACCTATTAGTAAAAAATGTTGGATCACAAATTTCTTCGTGATGTCCCGTCTACTGCTCGTATATTATAGTTTAATGTCTTTGCCGGTCTCAATTATATTTTGACTTGCAACGAATGATCCTTACTCTTGAGCCCAGAAGCTCGGTAGACAGTGGCTCAGCTTGACTACCGAGTTTAGTATCAATTGAACAATCTAATTTAATTCGACGTAGAGCTACTACTTCTACTCAGTCATCAATGACTATTCCATTCATTGACAATTCGTCTCGCCAATCATTTCAATGATGATATATAATTGCGTCGCAATCAGCATGCCGGCAATCAGTGAAAGTTGCTTTGAATTCTGTTTGGATATTAATTAGAATGTACGTAAAAGTAACTCGTGATCGTGATTGCAATGTTTAAAAAACCGGCCAAGTGCGTGTCGGGGCACGCACAGTGTAGGGTTCCGTAGTTGCCATCAAAATACTTATGCGAACTAACTAAACTGATTCTCTGAATTTAATTTTAAAAAGAAGAATTTTCAAAATCGGTCCAGGAGTCTTTGAGAAATCGGGGAAAATACATCAGAAAAAAGATTACAAAGAATTTAGAACCTCCTCCTTTTTTTGAATTTTGTTAAAAATAGTTGACGATAAAAACCTACCTATCCCCAAAAAACATACCTATAAAAGCTGTAAAAATAAAGTTGACAAACTTACATTTGCAGTTGTCTCCGATAGATTTTGTTTAAGAAAATATGATATCAAGTACATTTTATAAGTTGGTCGACTATTACTCGTAAAGTTGTAAAGCCTACTTAGTCATGATAATTTTCTTTTAAATTTCGTTATTATGTACTACTATTGTGAATTTTTTCACACTCCCAAACATAACCGTTTAGCAGGTAGAGGGGGGGGGACACTCGAATCGAGCAAAATTTAGCACTTTAAAGCTTAATATTTCACAAACGAATTTTTTTATCAAAAAATTGTTAATGGAAACTATCATTATTTTTTAAAGGCCTATTTAATGATACCCCACACTAAGGGGTACGCGAGAAAAAAAAATCCTCACTTTACGTGTAAGTACTGGAGGTACCCTAAAAAAAAATATTTTACGAGATTTTATTTTACCACTTTTTTGGCACAACAAATCCGTATATTTACACCAAATTACAGCTCTCTAGTACTGTGCGTCTCTGAGCTAAACTGCGGACAGACGGACGGACGGACGGACGGACGGACGGACGGACATGGCGAAACTATAAGGGTTCCTTGTTGACTACGGAACCCTAAAAAGCGGTCATGTGGTAATTGATATTATATCTACTAGTTCCGTGAACTTTTTTTAAATTATTTGTACTTGTACACTCTTTCTGCCCAAGCATTGCAGGAATACAGACAGCTATGATGTTATTATATCTATATACAGGGTGTTTGGTCCATCGTGTGCCAAATTGAAATGGTCGATAGAAGGGGTCATCTGCTATCCTTTCAGAACCCTTAACACTCCTCATACCCTGTCTACAGATATGTATACAGATGTTACCTCATACGAATGAGATAAGATTTATAGGTTTGCCAGGTATCATTTAAGCAAAAAAATAAACGTCTACGACCGATATTTAAAAGAAAATTGTATTTGAATGTAACATTTGGGTCTTTTTAATAAAACAATAAAAAGTCAATTAAAAAAAACCGGCCAAGTGCGTGTCGGGCGGGCCACGCACAGTGTAGGGTTCCGTAGTTGCCCATCAAAATACTTATGCGAACTAACTAAACTGATTCGCTGAATTTAATTTTAAAAAGAAGAATTTTCAAAATCGGTCCAGGAGTCTTTGAGAAATCGGGGAAAATACATAAGAAAAAAGATTACAAGGAATTTAGAACCTCCTCCTTTTTTTGAATTTAGTTAAAAATAGTTGACGATAAAAACCTACCTATCCCCAAAAAACATACCTATAAAAGCTGTAAAAATAAAGTTGACAAACTTACATTTGCAGTTGTCTCTGATACTTTTTGTTTAAGAAAATATGATATCAAGTACATTTTATAAGTTGGTCGACTATTACTCGTAAAGTTGTAAAGCCTACTTAGTCATGATAATTTTCTTTTAAACTTCGTTATATGTACTACTATTGTGAATTTTTTCACACCCCCAAACATAACCGTTTAGCTGGTAGAGGGGGGGGACACTCGAATCGAGCAAAATTTAGCACTTTAAAGCTTAATATTTCACAAACGAAATTTTTTATCAAAAAATTGTTAATGGAAACTATCATTATTTTTTAAAGGCCTATTTAATGATACCCCACACTAAGGGGTACGCGAGAAAAAAAAAATCCTGACTTTACGTGTAAGTACTGGAGGTACCCTAAAAAAAAATATTTTACGAGATTTTATTTTACCACTTTTTCGGCACAACAAATCCGTATATTTACACCAAATTACAGCTCTCTAGTACTGTGCGTCTCTGAGCTAAACTGCGGACAGACGGACGGACGGACGGACGGACGGACGGACATGGCGAAACTATAAGGGTTCCTTGTTGACTACGGAACCCTAAAAATCCACAGGGCATGAGGGGTGTTAAGGGGTCTGAAAGGATAGCAGATGACCCCTTCTATCGACCATTTCAATTTGGCACACGATGGACCAAACACCCTGTATAATAATTATATAGTAATATTAAATATATTTCTATACAGGTGATGGTGCAGAAAGAACTAATGTTTAAAATTTATACTAAGCTCTCGGTGATCCGCCTGACTACTGCGTGACTGCGGGATAAAGATAATCTTCTTGAAAATCCTCTGTCAAGTCCAAAGACCTTTCCATTATTAGCACCATTTACTACAATATTTAGATGCTTGAATACACAAGTACAGTGTCTAGATCAAAGACATTAAACTATATACGAGCAATAGACGGGACATCACGAAGGTGATCCAAAACTTTTTACCAATTTTGGTAAAAAGTCCCTCAGTCTATTAAGCGATGCTATGCAACGCTTGTATGGGAAGCGCTATGTCTGCAACGCAAGGCATCAACAATTTTGAACAGTACAATTTCTTCCAATGCCCGCTCTATAGGTTATTTTAAATCTCTTTGGTCTAGATGAAGCATTTAATATTTAAGTTCACCTTTTCCCCACAATAACTTGTTCTCCGCAACCTAGTTAAATGATAATCGGATTCCACTGTCTGTTATTTATGAACTTAATAAAATGGTGATTCCACTGTCTGTTATTTATGAACTTAATAGAATGGCCGCCATAACGATTGGTGTGGGATTGGAACAGATGGTGCTGTCATTAACTACTCATGTACTTGTGGAAGCCTCATTTCTTGAACTTGTCCAAGGACGGCGCCATTCGTTTGAAACTTCAGTAAAGTATAAGGCCGAGACTTCACCAAAGCTGTGCGAGTCGAGACGTGTATTGAACAACCAATAGAATTGCGTTATTGACACAGCTCTACTCCAGCAACGCAATTCTTTTGGCACAGCTTTGGTGAAGTCTCCGCCTAACCCTTTGGCCCATGGTTTCACTTCTTTAGAAGTCATTGTGTTATCGCCATATTTATCGTCATTTTTTTTCCGAAAACTCTTTTGCTCATTAGGTACTTGAATCATATATGTTTGTCTAAGAATGTGTATAGCTCATTGTAAATATAATTTCCTTAAATTTTAAAAAAACGCCAAAATTGTCAACATCAAAAAAGAGCTAATGGTTTCTAAGAAAGTTTTCCCGTATTTCTTATGGATTCGGATGTCTTCCTTTTGTCCCATTTTAAAGAAACACTCTGTATACGATAGCTTAGAATATCGCTCACTTTCTTACAACGTGTAACACCAAATGCGACTGAGTTACCCCACGAGAGGTTTTGCGCTATTGGCGTTACACGTTGTATTTACATATTTATTTAGGATTGGTAGTATCACTTCAACAGCAAAGACTGACTTAGTAGAAGAACAGACAGATTTAAACTAAAGCAAGGCTGCTGTTTCAACGCTGAATCAGCGCTACGTACGTTAATGAATAGCTCTGCTGTAGATACAACTCATAAAAACCTTGAAGAGTACATGATCAAGCAATCCGAACATCCACTTAGTCGAGTCAATGACACACATTACTCAACTCAGTCTCGAATCTCGGCCAGATTTTACAACCAGCCCAGTTCTAGAACTGTCAAGTATCTAGGAAGATATAGTAGGGTGGAGGGGAGGGCGTGCGGGGTCTGTCCCGAGGGGGGGCACCTGATTGGATCATTGGGCAATTGTGATAGGTCGGTGTTATACCATAGTGAGTCATGCAGGGCCTTAAGAGTGCTTACTCTGAAAGTTGGCAATGTCGCAAATGGCTGTCAAAAAATTATCGGGATCGTGTCGGACTGACGTTTTTATAAAATAGCAGACTTGGACCGAATAACTGTCGGCTTGTGCATGGGTTTTTACGTATATTCCAAAGTTTTATAAAAAAAACAGCGGGGCACAGTCATAAATAACATTTTACTCCTAGATAATAAATAAAATGTAGACATTTAAATTTTATTTTACCAAACATAAATTAATGATCATTTTAATAATTTATACGTTTTTTTTTTCAAACTTAGAGGAGGCATTTCATTTATGTAAAACTTTTATTATTTATTGACCGTATGTAGATGTAATAGGTAGTCCTTTAATCTAATAGTCATCTGTAATGCCCGAGCATTACAAATGTGCATATTCAAATGAATTGCATTACCCACATTATAATGATTCATTACAATCCTGACTGTTATTTTCTTATTATAATTACTTAAAATTATTACTACTACACTTTTAAGATTTTACATTACGACGTAATTAAAATTTAATGCTACAAATGCGTACATATGAATAGTGACTAACTGCATTTTCAGTGGCCCCTTGCTCGATGCAAGTGATCTTATTAATTTTAAAGTTGTGATCCGTCTGCAGTATTTTTTTTTTTTTTTACGTGAAACATACGCAAAATCATCAAATGAGTCCTCCCACCCACCTAAAATCCACGGTGTCCTTCAATAGCCGTTTATGTTCCGGGGTCATGGTACCTAATGACCCTACAGTTGAAGTGAAGGCAATAACTGCTCATTTGATTAAGAGAAATTAATTCATTGACTGCAAACAATGTAGATAATGTTAATGTTCATTTGTTCACATTAACAGTTTGATTTTCATAATATCAGCTTTTTCTTCACTAAACTGCAACTAAACCAGTACCCTAAGCACCAATTTTCACTCTTTTACTTTACAGTATTTACAGCGTTTCTTTTTCGTTTATAAATTTTTACTATGGGACCAACCATGAAATTTCGAAACTAAAATCAGCTCCTCCATACATTTTTCACTTCAAGCCCCTAAAGTATTGCCCACGATTTCAAAAACATCCTGTGGATAGAGACAAGTGAAAATCTCTTTAATATTGTTTTAACGACGAGACAATAATTATGTCCTTAGCACAAGATTTCTATGTGACAGTACAGCTTGCTTGAAGTATTATGACATTAAATTAATTGTATAGAAACTGAAAAAACGCCTCAATCAATGTTATCAATATAGTGTAGACCTCCTTTTTCCACACTGCATTCCGATCGATAATGTTTTACACCTGAACAAAGATATTTCCATTCCATCGGTTATGTGTGTCAATAAATACATAAATTACTGCTGAGATGCTCGCATGTCGCAAAGTAATAAAATTCGCGCCGATCTCGTTGTTGCGGCGAATTCATCCACATAACTTCTGCTACATCAATGGGGATGGCAACTGGGGAACTAATGGCGCTAGTATAACTTGTTCCAAGCATCATCATTGGTTCAAATCAGTTCAAATCTTAAAGGTACTTCAAAATAGTACTACGTCACTCTTTGGTGGCACCATCTACAATATCTTTGCGTTGCCAACCCCATTGTTTTCAAATGTGTTACAAACATAATAATAAATCAGTTTTTGAAGGTCAGCAGTGTCGAAAAAGGAAATTAAACTATTGTTTAACTAGCTGTTGCCAGCGGCTTCACCCGCTACTACTCGAAAGTTATCCCACGGGAACATAAATCGGGATAAAAGCTATCCTATGTGTTAATCCAGATTATAAACTATGTGTGTACCAAATTTTAGCCAAATCCGTTCAGTGGTTTTTGCGTGAAAGAGTAACAAACATCCATACATCCATACTTACAAACTTTCGCCTTTATAATAGTAGTAGGATTTCCTTTTGTTTAAAGAAATGAACCTTATTAACCGGTTTATATACTTTTGAATTTAAACAAAGCAAAAAGAATAAAATTAACTAAACAAAATCTTATTTCGTGTCATATTTTGGTTTCTGCTGGGAAAGAGGTGTGACTTGTATGTGATAAGAGTAGATTGCTCTCTCGCGAATGAAGCCATCCTGTATACACGTGCGGTACAGGCGAGTACAGTCGTATAAACAACGACAACAACAATATTACTCGCATGATATAACATAACGGTGGTGACGCGACTGTCTGTCTAGCTGTCCACTTATTGGCGTACTCCTCGGGTAATCTGTTGGTTATGACTGTACAGCACAGTAACAGTAAGGTACTAAACTGCTATGTTAAAGTTCATAGTACCAATAATTTCGTAATATTCGAAAAAGGTTGTCAATTGTATATTTTATCAGAATTACATACATACCTTTTCGCGGAAACTACAAAACGCGACCTAGGTTCCAATGGATGTTGCCGGAATAAAAAACGATGGAGAGGTGATAGAACTGTTAGCGTTATGGAGGAGCAGTGGCTTCATCGGTTTTCTATACATTTTGAACTCCACGCCCTCACGCCTTGCTTCTTTGTATAATTGTATGGGACTAAAATAAGTAGCCAGAGCCACTACAAGGTTTAGTATCCATTAATTTTGTTAGCTCTAAAGGTAGAACCCTATAAGAATTCCTATGAACAATAACAAATTAATAACATGAAATAGTCCTGACCCCTGATTACCTAGAGGTAGGTTAACCATTTAAAATCTAAACAAGTTCACAAACCAACCTTAAATCAGGGTAGATGTGTTTGTTTCTTTAAAGTGCCGTTTGCGCTATTCATCAGTGCCGGGGTACGGGAAATTGGGAAAATGGAAAACGAAATGTGTCAGTGTGTCACCTATCCAATCACAATCAGACAGCACCAACCAATCAAGCGAGCGGAAATAAACCTCTCCGTGCCAGTTCTTTTCATTGAGGGTTTTATTGACATCTGAGTGTCTGAAAACTAACTTGATTAACTAATTAAATTCTTTTCTCTTTGTTATATATGATTTTTGAGTCCTCCCGCCTTGGGTAGAGCAAAAGGGACCGTCAAACTCGTACTGACTAAAATCAACGGTGTTCATTCAATAGATTTTAACATTCCAGGGTCATGGTGACATGTTTAGAAGATCCCGCGACCCCGGCGGGATATTATCCACTTGCATGGCATCTGCCAAATATTCTCATTCCGCCAAAGTTTTCGGGATTCACTCCAGCTTCTCATGGATGTAATTTGAAAATATGTTAATCAAGGAATTTATAATTCGGTTCATTGAATAAGTCTTTTGACTCTACCGCTGTGCGCTGGTGTGGCGACAGAAATGTTCACACTGGTCACTCTGGTGGACTCATTCAAAATAAACGAACAAAATTAAATGGTGCGCAAACGTTTTAAAAAAGTTAGCGCACACTTAGTTATTTGTGCGCGTACTCTGTTAGAATGATATCGCACAATCACGGTGGATACAGGCTGAACGCGATGTCAGCTTAGTACGCGCACTGTGCTGGCCTGCAAACCATTAAAATTTACTTTAGATATGGATCTAATTAGGCATTTTAAGTACCCAAGTCTTTATATAGCTTAAGTTGCAATCAAGTTGAGATATCTACAATTATATTTATCTCGAGAATTAGAGTGGAATTACAAGACAAGCTAAGTATGTTAGGTTTACCACCTTGACTCTAAGTGCACCGGTCACAAGAATAACTGAGCCAAGGCCAAACTGCAATATATACGCATTACTCATAGAACACTACCTATAAATTCCTTTCTCCACTTCTTAGTAAAGTTCCGACAAATATACGTAAACAGATTGCAATGCGAACTCTGAAAGTTTCCCTGTAAAAACTTAGGGTTGAACCTTAGACCGAGACAATGCGTATAGCACAAAGGGTTCGCTGTGAGAAGATCACATGTTTCAGAGTAAGGCTGCGTTTCCACTGACGCGGAGGGGAGAGCGATTCACCAATTACATGCCTTGAAATCCACATCTCTTCAGGCGCGGTCCGAAGGGGGGGGTCACAGGGGACATGACCCCCCCAAAAATCTAAGATCACATTGAAAAATCTCAAAAATATGCCAAATAATAAAAGGAAACTAACATTTCCCTTACAGCGCTAAATAGTTTGCTGACATCTTGTGCAATATGTCTTGATGTCCAAAAATGTTTATTTTATTCCATTTCAAGACCCTTAGTTATTAATGAGTGACCCCCCCCAAAATCAATGCATCTCTTCTCCACTCACTCACTCCGCTCTCCGCTTCGCCACAGTAGATAATGCAGCCTTTGGGTTGCGTACGCTTCTAAAATTTTAACTTAGTGTTTTAGAAATCTCTTTCTGTCTGACAACCAGTCTTAGGAGTATGGTATCTGCAGGGCCCCCGTAGGGTCTACTGGTGCCTGTGTGCAGAAAAGGATTTTGGCGCCCCTTATGGCATTTTGAAGTATCTTTTTTTATGGTAGATCGGTCAGTAGCGTATTTTAAAATTCAGCGCCCTGGGGCTGTAAAGCTTGCGCTTCGGAACTTAAACACAAAAAAAAAACCATCAAGTGCTACTCAAACTTCACACCCACAGTTCCGTACTATTTTAGAGAAGACAAATTTCATTTTTTGTAGACCAATACAAGATTAACTAACATATGAAGCATTTGCTATTGCTATCAAAAGCGAGGTCATGAAAAGCGAATGTCAACCTTTTATAAATGTAGCGCGAGCGAAGCGAGCGCGAAATTTTTTAGCTTTTTGGAATAGGACAAGTCAATTCTTCCTAGAAGAACGCAGTGAGCTCTAAAAGTTTAACATTTCCGGACTTCAAGTTTTAATCTAAAATTAGTGAGATCAGATATTTATAGGTACTAAAAGTAATCCTAGTTAGGTTAAAACTTTTTTTAATTTTTGTTTTTTTTTTCATTTTTTTCTGGGCCCTTGGTTTTGGCGCCCCCTAAAGGATGGCGCCCGTGTGCATTGCACACATTGCACATATGGTAGCGGGGGCCCTGGGTATCTGCCAGAGCGGGATGGGAAATGGGCTTTCCCATTAACCATCCCGCTCTGGGAGACACGGACTGTCAGACTTGTACTGAATAAAATCCACGGTGATTCATCGATAGCCCTTTACGTTCCAGGATTACAGTTACCTGATGAGACAGTCCCACCACTTGCCATATTAAGTCAAGATCACGCGAAGGTTGCTTATTACGCTTACAAATGACGTTTGATTGTGCTGAAACATATAAGGCAGTTAAATGTAGTTACTGATGCAGATAGTGAAGAAATTGATGGGATTTTGAACCTTAAAAGTATATACTGTATTAGGTGACATCATTTGCCTTGACAAAACAACTTCTTAATATTCTGATGAGCACCTTAACTAGCTATGACTATGACGAATGAATATAAATTGGATAGCTTCATAGGTTTCAATCCATATTGAACTTAACGAGCCCATGCTCGTTACGTTAGTTGGTAGTTTAGTTTGTACTACTGTATGTACAATCGACAAAGTTGAATCCTGACCCATTTTGACAACTAATCGGCTGAATTCTTCAAAATGACAAAGATCAAAGTCGTTACCATGGATAATATGGATATGTATGTTTACGCGAATGTGGCCCTTATTGTATTTGAATGTCTGTAGGAAAATAAGCTTAGGGTGGGTCATAAATCAACTTTGTCGTTTGTACATAAATTACATATAACAGTTAAATGGTAATTATTATCAGCCGGAAGACGTCCACTGCTGAACATAAGCCTCTCCCTTAAATGGTAATATTGAAGAACTAGCGAATTAGTCAGAGGAACAGTTTAAATTTTGAAATTGCAAAACATTGGACTCATTCCTCAGTGTTGATGATATCAGTAAAGCATCAGAAACATTAGTCCCAACGGATGAATCCTAAACGATTTTGCAACAAAACATCCGCCAGCGTGCAGTGTAGCAACAGCCGGGTAGTGGCGATGCGTTACACTCGCCAGGCACACGTTTCATTATGACAGTTTCAAGGAAATTATCAATTTTAAATTGTGACTAGGTATATCAGCCTTACGTAGGCTTCATTCTCTTGTTTCAATCTTCGATTTAGAAAAAAATGCGTTTTCAAAGTGTGAAGTACATGTAGTTTATAGTATGATTTTTCTCATTATTAAAAATCGAGCAGTATGAAAAATCTTTTTTTTTTCAGTGTGATTGTTCAGTACATGAGTTAACTAGTAACGTTATTTATCTTTAAAAGAATCTTGTAACGAGGAATCATAACAGCAACACCCACGTACTTACTACATTTTCCAAACACAAGAGTGTTTCGGACTGCCACAATCTTTCATCATCATCATCGTAATATGAGCGCAAGACGTCCACTGCTGAAAATATAGGCTTCTACCATAGATTTACATTATTCTTGCCTACTCATAATTATTTTACATGGATCGTGTAGCGGTTGGCAAAAATATTAGATATTATGCGTAACCCCTACTAAATAAGCATTGTTATTTCTCGTAACGCCAATATCACGAGGTTGTAACTATATCATTATCCGTTTATCCACACCACATCAACAGAAGAACAGAACAAAAGTGATGACAGAAGTTCCACCATGCTTAGCTTTGTAAAACAGATTTGTAGACTTAATCTCGACTACCTGACTGACCGCCTCAACAATTCACAACTCTTTTTACCCGACTACGGCAAAGCCAAAAGGAGGGTTATGATTTTGACCGGTATGTATGTAAATATTTTTGTCTGTTCCCTCATAACTTCTAAACTACTTAACATTACATGACAAATGAGGTGTCGATAGAAGCGTCTCAGTTGTCCGCTGGTTATAGGGTTCCAACCTGCGGTTGTTTCACACAATCTTTATTATTAGCTGGTGGCACACGATCACGGCTAGCACAATATCGGTCAAATGAATATTGTTCTTGTTTTACATTTTTCAGTGCGCTTTTTTTTCGTAGTCATTTTTAACTCATATTTTGTTTAAATAATCTTCTTTATCTTTACATCTTCTTTATCTTTTTATTTATCTTTATCTTTATCTTTATCTTTACATATAATAAAATCGTAGAGATGTCATTCCTGTACATTGAATATTTTTTTCTTTTTGTATTTTTTTCGAGATAAGGGATCGATTCTGATGCCAGATCAACTTTTATTTTTTTTCGAAATTTTTTATGTTTTTTTGATTTGATCTATCTCCGAAACTACTGTAAAATTGTCGATCAAATTTTCCTCAAATATTCCTAATAGTATGCTTCTGTTAAAATGCTATGTATTATTACGCTATTTTTCCTGGGAGATAAGCAATTTTGAATTTTGTTGTTTTTAGATGTTTGTTGATAGTTGGAAGCTAAACCACTGGATATTATTTAGTCAATTTTTCCTCAAATATTCCTTAAACTGCTGTTCTATTAATAGGATATGTATAATTACGCTATTCCCCTTGGGGGATTAGCAATTTTATAATATGTTGATTTTCAGTCATTGTTGACATTTGTACAAGAACCGCTATTTGAAAATCACTGTCAACGTACTAGCCAGTCCGGTCGGTAACCTGCTTGACTTTCGTGCAAGGGGTCTGTGGATCAAATATCGCAGTTTTTTTTTCTCTTTTTGAGTTTTTTTTATTTGTCCTGAGAGTTTTAAATAATTTTAAAAAAATGTGCATACTTTTGTTTCAATATTATTCGCGATTTTAAATAATTACTATTTTTTTCAATACTTCTCTAGGATATATATCTACTCCGATTTAAATTGTAGGTAGTAAGTTGGAATTTTTTTTTAATTGTTATTGTTTCGAGGTGTGGAATTTTAAAGATTAGAAAAAAATCAGGGTTTCTATAATTTGTGTTTATTTATGTTTTGAATTGGTGCTCAAACCAGTGCATAGATTCTGTTTTAAACGACGACAAGTTGTACTCATCGAATCAGATAATTAGTTATTTTTTAGGTATCACGCGGTATGCTAAAGGGAGAAGAGCAATGCTATCGTACGTTCAATTTGCAGCGATACTGTAAATCGACCCAAAAATGATAGTCTAATCTATCTAAATATATAAAACTCAAAGGTGACTGACTGACATAGTGATCTATCAACGCACAGCCCAAACTACTGGACGGATCGGGCTGAAATTTGGCATGTGGGTAGATGTTATGACGTAGGCATCCGCTAAGAAAGGATTTTGATCAATTCTACTCCCAACGGGATAAAATAGGGGAAGAAAGTTTGTATCAAACTTTGTCAATTTTAAACCGATCAGGCTGAAACTTTGCATGCATAAAGCTACTATGACGTAGGCATCCCTTAAGAAAGGATTTTGATAAATTCCATCCCTAAGGAGATGAAATAGGGGATGAAAGTTTATATAAAACTTCGTCAATTTTAAACCGATCGAGATGAAACTTTGCATGCATAAAGCTACTATGACGTAGACACCCCTTACGAAAGGATTTTGATAAATTCCACCCCTAAGGGAATAAAAGTTTGTAAGTCTTCTTTGATTTTCGACTGATTGACCTAAAATCAAAGATTGGAAGACGTCCGCTTAAATAGGATTTTGATAATTTCAACCCCCATGGCGATATAATAAGGGATGATGGAGGATGTAGGTGAATGTATTAGTTAGAACCTATCAGTACCTAATGGAACGAATAAATTAAGACGAATGTTAAACCGCACAGCAATAAAATCATAACATTGCAATAAAATAGTTCATTGATTGTCGATAGATGGTGCTTTTTATTTGAGATCAATTACCTAATGATATCCTGTTCGAATTTAAACTATTACAGTTTCCCCTAAGTCTGCTTTGCCATGACAATAAACAAGTCTCAGGGGCAAACTCTTAAATTTGCGGGTATTGACTTGAGAGAACATTGCTTCTCTCATGGACAGTTTTATGTTGCTTGCTCACGAGTAAGTTCACCCAATAGCTTGATAGTTTTAGCGCCTAATGACAGATTAGTTATGAATATTGTGTACAAAGAAGTTTTGTAAGCCCTAATTTATTGCACACGCTAAACAAAAATAAAACCGCAAAAACTATACCTTAATTAATAAACACTTCTTAACGCGAGCGAAGCCGCGGGCAAAAGCTAGTTACATATAAAATCGTAGAGATGTCATTCCTGTACATTGAATATTTTTTTCTTTTTGTATTTTTTTCGAGATAAGGGATCGATTCTGATGCCAGATCAACTTTTTTTTTTTCGAAATTTTTTATGCTTTTTTGATTTGATCTATCTCCGAAACTACTGTAAAGTTGTCGATCAAATTTTCCTCAAATATTCCTAATAATATGCTTCTGTTTATATGCTATGTATTATTACGCTATTTTTCCTGGGAGATAAGCAATTTTGAATTTTGTTGTTTTTAGATGTTTGTTGATAGTTGGAAGCTAAACCACTGGATATTATTTAGTCAATTTTTCCTCAAATATTCCTTAAACTGCTGTTCTATTAATAGGATATGTATAATTACGCTATTCCCCTTGGGGGATTAGCAATTTTATAATATGTTGATTTTCAGTCATTGTTGACATTTGTACAAGAACCGCTATTTGAAAATCACTTTCAATGTAGTAGCCAGTCCGGTCGGTAACCTGCTTGACTTTCGTGCAAGGGGTCTCTGGATCAAATCTCGCAGTTTTTTTTTTTTTCTCTTTTTGTTTTTATTTGTCCTGAGAGTTTTAAATAATTAAAAAAAAAAATGTGCATACTTTTGTTTCCAATATTATTCGCGATTTAAAATAATTACTATTTTTTTTTTCAATACTTCTCTAGGATATAAATCTACACCGATTTAAATTGTAGGTAGCAAGTTGGATATTTTTTTTAATTGTAATTGTTTCGAGGAGTGGAATTTTAAAGATTAGAAAAAAATCAGGGTTTCTATAATTTGTGTTTATTTATGTTTTGAATTGGTGCTCAAACCAGATTCTGTTTTAAACGACGACAAGTTGTACTCATCGAGTCAGATAATTAGTTATTTTTTAGGTATCACGCGGTATGCTAAAGGGAGAAGAGCAATGCTATCGTACAGACGCCAGCAGGTCAACCTACCCGAATCTGTCAGATTTTACCATTCAAACCTTAACCTTCTACTCTTGTGATAAGGTTGAAATTTTATTAAAGAAATCTGACAGATTGTGGTAGCTTGATGTGCTGGCGTCTGTACGTTCAATTTGCAGCGATACTGTAAATCGACCCAAAAATGATAATCTAATGTTTAAATAAACACGGTTCTTTGAAATTAATGTCGGTCAAATAAAGACGTTTCCGATGCAAACTATGTACCTAGATATAACATTATTGATCTAAACTAATAATAAAAATGCAATTATGTTTGTTTTTTACCTTTTCACGCATTACCTACTGAATCGATCGTCCCAAAATTTAGCATATACGTTGTCAGGAGTATAGACACGGATATAAGGTATCTTACATCCCGAATAACAGAAGCTGTTTCCGAGAAAACAATTACGTTCATATTCTAGATGGCGCCACACGATCCGTATTGTTTCTTAAATTCTAAAATAACGCAAGCGAAGCCGCGGGCAAACACTAGTAATTAATATATGTAATTGCTACCATCGCCAAATACATTATTGCGCTAAGCTTGATTAAAAAATGAGTTGTGCAATATGACGTCCTAGAACTTCGATGATTTTGTTGTACAAGTAAATGATAGACTCAGATCATCTCCAGAAAAAAACGGTGAAGGAAAACATCGTTAGGAAACCTGGCATGTCCTAGAAACAAAAATATGAAGAGATGTGACATCCAACCCCCCCTGGGCCTTTATAACAAAGAAAGCCATCAATATCTACAAAGGCATAAGCAGAGCGGCGAGAGCTACCTGGGGACTAAACCCAGAAATAATAAGAACGATTTATATAGCGGTCATTGAGCCCATAATTTTGTACGCGGCAAGCGTTTGGGCCAAACAAGCTGGCAAAATGGTCTCCAGGAAAGCTCTCAACGTCGTGCAACGCGGATTCGCGCAGAAAATTATCAAAGGCAACAGAACGGTCTCCCTCAATGCCGCTTTAGTATTGTCGGGGCTGCTTCCGCTAGATCTCCGTATCCAAGAAGCATCCCAGCTTTATGAAGCTAAGCGAGGGAAACCCCAGGCAATACTGGGCGGCAGGAAGGTCGAGCAGCGCGCATCCGTTATAAACGGCACCCACCCCAGCAAAATCCTCAACTCAAAATTTACTTGTTTGGAAAACGCGGAAGAGGATAGCAATCTGGCAGAAGGCTTGGTAAGAATCTATACAGACGGGAGTAAACTGGAAGGGAAAGTCGGAGCCGCCCTAACCTGTTGGGAAGGGCCGACAGAGACAAGTACCCGGAAGTTCAAGCTCGAACCATTCTGTACGGTCTTCCAAGCCGAGCTGTATACTATCCTCCAAGCGACCGAAATTATTATTGGCAACGGCTATAGGGAAACCGCAGTACTTAGTGACTCGAGGTCCGCTTTACAGTCGATAGTTGATCCAGACTCATCGAACCCGATCACGAAGGCGATCCAGGGTAACCTGCAGTTCCTGAGAGACAACAACCAACTCGTCTCATTATACTGGATCAGGGCCCACGTCGGAGTGATGGGGAACGAGAGAGCGGATCAGCTGGCGAAGGAAGCGGCCCTCAAGTTGAAAACTAAGTCGGACTATGACTGCGGTCCTATCTCGTTCGTTAAACGCCATATACGGGCTTTAACGATCGAGGCGTGGGACTGCAGGTATAGATCTGAACCCACAGCGGGGGTCACCAAGACTTTCTTCCCCAGCGGGGTGGAGGCGTACGGCACGGTGCGGAAAATGGTAGTCGACCGACTGACCTCGCAGATCCTGACCGGGCATGGCGGGTTCTCTGCATACCTGTACAGGTTCAAATGCAAGGACAGCCCGTCGTGCGTTTGCGATCCGGCAGAGAGCGAGGACATTTTCCACATCGTGCTGGACTGCCCGTTGCACGGCGTCGATAGGTACACTCTGCAACAAACACTCGACACAAAACTAAATAAAGATAACCTGGGCGCAATAATGAGAAATAAAAAAGAAAGACAGAGATTTATAGAATATGCTAAAAAAATAGCGACAATTGTAATAAAAAGAAATAAGACGGACACAACATAAGGGCAGGAACTAAAAGTCAGAATCTGACGAAAACAAATGTAACATTACTAATACAGTTAAATACAAAATAGAAAAGACATGAAATAATAATTGGGTTATAAGTATAAAATAAGGGAAACAAAATGTAAGAACCTAATATGCAAAGAATTAATAGATATAAGCAAAATTGTAATATATATATAAACAAGTTATCAAATAAATGTAAGACAAAAATAATAAGGAAGAAACTGTATTAGAGATAAGGAAATATTGTAAGTATAAAAGAAAGAAAAAACATGAAAAGAAAAAATGATATCAAAAAGAAAATAGCCAAAAAGAAAAATGGCAAAAAAGAAAGAAAAAGATAAAAAAGGTCCTGCCACAAAGCGGGGAGCAGTTGTAAAAAAAAAAAAAAAAAAAAAAAAACCCCCCTGGGCCTGCGTGGTGGATTATGGCCCACTCCCTCTCTCAGAGAGAAGTTCTGTGTCCTAGCAGTGGGAACTTTTCTATAAAAGTCATTTTTTTAGCCAAATTCATAATAAATGAGGTCTTAGCATTCATAGGAGTGTATCGTTAACCTTCTACTCCATCCTGCCATACGGTACAGTTTCCAAGCATCACCTGATTGAGGTGAAAACTAACAAGGCGTGTAGAAAGCGGCGCGTGCGCAGTTTCCACGTGCGCCGGCGCATCGTGGGAGCTCACAATGTAACGAGACTCAGACTTAGAGTTGGAAAGCTAGTAAATTGATTAATTAAATTAGCTTTCGAAGAGATAAAGGTTTGCAATAAGTGGCACGGGAAGAAAACGAATTGTGGTTAATGGCTATATAAATAGGTGGATTTCTTGTTTATTGTCGTATATTATTATTCACTAGTTTGGCGGAATGGATTATAGCTGTTCACTGCCTCGTCGGTCTAGTGATCCCAAGAGCGACGCCGACGGCTGAGCAAGAGGATCTGGGTTCGATTCCAGGGCCTGAGCAATATTGATTATTTTCCGTAATTTTCATTTGGGGAGTCTGGATTCATGTTCATTTGTGTTTTTTTTTTAAGAAGTCACAATATAATAACTGTTTAAACATAGACAACTGAAAAAGAAAGAATAGAGCAGTGGTAGCCCAGTGGTATCGGTCTCGACTTACGAGTTGTAGGTCATGGGTTCGAACCCCGCCAGGCGCATTACTTTGTGTAATTTATTTCTGCACCACTGCTCTCGAAGACATATGACATCTCCATAGGCTGATGATGATGATGAGACAACTGCCTGATGTTATTTCAGTATTGTCAAACGCAGTATGAAAACTTTAGAAACAATATTTTGCAGCCAATCACAGTGACGAATCGCCAATAGGTCGATCCTGAACGAATATGCTGCATGTCGAATGCAACTGTAAGTAATTTACATTGTAGTACAATAAAAATATCGAGTTTGAATTTGTATGTTGTTGTGTTGATACTACGCTTGGTGCAATACCCTCATCTGTTAACTTGCGGAATTGAAACCGTTTAATTAAAGTAAAAAATGTCGGAAGTACAACCAACACATGTAGAGCGGGAGGCGCGTGCGTATCCGAGTGCATCGATTCGATATCGTAATATCGTACTAATTTCGACTACAAACCAAACGCCTGCCGGGGTCGCGGGACTGTCTGAACGGAGAGGTAGCCGTGACCCTAGAAAGTAAAGGGGTATTGAAGTAACACCCACGTCCCTTTCGCTTCACCCAGAGCAGGAGGACTCATTTGATGATATTACATACATAATTATAAATAAATTACACCCAGACACAGAACAATTAACTGTTCGTGCTCATCACACTAATATTTGTCCTGGGTGGGAATCGAAGCCACGACCTCCGGCATAGCAGTCACAGTCACAACCACTAGACCAACACAGGCCTATAAAAAATGAATGGATCGATGGAAAAACACAAATGATGAAATAAAAGTTAACATAAGCAAACTAGTAAGCACTTGCTAGGTTTCACTGAGTTGTCGCCGTCATCGTGTGAGCCAGTGAGCTGATCTCACACTAATTGAATTAGTCCTACTACTATTTTAAAGGCGAAAGTTTGTAAGTATGGATGTATGGATGTTTGTTACTCTTTCACGCAAAAACCACTGAACGGATTTGGCTAAAATTTGGTACACAGATAGTTTATAACCTGGATTAACACATAGGATAATTTTTATCCCGATTTTATGTTCCCGTGGGATAATTTTCGAGTTGTAGCGGGTGAAACCGCTGGCAACAGCTAGTTTATTATAACTTTAGCTGCTCCTTTACGTAACCTTTTACTCACGTTTAAAAGAAGGGCTGGGTTAACGTGTTTGGTTTCAGTACCCTTTGCACGAGTTTTCAGTATTTGAGACGTAAAGTAAACTGCAACGTTGACAATTTCGAATTAAAATTAGTTCCTTCTTCGCACACCAGAGGCGCTGTTCCATTTTTTCATACAAGAAACGCTGTAAAGTAAAAGAGTGAAAATTCGTGCTTAGGGTACAGGCCTGTCAAAGTAACTTAACGTTTATATCGATATTTGAACGTGGTCGAAGCTAAAATAGTACCTTTGTAAGGATCATAGCAGATGGCTTTACGTGGCTTTACTATGCAGCTGCTCCCCTCACAAAAGGGGAGAGTGGAAAATCCAGATACCCATAAATCTTCGGAAGTTTCTAGAACTTCTGCCATCTAAATCCAGGCAGATCTACAGCCACGTGACTGCCTCCGCCTAGCCGCCGCGCGCCGGTCAGCACAATGGACGTCGGCGGCTACAATGGCACACAATGGGCCGCTTATTGATATGTCCTGGTATGCATACGATCGCACGGCTATTTCCCTTGCTTGCGTCTGGCCTGTAGGTATGGTTGGTCCGCTATAGGACGAGCAGGGTGGCGTGATCACGTAGGTGCTATAAATAATACCGTTGTGGAAATACAGAGCCAAAAATAAATTGGGTAAAAATATAAATTCTAATGTTTCCAACGTAAATTCCAATCTAAGGTTCTAAAATTGGTATTTTGTTGGTTTGCGTCTTCTTTCCATCTAAAATGGTTGGCGATGGAGAAAAGCTGCGAATCTAAAAACTTCTCTTTTTATGATATTTAAACTGTTTGGTACTTTGATTTTTAAAGGGAGCAATCATAAATTAGTGACTTCCCTACTGGCACCAAACAACATCAGACGAGGTAGATAATGCAGCGGAAAGATCTCCGGTAAACACCAGTTACAGAAAAAACTGTTTCTATACGAGTATGCGATCGCCGTATTTCCGCTATGTATTTCTTCCGTTTACTAGCATTGCCGTTCCGGATTAACAGGCCGGTGAAAACAGACACGTGAGAGTATACAACAGCTTCTAAAGTCACGTTTGAGTTCATTGACTCGATACAATAATAAAAATTCGACATGCTTAGATAACTGCGCCCTAGTAGATTCACGTACAACGGCCCTACGGCCAAGGGCCTCGAAGGACCTTGGCCGTAGGGCCACGAATACCTCGTCATAGACGGAGTAGGTCAATATCCCAGTGATAGGCTGGTTACGTAAGGTCCGGTCAGTGACACTGACCACGAGTGGTGGTCACGTGGTCACCGGTCTGACCACTTTCTCCGCACGACCCAGTCCAAGTTGCTGCACATCCCGGGCTCACGGTGTGAGGATATCCTGCGTTTTATTACGGAAGCGATTGTTGATTTATTAGTAGAACATGTAAACTGGAAATTGATATTTAATAATAATTCTTGAACCTAACTAGGTACATATTTTTATCGTGTTAAAATCATCAAATGAGGCGTACCGGCACAGATTATATGTGGTACCGGACGGGATTCCTAACATGTGTTCAATACTGGAGTCTGAACGCCGTTGAACATTTCTCCGACAGAACTATTCACTTTTCTTTTTTTCACCGATAGAACGTTTCAATGACAAACTATTCACCGACAGAACGATGCACTTTTGAAAATTTCATCAATGGTATTAAAACTTTGGTGCCTCTACTTGATTATGTATTTTAACAGAATTTGTAAAGCAAAGCCGTTAAAATGGTTCACCCATAAGATATAAGTCATCGCGTATACCTAGATTGTAACTATTATCAATATCAAAATATTTCGATTTTCCAGCATACCAATACCGGCTTGCGATTTGCTCTAGTGACACTTGGGAAGTACCAATTACCAAATGTAGAGTAAACGAAGCTAGTATAAAGTAAATAACAGTGCAAGTAAAGCAGAGACCTACCCACCATTTTTGCCACATATAGCATATCACTGTATCAAGCCCTTGTTTAAAATCCGATGAGTATCACTTATCCCCTTTTTCTCTTGTTTTCAGTGACGAGGATGACACGGGTCGTCTGCTGCGGCAGCTCAGCAGAATCAACAGGCCGCTGGAAGTCACCTTCCCCCAGATGGTCAAGCTCATGTCCCAGTGCCAACAGGTAAACATTATAACAGCTGGATTAATACGGTAGGAAGAGTAACATCAAACAGTTTTTTTTTATAAAAAAAATGTCCGAAAGATTGTAGATTATCAAAACATAATTATTTGACCCGTATTTTTCTTTTATTACGTAAAACAAAATTGACGAAAATAGCTTCTAAAAAGAACAAATGTCACTCGGTCGGTATTATATTTTCCAGGCGTTATGACGCCACAAGTCCTCCCGAATTTCAAAGCGTTTCTTCGTATCTTTGGCAAAGTTCAAGGAAAAAGTGTTTATTATTTTTCAATACTTTATCTGACGGACTACCTTTGCCATTTGTAGATCTTTGACAGCCGGTACTGTTAGTCAGAAGCTCTAAAATCTGACAACCAGTCTTACCATGGAGTATCGTATTACCCAGTTACTGGGTTGTGGAGGTCCGATAGGCAGTCGCACCACGTAAAATACTGATATTCAGCTGCATCTGGTTCGACTGGAAGCCGACCCCAATATAGTTGGGAAAAGGCAGGCAGATGATGATGATCTGACGGACTAAAGTTAAGACTACTTGGAAAATCATTAACAACGAAACGGGTAAATCAAATAAACAAGAAAATCAACTTGAGATCATGGTTGATGGTAGATTAGTTAATAAACCAGCTGACTTAGCTGAGGTATTTAATGAGTTTTTTGCCAGCATTCCTGCAACTACGACTCGCTCCTTAAGTTCGTCACCGTCCAAGGCTGAAAACCTTTTGCAAAGTAGCGTCCCTGAATGTAGTCAAGTATTGAGATTCGAACATGTAACGCCTCATGACGTAGTTAATGTTTTCAATTCACTCAAGTCTAAAAACACTGGTGATTACTGGGGCATTTCTGTAAAACTTTTGAGCAATATAATCGACATCGTAGCCCCCTATCTTGCTGTTACTTTCAATAAATGCGTTGACTTGGGTACTTTCCCTGATCTTATGAAGAGCAGTAAAGTTATCCCTTTATTTAAATCTGGCTGTAAAAATGATATTGGTAATTTTAGACCAATTTCTATTCTACCTGCATTCAGCAAAATATTTGAAAAGTTAATACTTAGACAGTTACTTCGCCATTTTAATTCAAATAGTCTACTTCATAATGATCAGTACGGGTTCACAAAAGGCCGTTCGACTACTGATGCGGGTGTTGCTTTGTTGAAACACATATTTGACGCATGGGAGAAGTCGCAAAATGCAATTGGTGTTTTTTGTGATCTTTCTAAAGCCTTCGATTGCGTACACCACGATACACTATTGCGTAAACTTCGTCATTACGGTGTTCAGAATGAAGCCCTCAAAGTAATTGAGTCATATTTGTCTAACAGACTTCAATGTGTCGATGTTAGTGGCGCGAAATCTTCTGGGTTACCTGTTCAGCTAGGTGTACCTCAAGGCTCAATACTTGGACCGTTTTTATTCCTGGTTTATATTAACGATCTACCACACCATTTGAAGAACATCTGCGATGTAGTACTGTTCGCAGATGACACTTCTCTAATCTTTAAAGTAGATAGGAATAGACAAGTGTTTGACGACGTAAACAACGCACTATCGAGGGTCATAGATTGGTTCACGGCAAATAACCTTGTGCTCAATCCCAAGAAGACCAAATGCGTAAAGTTCGCTTTGCCCAATGTTAGAAATCTGGGTCCCAACATCGTCCTCGGTAATGTGGAGCTTGAAACTGTTGATTCAGCTCTGTTTCTGGGTATAACAGTAGATTCAAAATTACAATGGGGTCAACATATATCGAACCTAGCAGGTAGGCTTAGTTCGGCCGCCTACGCTGTTAGAAAAGTTAGACAATACACTGACGTTGACACAGCAAGATTAGTCTATTTTAGTTATTTTCACAGCGTAATGTCCTATGGTATTCTACTGTGGGGCAAAGCCGCTGATATTCAAAATATATTTGTACTCCAGAAACGAGCTGTTCGTGCCATCTACCAACTTGGTGCGCGAGATTCTCTGAAAGATTTCTTCAAAGAGATTGGAATTCTCACAGTGGCTTCGCAGTACATATTTGCCAACATCTTATATATCAGGCAAAACATTCACCTATACAGTAAAAATAGTGATATCCATAATTTTAATACCAGGAATAAGCACAAACTTCGTGTTCCTTTTCATCGGCTTCATAAGGTGCATAATTCATTCGTTGGGGTTGGTATAACTTTTTATAATAAGTTACCGTCCTCTTTCCTAGATTTGCCATTTAACGTGTTTAAAGCAAAAGTAAAAGCTAACCTCTGTTCTAAGGCTTACTATTCTGTGAGTGATTATTTAGATGATAAGCATAGTTGGTCGCTGTGTTGAACACAAGACATTGTTCATGTTCTTTCAACAAATTATTCTGTATTATTATCGTATTTGACTTTAGTTTTAATTAGTGATTTTTTTTTTGTGTGTGTTTATTCTCTTCTTTTTCACGACAGTCGTAGGGTATCATCTTATACTAATGTCGGAGCTGATGAAGATTGTTAACTAACCTTGCATTGTATAGAGTCAATCTTTCTAGTATTATATAGTTTCATAGGAATCATTTTGTGAGTACAATGTACTTTATAACTTTCAATGAGTAGATACCCACGTCTTTTAATGACTTGAATGACCCTGGCGGTTGAGATTATGTCATGCTCACTCTAATGTCTCGCTGGCGGTGGCGCGTGTGTCGGATCATTTAGTTCCCTTCAAAATGGTTGAGCTGAGTGATGCTGATGCATGTGTCATGTTCGTGAACGGGCGCTGTCAGTCGTGACTGGTCATCTCTTAGCTGCCACGGTCTATTTTAATTATTAATAACTTTATTTTGAATTGTCTTTTTATTTTACTATGGACACTATTATCTTGCCACATCGTTCTCACATAATGTACCATCTGATGATGAATGATGTAACAAAATTTTTGTAATAATTTTGGCGATTGAAAAAGAGTGTCCATGGAGTTTCTTGCTCATTCTTCTCCATAGAGATCTACACCTTGGAATGAGCACCTACGGTACTTTCACAGTTTTTATGTCTTGTGTCTGGGACCGTAGCACCATAACTATTTTTATACTTGTTTTATTTTATGTCTTTTGACAATTCATAAGTGCCTGTAATTGGCCTAGTTGAAATAAACGATTTGATTTGATTGATTTGATTTGACTACCTTAAACTACCTTATTGCTACTGCCCCCATGCATGAGAGGGTTAACATTAGGTTTTAGTTTTATCTCTATTTCGCCTGATGGTAAGGGAAGAGCTGGTATTTAACATTTAATGACTACACGTTTTCATGTCGATGTTAAGATGAGTCTTTGAATAGTTACCTAACCAAACATAATATAAGTATGTTACCATCACCTAGATAAGTCCCAATATGTTATAGGCTAGGGGTAAGCCTAATCCTGGCTTTAGGCTTCTACAAATTCCTGACGTAAAATCCCAATTGGTAACTGTTATATATGTATATGTAGGTATGTAGTAATGTACCGCGGCTGCGTCCCGGCTAATAACTCGCTTGTACGTAATTAAAGTTAGTGTGTCATTGACTAGCGTGTTTGATGGTTGTCCTTCCTACCTCCGTACTGAATATGTAACAGTAACACTTTGTCTAACCTGGGATTATACAGGGTGGAATTATGTAATGCCACCTGGAGGGAAAGTACTCTTAATACTGCAGATAGAAAATTTTACTCAAAGGAAACATTCCTTTATTTTTGAATAGAAAGCAAACTGCATTCAAAGATTTTCAAAAATTCTCTTCTCCCTCACCCGGGAATCGAACCACTTTTTGTAAATAATTAAATTAATTTAAGATTTCCTGGTTTTCCTTTCATTTGATTTATCATGTTTGTTAGAGAAATTTCATCCTTATAATGGACCCTAACGATCGATGCAATAAAAGTATAGTGTATAATTTTTTCAGATTTTAGCCGGTTCGATTCCCGGGTGGAGAAGAGAATTTTCGAAAATCTTTGAATGCAGTTTGCTTTCTATTCAAAAATAAAGGAATGTTTCCTTTGAGTAAAATTTTCTATCTGCAGTATTAAGAGTACTTTCCCTCCAGGTGGCATTACAAAATTCCACCCTGTATATTATGCTCTGGCTCTAGAGCAACATTCAACAGACAACTTGACAGTCCCTCCACGTGAAAGTTCCTATATTTTCTATCAGGCGTTTCTGTCAAACTTTCCTCGAGGATAATAGCTGATTTTCTCTGTCAGGTACCGACCACCTGCCACAATGACTGACAGTTGCCATTATTTGCGAGTTGTCGTTACTCACCACTTAAATCATTACCATGGACTAGGGGTTGCACAACCGGTACTTTTTAAAGCCCGGTACCGAAGCTTCGGTACTGGGACATGGAACCGGGATTTCCCGGGAAATTCGATACTTTCGGTACTCACGTCGTACGTTTTAATGTCGCTTTTAACTAATGGTATGAAAGGCACGAGTGCGTGCACACTACATAAAATTGTCTAAATCAGTTGAAAAATTAACTCAATACAAATGGGTCATTTCACGGTGGCTCAATTTTTTACTAATTTCGGTGGAATTTTTTATTTGTAGGTTTTCGAATGAAATAATAGTCTTGATTGATTCTACAACACATTAGTATTCTAGATATTTTAGTAGGAAATAAATAACTGTAGTTGTTTTGAAAATAAGACGGCCACCGAAATTGCCATCCCACCGAAATTGAAAACTGTACACCGAAATTGCAACTTCGCACCAAAATGGAATTTTTGTATTGGACCATGACAGTTATTAAACAAAAAACCACTAAGTCGTTGGCAACATAATATAGCAGCTGCACAGGCCCCGTAGCAGGTCTAAAATACGTTTATTTGTCTGTATTATAGACTGTATCTTTTGACACGGATCATAGACCACATTTAGCACTTTTACAAAATTAACTTTAGTTCTGCTAAATGTGAGATGTTGAGGGTAATACTAAATAAAATGAAGTTATGATGAGATTTTCGTTTAATTAACACACAACAAACATAAAATAATAAAATCTAAAAAAACTGAAGTGAACAAAACAAAAATCATAAGATATTCAAATCACTGACAAATTCATTTTTAACATAGGTCTTAATTTGTGCCATCAACGCCAAGTACTGTATCATCTTTTATTTTATTTTTTTCTTAGTCTTTTAACCTGTTTTTTTTTTCTAAAGTTTTTTTTCTCGATTGTTTTTCCTTTCGCTTTCCCATTCAATAACAAGACAAAATTGAGTAAGTAAGCTTTTTTAAATAGCTACTTTTGTTGAGTGTAGCTTTTTAAAATTGTATAGTGTTGTGGACGTACACTTCTTTTTTAAATTTTCAAATGAGTACCTGGAAATAAAGAGTTTATCCAGGTCAATGGCAGGCCCAGATAAAAATTTCAAAATTTCCACAAACTACATTCACATACTATTACATTCGCTAGTTCCTTTTTTTAAAGCCAATTAAAATTGTTTAGGTAAAATATGTACCTTACCAAATCAATATCTTACCAAAGTCACATGAACCCACAGCCATTTAAGTATTTATAGAATATCGGTGGCAATAAACTTACCACCGAAACCACCGTTAGTGCACCACCGAAATTAGAAATATGAAGAAAATAATAAATAAAATCAAAACTATTTGTGCTGCAGTCATTTAAAATGTATGGTCGTAAAGGGTACCCATTAATACATAACATACTCGCTTCCCATACCGTAAAAAAAATAACACTCATTCGTACAGTAACCCACTGAGATTGCAAAATTTTGTATTCCCTCTTAGAAATAAAAAGTATTTACGTATTGGCACGAAACCTCGGCAGGATCGGCCAGGTCACTACTGCGAGAACGCAAGAGCATGGCTGGGCCTCCGTGTGCGTAAGGAGATAATTTGTTAGAATAAACTTGTTTATGTTATAGATCGGTTTCAACAAAACACACCGAAATTGCACTTTTGGTGTGGACATTCCTTATCACAATGGTCCTGATGTCTGTATGATGACAGAAGTAAAGGAAGTAATCAATATGGTTGCTTTATGCATAGACCAACATAATCATGTTCAATTTAAGAACCAAATTTCTATCACAACGTATTTAAAGAGGTAAATGCGCTTAAAAGTCAATCACGGACATACCTACCACCGATATTGAGAAATGGACCTTTTAATTTTTTTTTACACAGTTTTTTATTTATACTAGTGCCTTCATATGAGCTAGTTTTCTTATTACACGAAAAAAATTTAATAGGTCTTATAAATACATTTTACATAGTGATTTCACGCGAAGAACCTCTAAAAACGCTGTTGGTGAAACTACCCAAATGTGGGTGGGATGGAGTAGTTCATAAAACTTTGTTTTATTCGTAAATCTATAATTGACAATAAGTATCAGAACATAATCTCAAGGAACCGAATTTAAATGTTTTTTTAAACTATGTAACGGTTAGCGGGTGAGTTTAAATAAAGTAACTCACCAACGTTTACAATAAATTTATTATAGGTCGTGGTTCACAGCCGTCACTTAGTATTTAATCGTTCCGTGGAAGTAGGCGCACTAAGTACTGTCCTGGCTTATCGCGTAGTGCAGAGACGCGATGGGCGAGGAGTTGTCCCGAGGTGAGAGAGACCCCAGGGACAGGATGGTGGATGCGCCGGCTGGTCAGCTGTGTGCGGCTAGGTGCTGTGTGTGCGCAGGCCTCGAACGTTCGGTAGCGTGAGTCAGCTGTCGAACTCAACGAACGTTGAGGATAGGTATTTTAAACCCCAATCTTGTTCCCTGGAATCAACGTCCAGCGGTAAATAAAAGGTCCACTGCAAATCCTCGCTGATGATGACCTCGTAGCGTAAGCGAAAGCCTAGGACGTAAGGCGCTTGAGGCGTTTGTGAGTTTGGTCATCATCAGAACGGAGTTTACATGGCAGGTACACAATATTAAATTAGCGTGAAGCATTAACGCAAAACATTGTTCATAGGCCTACGAGCGTATGGAACATTCGAGGCTTAACAAAATAAAAACCTAACAAAGAAAAATTAGAACACAAAATAATAAGTCTGTAGGTAACTGCTCAATACAAAAAGATAGAAACACAATAGCTAGCAGTTATAAAGGTTTGGTTTGGCAAACTTACCCTTCACGGGGTTATTACACTTCACAGAATTTAATTAATATATATTAGGTATTTATTATTTGACTAAAAACTGTAAGACTGGGACGAGCAAAATTAAATAGTCCTAATATAAGGAACTACTTGCGGTAACTCTAACTACGTGTTAGCTCGCGGTGATATTTTTCTGTCTAAATCATGTCCCAGCTGATTGCTACAAAATGCCTCGCTCAAAGAGAAGGGGAATTGGACTTTGCACGCGTGAGAGTGAGACGGCATAAGCATTGCCACTCACTTATCCGCAGCTAGATCATTCCACAGTTCTGTCACTACAGAACTGTCAAATAACTGTTACTACCAGTTTAGAACTACCCACTTATAAATTACTTTTTGTCTCGACGTAATTCAAGAATATTTTACTAGATACCTACAAATTTATATTAATGAATTATTTATAGTTTTGAAATGCAACGTTGGTAATCCACAACGTTACAATACCCCCTCGCGCAGTCAAGGATTTTGTCTTCTATAATGACAAAATCCGCACGAAGAATTAGATCTAACTATTGTTTTACCTATCAAAAAATCATCATTCGTACTTCTCACAATCATAACCAGCGGCAGCTATTGTATTCAGTGATACGAGAGATAGCTGTCGCACAATATAAAATATATAGGAATCCTGTTGTCATTAACCTGATGCCTTACAATAGTTTTCTTCAAAGATGAAAGTGTACTAAGCGAGAGAATAATGCAATCGTATGCATCGAGTTCAATAAAATATTATTGTTAAATTATTTCTTTTCCTTTTAACCATCTACCGACCGATACTAATTCACCTACCAGTTTTAAATTTTAATGTAAGTAATTGAATCTAAATTTAAGATGATAAAATTATATTTTTGGTTTAAGGCTTATTTACGGAGTTACCAACCGCTCCTGCAAAGGCTTATTTAAAGAGTTGCGACCGCTCTAAGTAAACAACACGAATGGTGTAGACCATCAGCATTAAGTGAACAAGCTATGTCCTTTGGTTTTGTTTCTTGATTTATGGTTTATTTAAGGAGTAATCGACCGCTCCTGCAAGGGCTTATTTAAAGAGTTGCAACCGCTCTATAGACACAGTTGTGTTTTTATGATGCAAGGGCTTATTTAAAGAGTTGCTACCGCTCTATAGACACAGTTGTGTTTTTATGATGCAAGGGCTTATTTAAAGAGTTGCTACCGCTCTATAGACACAGTTGTGCTTTATGATTTATGGTTTATTTAAGGAGTAATCGACCGCTCCCGCAAGGGCTTATTTAAAGAGTTGCTACCGCTCTAAAGAAAGAAAGCACAACCATGTAAAAAAAAACACAACCATGAATTACAAAACCAAGGTGATCGATGGGTTAGAGCCACGATCAATATAATAAATACCTTCGGTGTAGGGCCGATGGCTATAAAAAATAAAATATAATGAATGGGGTAGGCCATCATTATACATAAATAACTATAGGGTAGACCAAAAGTTATAACAAAGAAAAAAAATTGGTAGGTTAGATAGGTTCGGTATAGTAACAGGTATTCAAAAAATATAAAAAAAAAATTAAGATTTAATGTTTACGGGTATATTTAACGAATGTCAAAATAATAAAGTTAAAGTTATAATTTATTAAAGACTAACTAGTATGTCAAAATTTAATTAACGTTATAATGATAAAAGACAACTAGACTGTCATAATGGAAAGAATGGTCCATATTTATTATCTATCCATTTATGTAAGTCCCGTACCGTGACTAACGATGATTCGCCTCTAATAATCACTAAGTACTCGAGTTCAGACTTATGAAGCGACATAAACTTAAATGGATAAGCCATGATTTAAAATTTTTCAAAAGAAAAAAAAAATTAAAAGTGTAGGGTAAGTGCCAAAACCAAAAAAAAAAAATTCAAAGAGAAAAATAAAATTAACGGTTATATGTACTATCACTCCGTCTGTTACAATTTGAATTTAAAAAATCTAGTAACGTTTTGGTTGAGAACAATCTATAAAACAAGCACAAAAAACAATTGCACCGAAATAAAAATAAAATAAAAAACACACACAAAAGGAGTTAATGCAACCAATGTGTACGCTTTACAAAAGGTTAAGCTTTAAAAAGCAATAACGATTTAAAACAAATTGAAAAAACAAATTGACAGAATATTGACAGAATGAGGTAGGGTCTGCAATAATATGTACTTAAGTTTTACAAAAGTTAAGTTATTTCAAATTATTAATATTGAACAAAATGAATTGAAAAAAAAATATTATTGGTATTGACAGAATGAGGTAGGGTCTGCAATAACCAATTAAAAAAAACAATTTACCTATATAAAAGAAAAGAAAGTAATAATTCTTTTATAGGCAGACGAACCCAGGTGAAAAGGTTGTATGTGCCTGTAATGGAATCCCGGCACCCACACCCTACAACCGAAACATAAAATGCTATGCGGTTGAAATAAGTGTGGTGGTAGTACTTCCCCGGACGGGCCTTCACAAGAGCCCTACTACTACGTTGACTTTAAAAAAAAAAATAATAGTCAAAAAGAAAATAAAAAAAAAAATCGTTACTTTCTTTTTGAACAAGTAGAAAAAAAATTGTGTAGGGTAGGGTACACTTTGGCTGCGTTAAACCAAAAAACGTTTCACAAAAGACAAAAAAACACAAAACACACAAAACACCAAAATAACACACTTACTACCTCCACAGAACAAAAAAAACCAAGCGACCTTAATAAAAAAACCACGTAAATGGGCGCCAATGTAACGGTTAGCGGGTGAGTTTAAATAAAATAACTCACCAACGTTTACAATAAATTTATTATAGGTCGTGGTTCACAGCCGTCACTTAGTATTTAATCGTTCCGTGGAAGTAGGCGCACTAAGTACTGTCCTGGCTTATCGCGTAGTGCAGAGACGCGATGGGCGAGGAGTTGTCCCGAGGTGAGAGAGACCCCAGGGACAGGATGGTGGATGCGCCGGCTGGTCAGCTGTGTGCGGCTAGGTGCTGTGTGTGCGCAGGCCTCGAACGTTCGGTAGCGTGAGTCAGCTGTCGAACTCAACGAACGTTGAGGATAGGTATTTTAAACCCCAATCTTGTTCCCTGGAATCAACGTCCAGCGGTAAATAAAAGGTCCACTGCAAATCCTCGCTGATGATGACCTCGTAGCGTAAGCGAAAGCCTAGGACGTAAGGCGCTTGAGGCGTTTGTGAGTTTGGTCATCATCAGAACGGAGTTTACATGGCAGGTACACAATATTAAATTAGCGTGAAGCATTAACACAAAACATTATTTATAGGCCTACGAGCGTATGGAACATTCGAGGCTTAACAAAATAAAAACCTAACAAAGAAAAATTAGAACACAAAATAATAAGTCTGTAGGTAACTGCTCAATACAAAAAGATAGAAACACAATAGCTAGCAGTTATAAAGGTTTGGTTTGGCAAACTTACCCTTCACGGGGTTATTACACTTCACAGAATTTAATTAATATATATTAGGTATTTATTATTTGACTAAAAACTGTAAGACTGGGACGAGCAAAATTAAATAGTCCTAATATAAGGAACTACTTGCGGTAACTCTAACTACGTGTTAGCTCGCGGTGATATTTTTCTGTCTAAATCATGTCCCAGCTGATTGCTACAAAATGCCTCGCTCAAAGAGAAGGGGAATTGGACTTTGCACGCGTGAGAGTGAGACGGCATAAGCATTGCCACTCACTTATCCGCAGCTAGAACATTCCACAGTTCTGTCACTACAGAACTGTCAAATAACTGTTACTACCAGTTTAGAACTACCCACTTATAAATTACTTTTTGTCTCGACGTAATTCAAGAATATTTTACTAGATACCTACAAATTTATATTAATGAATTATTTATAGTTTTGAAATGCAACGTTGGTAATCCACAACGTTACAACTATTGCATAGCTTTTATTGCGGGCTCTGATCGCGGCGCATCGCGGCACGGCGCGGCGCGGTGACCAAATCAAGTCAACAGTCCCAATAAAAACCTAATGAAAATACCCGACACCACGCATCGTCTAACGTCGCTTCAGTTCGGGAGACTTCAGTAATCATAAAAATATCCGTCATAAAAACAATTACCTTTATCTTACTAATTTTAAACGGCTAGCTACAAAAGGAGTTTTCACAATGAACCTACTTATGAAATTCTCCTGCAACATATAATAAAATAGTTACGTGTTAAAATTGTTAAAATTTCGCGCCAAATACCTACTTTGCAGCCTTGTATAATAATAATAATATAATATTCCACAACTATCACACAACGCCATCTAGTCCCAAGCTAAGCAGAGCTTGTGTTATGGGTACTAGACAACTGATAAACATACTTATACAGTGTGTCCGGGCACGAGTTAGCGATATTTGAAGAGGATATTCTAGGCTCATTTTCATCGACAAAAATGCTTTTAAAAAAATTCTTACTCGAAAACTTCGCGAATGGCAGCCATTTCAAATTTTTGATCTGTCGAACTGGGGTGTGTACAATAAAATGCAAATATCTTTGAATCCAAGAGAACTAGATTCATGCAAATGACTTTACTGTAAAATTGAATATTGAGGCTTATCAAAAACTTACGAATTTTTTCTAAATAATATGTAACAATAGCCAAAAAACATGGGCAAACATGAAATTGCACACAAAAATTACTGAATAATTTCACATTTTTAACTCTAGCTCGATGAGTAGCCCTGAATTTTGCTAGGGATTTTGCATTAATTTAAAAGTGTTTGAGTCAGGCTATAAAATGATATCAAAATTATCACTCTACGTTAAGTATCTTAGGAGTTTGAACTGAGTTTTCAATCCAAGTAGGATTGAAAACTGAGCAGATTACCCCCCTACGGATTACCCCCCCTAAAGATTACCCCATTACGGATTACCCCCTACGGATTACCCCCCTAAAGTTTACCCCCTACAGATTACCCCCCGACAGATTACCCCACTACAGATTACCCCCCTAAGGATTACACCCGTAAGGATTACCACCCTAAAGATTACCCCCCTACAGATTACCCCCCGACAGATTACCCCCCTAAAGACTACCCCCCTAAGGATTACCCCCCGAAGGATTACCCCCTAAGGATTACCCCCCTTAAGATTACCCCCGTAAGGATTACCCCCGTAAGGATTACCCCCTAAAGATTACCCCCCGAAGGATTACCCCCCTAAGGATTACCACCCTTAAGATTACCCGACTAAGGATTACCCCCTAAGGATTACCCCCCTAAGGATTACCCCCCTAAGGATTACCACCCTTAAGATTACCCCCCTACAGATTACCCCCGACAGATTACCCCCCCTAAAGATTACCCCCCTAAGGATTACCCACCTAAGGATTACCCCCTAAGGATTACCCCCCTAAAGATTACCCCCCTAAGTATTACCCCCCTACAGATTACCCCCTTAAGGATTACCCCCCCTAAGGATTACCCCCCTACAGATTACCCACCTAAGGATTACCCCCCTAAAGATTACCCCCCTAAAGATTACCCCCTAAGGATTACCCCCGTAAGGATTACCACCCTAAAGATTACCCCCCTACAGATTACCCCCCGACAGATTACCCCCCCCTAAAGACTACCCCCCTAAGGATTACCCCCCGAAGGATTACCCCCCTAAAGATTACCACCCTTAAGATTACCCCCCTAAGGATTACCCCCTAAGTATTACCCCCTAAGGATTACCCCCCTAAGGATTACCACCCTTAAGATTACCCCCTACAGATTACCCCCCGACAGATTACCCCCCTAAAGATTACCCTCCTAAGGATTACCCCCCAAAGGACTACCCACCTAAGAATTACCACCCTTAAGATTACCCCCCTAAGGATTACAACCCTAAAGATTACCACCCTAAAGATTACCCTCCTAAGGATTACTCCCCTACAGATTACCCCCCGACAGATTACCCCCGACAGATTACCCCCGACAGATTACCCCCCGACAGATTACCCCCGACAGATTACCCCCCGACAGATTACCCATCGACAGATTACCCCCCGACAGATTACCCCCGACAGATTACCCCCCTAAGGATTACCCCCCCTAAGGATTTACCCCCCTAAAGACTACCCCCCCTAAGCATTACCCCCCTAAAGATTACCCCCCTAAGGATTACCCCCTACAGATTACCCCCTAAGGATTACCCCCCTAAGGATTACCCCCCTACAGATTACCCCCCTACAGATTACCCCCCTACAGATTACCCACCTAAAGATTACCCCCCTAAAGATTATCCCCCTAAAGATTACCCCCCTAAGGATTACCCCCGTAAGGATTACCACCCTAAAGATTACCCCCCTACAGATTACACCCCGACAGATTACCCCCGACAGATTACCCCCCGACAGATTACCCCCCGACAGATTACCCATCGACAGATTACCCCCCGACAGATTACCCCGACAGATTACCCCCCGACAGATTACCCCCCGACAGATTACCCCCGACAGATTACCCCCGACAGATTACCCATCGACAGATTACCCCCCGACAGATTACCCCGACAGATTACCCCCCGACAGATTACCCCGACAGATTACCCCCGACAGATTACCCCCGAGAGATTTCCCCCCGACAGATTACCCCCGACAGATTACCCCCCGACAGATTACCCCCGACAGATTACCCATCGACAGATTACCCCCCGACAGATTACCCCGACAGATTACCCCCCGACAGATTGTCGATTGATTGATGTCGATATTAAAGGCACGAGGGCGTGCACACTACATAAAATTGTCTAAATCAGTTGAAAAATTAACTCAATACAAATGTGGGTGGGATGGAGTAGTTCATAAAACTTTGTTTTATTCGTAAATCTATAATTGACAATAAGTATCAGAACATAATCTCAAGGAACCGAATTTAAATGTTTTTTTATACTATTGCATAGCTTTTATTGCGGACTCTGATCGCGGCGCGGCGCGGCGCGGTGACCAAATCAAGTCAGCAGTCCCAATAAAAACCCAATGAAAATACCCGACACCACGCATCGTCTAACGTCGTTTCAGTTCGGGAGACTTCAGTAATCATAAAAATATCCATCATAAAAACAATTACCTTTATCTTACTAATTTTAAACGGCTAGCTACAAAAGGAGTTTTCACAATGAACCCACTTATGAAATTCTCCTGCAACATATAATAAAATAGTTATGTGTTAAAATAGTTAAAATTTCGCGTCAAATACCTACTTTGCAGCCTTGTATAATAATAATAATATAATATTCCACAACTATCACACAACGCCATCTAGTCCCAAGCTAAGCAGAGCTTGTGTTATGGGTACTAGACAACTGATAAACATACTTATATATTTCTAAATACATACATATTGTAGATAAATTACACCCAGACACAAAACAAATGATCGTGCTCATGACACAAATATTTGTCCTGGGCGGGAATCGAACCCACGACCTCCGGCATAGCAGTCAGGGTCACTAACCACTAGACCAACAGGCCTGCAAAGTAGGTAAATACCTACTTACGTAGCGAAAATTTCTCGCCAAATGGCGAGAAATTTGACAGACAGTAATCTGTCACATTTGAGAAATGTGACAGATTACCCCCCTACGGATTACTCCCCTAAAGATTTCCCCACTACGGATTACCCCCCGACGGATTACCCACCTGAAGACTACCCCCCTAAAGATTACCCCCCTAAAGGTTACCCCACTACGGATTACCCTCCTATGGATTACCCCCCTAAAGATTACCCCCCTACGGATTACTCCCCTAAAGATTACCCCCCTAAAGATTACCCCCTTAAGATTACCCCCCCAAGGATTACCCTCCTAAGGATTACCACCCTAATTATTACCCCCCTATGGATTACACCCCTAAAGATTACCCACCTGCGGATTACCCCCCTAAGGATTACCCCCCTGCGGATTGCCCCCTAAGGATTACCACCGTAAAGATTAGCCCCCTAAGGATTACCCCCCTTAAGATTACCTCCCTTAAGATTAACCCCCCTAAAGATTACCCCCCTAAAGTTTACGCCCCTAAGGATTACCCCCCTAAAGATTACCCCCCTAAGGATTACCCCCCCAAAAGATTACCACCCTAAGGATTACCCCCCTAAAGATTACCACCCTAAGGATTACCCCCCTAAGGATTACCAGCCTAAAGATTACCCCCCTAAGGATTACCCCCCTAAAGATTACCCCCCTAAGGATTACCAACCTTAAGATTACCCCCCTAAAGATTACCCCCCTAAAGATTACCCCCCTAAGGATTACCCCCCTAAGGATTACCAGCCTAAAGATTACCACCCTTAAGATTACCACCCCAAAGATTACCCCCCTAAAGATTACCCCCCTAAGGATTACCACCCTAAGGATTACCCCCCTAAGGATTACCAGCCTAAAGATAACCCCCCTAAAGATTACCCCCATAAGGATTACCCCCCTAAAGATTACCACCCTAAGGATTACCCCCCTAAAGATTACCCCCCTAAGGATTACCAGCATAGCAGTCAGGGTCACTAACCACTAGACCAACAGGCCTGCAAAGTAGGTAAATACCTACTTACGGTAGCGAAAATTTCTCGCCAAATGGCGAGAAATTTGACAGACAGTAATCTGTCACATTTGAGAAATGTGACAGATTACCCCCCTACGGATTACTCCCCTAAAGATTACCCCACTACGGATTACCCCCATACGGATTACCCACCTGAAGACTACCCCCCTAAGGATTACCATCCTAAAGATTACCCTCCTAAAGATTACCTCCCTTAAGATAACCCCCCTAAAGATTACCACCCTAAGGATTACTCCCCTAAGGATTAGCAGCCTAAAGATTACCCCCCTTAAGATTACCCCCCCTAAGGATTACCCCCCTAAAGATTACCACCCTTAAGTTTACCCCCCTAAAGATACCCCCCTTAAGATTACCACCCTAAAGGATTACCCCCCGACAGATTACCCCTCGACAGACTAGCCCCCTAAAGATTACACCCTACGGATTAGATATGAGCGCCGCGCCGGCGCGCCGCCGTCGCCGTGAATTCCCCCCTGAATTACCACCCTTAAGATTACCCCCCTAAAGATTACCTCCCTAAGGATTACCCCCCTAAAGATTACCCCCCTTAAGATTACCCCCCTAAAGATTACCCCCCTAAGGATTACCCCCTAAAGATTACCACCCTAAGGATTACCCCCCTAAAGATTACCACCCTGAAGATTACCCCCCTAAAGATTACCCCCCTAAAGATTACCCCCCTTAAGATTACCCCCTAAAGATTACCCCCCTAAGGATTACCCCCCTTAAGATTACCTCAAATCAAATCAAATCAAATCAAATCAAATCGTTTATTTCAACTAGGCCAATTACAGGCACTTATGAATTGTCAAAAACAAGTATAAAAATAGTTATGGTGCTACGGTCCCAGACACAAGACATAAAAACTGTGAAAGTACCGTAGATGCACGTTCCAAGAAGTAGATCTCTATGGAGAAGAACGTGCAAGAAACTCCATGGACACTTTTCAGATCGCCAGAATTATTACAGAACCTTTGTTACATCATTCATTTTGAGGTGGTACACTATGTGAGAACGATGTAGCAAGTAAGGATTACCAGCCTAAAGATTACCCCCCTAAGGATAACCCCCCGAAGGATTACCCCCCCTAAAGATTACCCCCCTAAGGATTACCAACCTTAAGATTACCCCCCTAAAGATTACCCCCCTAAAGATTACCCCCCTAAGGATTACCCCCCTAAAGATTACCACCCTTAAGTTTACCCCCCTAAAGATTACCCCCCTTAAGATTACCACCCTAAAGGATTACCCCCCGACAGATTACCCCTCGACAGACTAGCCCCCTAAAGATTACACCCTACGGATTAGATATGAGCGCCGCGCCGCCGGCGCGCCGCCGTCGCCGTGAATTCCCCCCTGAATTACCACCCTTAAGATTACCCCCCTAAAGATTACCTCCCTAAGGATTACCCCCTAAGGATTACCCCCCTAAAGATTACCACCCTAAGGATTACCCCCCTAAGGATTACCCCCCTAAAGATTACCACCCTAAGGATTACCCCCCTAAAGATTACCACCCTGAAGATTACCCCCCTAAAGATTACCCCCCTAAAGATTACCCCCCTAAAGATTACCCCCTTAAGATTACCCCCCTAAAGATTACCCCCCTAAGGATTACCCCCCTAAAGATTACCCCCCTAAAGATTACCCCCCTAAAGATTACCCCCCTTAAGATTACCTCAAATCAAATCAAATCAAATCGTTTATTTCAACTAGGCCAATTACAGGCACTTATGAATTGTCAAAAACAAGTATAAAAATAGTTATGGTGCTACGGTCCCAGACACAAGACATAAAAACTGTGAAAGTACCGTAGATGCACGTTCCAAGAAGTAGATCTCTATGGAGAAGAACGTGCAAGAAACTCCATGGACACTCTTTTCAGATCGCCAGAATTATTACAGAACCTTTGTTACATCATTCATTTTGAGGTGGTACACTATGTGAGAACGATGTAGCAAGTAAGGATTACCAGCCTAAAGATTACCCCCCTAAGGATAACCCCCCGAAGGATTACCCCCCTAAAGATTACCCCCCTAAAGATTACCCCCCTAAGATTACCCCCCTAAAGATTACCGCCCTAAGGATTACCACCCCAAAGATTACCCCCCCTAAAGATTACCCCCCTAAAGATTACCCCCCTAAGGATTACCCCCCTAAAGATTACCACCCCAAGGATTACCCCCCTAAAGATTACCCCCCTTAAGGTTACCCCCCTAAAGATTACCCCCCTAAGGATTACCCCCCTAAAGATTACCACCCTAAGGATTACCCCCCTAAAGATTACCACCCTAAAGATTACCCCCCTTAAGATTACCCCCCTAAAGATTACCCCCCTAAAGATTACCCCCCTTAAGATTACCCCCCTAAAGATTACCCCCCTAAGGATTACCCCCCTAAAGATTACCCCCCTAAAGATTACCCCCCTTAAGATTACCCCCTAAAGATTACCCTCCTAAGGATTACCCCCCTAAAGATTACCACCCTAAGGATTACCCCCCTAAAGATTACCACCCTAAAGATTACCCCCCTAAAGATTACCCCCTAAAGATTACCCCCTAAAGATTACCCCCCTTAACCTTCTATTGGTGACGTGCCGTCAATTTGACACCTATTAACTAAAACCTCTGAATATGTGTCGAACGACTGTTTCCCCTCACCCGCCCTTCTCAGTAGCTGCATTTAGCTCAGTTTGGCCTCCGATTTCACACGAATTGGTCGTTGCAAATGCACAGATGATGAGATATAGGATATCCGACGTCAATTTGACGTCACGTCACCAATAGTGTCCGTAATTTATACTATTATCAAGTTGTAGTTTTTCATTAAAAATGAATCCAAATGACGAAGATTACGAAGTATTAACACTGAGATTTTAAAACAAAGTATCAGTAATGAGTTGGAACAGAATCACTGAGGGGAATCTGATCGTAACACGAAAAGTGAGCAGAAAGTCCAGAACCTGACACGGACTCCGAGGATGAGTTTTTTTAGTAATTTGAAAAGTGATAGGCTTTTATTGCTCAATAGTGCCGCAAAAAAGAAAAAAAAAACATCACATCTATACAAGTAATGCAAGAATCTTGCCTTTATCGCCTTAAAAAAAACCCACTCCTCACCAAAATTTATCTTTATTTTTTTCCACTGTAGTAGTATGTCAAAACATTTTTTTTTCGTTACTTATTATAGTATCAATAAGAACTGAACGTTGGATTTCATTTTGATTTATTTATTTAATTTTATCTTCATTGATTTCAATATCTACGATAATGCAAGCTGAATATTCATACTAAGTTTGTGTGAATAATATACGTAAAATTTTCTATTGTAATAATATATAAAAAGTGTTTAATTTATGAAAGTAAGATATCTACTTGTAAATAAAGCCATTTGTTTCATCCCCATGCAGATAGTTGTCCTGAAATTTGGCTTATCAGAAGTACGTCAAAATGACGGCACGTCACCAATACTGTTACTTAATCTGACGTCATCAGTAGAAGGTTAAGATTACCACCCTAAAGGATTACCCCCCGACAGATTACCCCTCGACAGACTAGCCCCCTAAAGATTACACCCTACGGATAAGATATGAGCGCCGCGCCGGCGCGCCGCCGTCGCCGTGAATTCCCCCCTGAATTACCACCCTAAGGATTACCCCCCTACGGATTACCAGCCTAAAGATTACCCCCCTAAGGATTACCCCCCTTAATATTACCTCCCTTAAGATTACCCCCCTAAGGATTACCCCCCAAAAGATTACCACCCTAAGGATTACCCCCCTAAAGATTACCACCCTAAGGATTACCCCCCTAAGGATTACCACCCTAAAGATTACCCCCCTAAAGATTACCCCCCTAAGGATAACCACCCCAAAGATTACCCCCCTAAAGATTACCCCCCTTAAGATTACCCCCCTAAGGATTACCCCCCTTAAGATTACCCCCCTAAGGATTACCCCCCTAAAGATTACCACCCTAAGGATTACCCCCCAAAAGATTACCCCCCTAAGGATTACCAACCTTAAGATTACCCCCCTAAAGATTACCCCCCTAAGGATTACCACCCTAAAGATTACCCCCCTAAAGATTACCCCCCTAAGGATTACCACCCTAAAGATTACCCCCCTAAAGATTACCCCCCTTAAGATTACCACGCTAAAGATTACCCCCCTAAAGATTACCCCCCTTAAGATTACCACCATAAGATTACCACCCTAAGGATTACCCCCCTAAAGATTACCCCCCTAAGGATTACCAACCTTAAGATTACCCCGCTAAAGATTACCCCCCTAAGGATTACCACCCCAAAGATTACCCCCCTAAAGATTACCCCCCTAAAGATTACCACCCTAAAGATTACCCCCTAAAGATTACCTCCCTTTAGATTACACCCCTAAAGATTACCACCCTAAGGATTACCCCCCTAAAGATTACCTCCCTTTAGATTACACCCCTAAAGATTACCACCCTAAAGATTACCCCCCGAAAGATTACCCCCCTAAAGTTTACCACCCTAAGGATTACCCCCCTAAAGATTACCTCCCTTTAGATTACCCCCCTAAAGATTACCACCCTAAAGATTACCCCCCTAAAGATTACCCCCCTAAAGATTACCCCCCTAAAGATTACCACCCTAAGGATTACCCCCCTAAAGATTACCCCCCTAAGGATTACCAACCCTAAGATTACCCCCCTAAAGATTACCCCCCTAAGGATTACCCCCCTAAAGATTACCACCCTTAAGTTTACCCCCCTAAAGATTACCCCCCTAAAGATTACCACCCTAAGGATTACCCCCTAAAGATTACCCTAAAGATTACCCCCCTAAAGAATACCCCCCTTAAGATTACCACCCTAAAGGATTACCCCCCGACAGATTACCCCTCGACAGACTAGCCCCCTACGGATTACCCCACTACGGATTAACCCCCGACAGATTACCCCCTACGGATTACCCCCCGACAGGTTACCCCCTACGGATTAGATATGAGCGCCGCGCCGGCGCGCCGCCGTCGCCGTGAATTCGGTCGGCGCGCCGCCGCCGAAAGAAACGTGCGGCGCGCCGCCACGACGAGTCGCACCTTGCTTTCTCGGTCGCACGCGACCGCCGGAAGATTTAAACGCACCCCAGCTTATCTATAGAAAATATTATGTCAAACCGTTATTTTAATTCCTCAGTTAGAGGTTAACTGGCTATTGAAAAATCTGCCCTTACAAAAATGAAAGATCTGGAATGTCTTTAATTATCATGCGCATCCCGTTGTTTTCCCGTCCCCAGGCTCTAAGAATTCAACATCAGACGTTTCAGATCTTCGATTTTAACGAACCCATTGTCGCTGGCAGCGTACGAAGTCGCGGGCAGAAGCTAGTTTAAAATAACATTTTTTTCCTTTAGTGATTATTGACCTCACGTCACAGTTGCTCTTAACCCGAAATTATTGTGCTGTCAATCAATAATTTCTACAACATTTATTTTTATCTCTGTTACCTACAATTATGTATGGCCACTGCCACTGTAGTAATAATGTCACGTGAAACTAAACACAGGTTTTAATGTCCGTTTCGACCGCGCGGCCACGACGTTTTTTTTAAATAAAACTCATCCCAAGTTTTTGTAAAAAAATGTAAAAGTCGATTCCCAAAAACCATAAATTTGTCAAAGCAATGGTTAAAAAGTTATAAGGGTTTGAACGTGGCCGCGCCATCGAAACTTTCCGAACCGCGCGGCCATGGAGATATTTAAAACTAAGAGTCGCAGAGACCTGAAATTTTGGGAAATAGTAGATTGAATTTGTAAACCAAATGTAAAAATACAGAAAAAAATCCTGTGTTTATATTTTAGGAGCTGCAAGGCTAAAACCTCATGGCCGCGCCATTGAAACGGTGACGAACACGTTATCGCCGATATCTCGCTGAAAAAACATCTCAGACGTTTGAAGTTCTTTGTAAAATATAGATTTTAATTTGTCGAAACATGTAAAAATACAACAAAAAATCCTAGGATTATATTTTAGGAGCTATAAGGCTAAAACCCCATGGCCGCGCCATCGAAACGTTGAAAATTTAGTTTTTCACCAATATCTCGCTGAAAAAGCATCGCAGAGGTCTGAATTTTTTGTAAAACCTAGATTTGAATATGTCGAAACTACCAAAAATACAAAAAAAAATCCTAGGTTTATGTTTCAGGAGCTGTTGAACAAAATCTCTAATACATCTTTAATATCTTGATTAGGGTGACCACGGATTATTATTTACAGAGAACTTTCCACCTATTTTTATATTAGAAATGATATTATCTCAAGGATTCGAATTTAAATGAAACAATAAGGTACGTAAAAAAATAATGTTATTTCTTTAAAAATCACAGATTGTTCGTTTACACAAGGACATACATTTCTTTAAAAATCACATAAATCACAGATTGTTGGCTTACCCTAGGACATACTTAAGTTCGCACAATCTGTGATTTATGTGATTTTTAAGAAATGTATGTCCTAGTGTAAGCGACAATCTGTGATTTTTAAAGAAATAACATTATTTTTTTACGTACCTTATTGTTTCATTTAAATTCGAATCCTTGAGATAATATCATTTCTAATATAAAAATAGGTGGAAAGTTCTCTGGAGGAAAGTTCCTAGGATTTTTTTTGTATTTTTGGTAGTTTCGACATATTCAAATCTAGGTTTTACAAAAAAATTCAGACCTCTGCGATGCTTTTTCAGCGAGATATTGGTGAAAAACGAAATTTTCAACGTTTCGATGGCGCGGCCATGGGGTTTTAGTCTTATAGCTCCTAAAATATAATCCTAGGATTTTTTGTTGTATTTTTACATGTTTCGACAAATTAAAATCTATATTTTACAAAGAACTTCAAACGTCTGAGATGTTTTTTCAGCGAGATATCGGCGATAACGTGTTCGTCACCGTTTCAATGGCGCGGCCATGAGGTTTTACCCTTGCAGCTCCTAAAATATAAACACAGGATTTTTTTCTATATTTTTACATTTGGTTTACAAATTCAATCTACTATTTCCCAAAATTTCAGGTCTCTGCGACTCTTAGTTTTAAAGATCTCCATGGCCGCGCGGTTCGGAAAGTTTCGATGGCGCGGCCACGTTCAAACCCTTATAACTTTTTAACCATTGCTTTGACAAATTTATGGTTTTTGGGAATCGACTTTTACATTTTTTTACAAAAACTTGGGATGGTTTTTATTTAAAAAAAACGTCGTGGCCGCGCGGTCGAAACGGACACCAGGTTTTATTGTATATGGTGTCATCAGCCTGCTATCTCATAGACCCACGTTTGATCTGATGGAAATTGTGATATATCACGAATGTGGTGCACGCGAGTGTGTTGTACTTATAAATAGGAAATTAATAGCAATTTCCTCATTTCTATGTTGGTTGGTATCAGTCAGAAAAATCGTGAAAATTCAAACATAACTTTTCTATTGTTTCATGCTGGTAACTCCATCTAGCGACCAGTAGCGAAAGCTATAAAGGATACTGCTTGCATGCGTAGCTTCCTGGTCTGTTAGAGCCCAAAGAGCTGCATCTATTTAGTAAAAAAGGTGAAAGCCACTGCTTTATCACTAGAAATAGGGATCCATTAGAAAAGTTCAGCCAGGTTTCAGGTCAGCTAAAATAAACTCATCTTTCCTGAAGTACACTACACTTAGGTACTACCTACTTTTGACAATTTGAAAGTGTTTGTAAAGGCACAAAATAAAAGTCTCATTGAAACAAATGCTTTGAATTTTAGTTGAAAAAGGAAGATTTTGAATGTAGTGTGCGAAGTGTAATTTACAGTATCGAGAATTGCTATTACAGTTTTGGAATCTCATCACAACAAATCATAAAAATCTTTCCAGGTACCGGGCGTAGAATTATTCGAAGATGGCGGAGACACGCCTCCGACTGAAAGCAGTGGCGTTGGCTGGCAAGAGACGGGCGCCGCGCGGGCCCGACTTGACGCTGGTGGAGCGCATGCGGGGCTCCTGGGAGGCAGTCCACTGACGCTGCTGCAGGGTATCATACCAGGTATTAAACCACGACCACACTCATTTTAACTGCTAAGCAATTAGTGTAATATAAAATGAACTGTCCAAGCTTGATATACTCGTAAACTGAATGCTAATTAGATAATTGTTTATGTTTTCAGGTACTAAGTGGTGCGGCACAGGCGACATAGCAGCAGACTACCACGACCTGGGTGCAGCCAGACGCCTGGACCGCTGCTGCCGCACACACGACCTCTGCCCCACCAAAGTCAAGGCTTTCTCCAGCCGGTACAACCTCACCAACAAGTCATTGTACAGCAAGTCGCACTGCACATGTGACGACATGCTCTTCGAATGCCTCAAGGCCACCAACACGTCCGCCTCGCAACTCATGGGACACATCTACTTCAACATCGTCCAAGTGCCCTGCCTCGAGGACGTCGACGACACGCGACGGTTTCGTAATGCAAGGCCGGGTTTTTAACTCCATCTAGCGGAGGATAGCGGAATTAAACTCATCAGCGCCATCTAGTAGTCACGATAGTGTGTCATGAATGCACAGATTTCTTTTGATGCTGTAAATTTTGCATTTTACTATTCTTCGTGTTATTCTCTAATTGAGATTGTAAATAATTATTAAATTTTAATAATGTTCTTATAAAACATTAGACATCAAGCTGTGATACGTCTGTGCCTTTAAATGTACTAGAGAGTATTTTTGTTAGAGGATGGCGCTATACAAATAAAAAACATTATTTTAAATAGGTAATAAGATATTTATTTATTTGTTACAAACACTCATGACAAGGATTTAGATTTTCTGTTGTTAAAAATGGTAACAATAGTTTATTCGTTTTCGAAGACAAAAATATTTTGTAATAATGTAGAGAAATAAATATGAATTAGTTCATACCAAATAAAATTATTTATTTTAAATCCTGTTTGCTTTGTTCTTTTTTTCTGAGCTACTCACGTCTCAATGTTCATGCAAACGCGCGAACTTTGAAAACAAATTATGGCCTACTGTCCTAATCACAACATGCCTTTGAAGGCGCTATATTACTTTACTCTTTGGGCGCTGCTTACAAACTGTTGCACAGACTACTTACTTAGAGATGAGCGATCGCTTTGGTAAGGACGTTGAGTTTCTTCAGGATAGGGTCATAGTCTAAAAAGTATTCTGTAAAGATCATCAGTGAAATACATTAAACGCATTTGTTTAATATTTTTAAATTATATTTCATCATTAACTATTCAATTAAATAATAATAAATTTAAAAATATAAAATATACTCCCCAATATTTTTGCTTCCTTATGATAAGCATAACTCTTAGGCCATTACAGAACGGCACGCATTACCTACTACGACATGCTACGACATAAAAGCGCTGCAAACTAAAGTCTAAGAACATGTCGCACGTGACGAGTGTTGTGTTTTCACAAAGAAACTTCCGTAAAGTAGATGTCAACTTAAGTGCTGATAGGAACACACAAAAGAAAAAAAACCCAATCGGTCCAGGCGTCTTCGAGAAATCGGGGAATATACATTAAAAAAAAAGATTCCGACGAATTGAGAACCTCCTCCTTTTTTTGAAGTCGGTTAAAAAGTTCTGCATAAATAAAACACGTTAACGTACTAATATATCATTTATTATTAATAATGTGTAGGATCCAGTCGTGATGCGGCGCAACCGGGTAGGACACGAACACATCGTCGTCAGTCTGCACCACGGCCAATATCTTCACTTTATCATCGTCAATCATCAGCACGGGACCTCCCGTACTTAGCTGAAAAAACCTTAACATTAATGTCCGAGGGGCAGACTGATATTGGGGTCGCGGGGCTTTCCGAGCAAGTAACTGTGACCCAGGGCAGTTTAGGGAACACAGACGAGTGAAGGATAACCCCTTATAGACTACAGGCCCATGTCCAAAATGGATAGGTCATATGAACCACCAGGTGACGTATATAGGACGACATAAGAGCATAAAATAATAAGATTCAGCACTATGCTGTCACATTAAGCTGTCCAATCCCCTCTTTTTCCGTGATCTGGGGGTTGCAACTCTCGATTTTTTCCTCTTGTCACACGATTTTTGTCCGGCGTTGCGGCATAATGGATTAGAAACTGTATTCAAACACTTACTGACTTAAGACCCATGACATTATACACACCTGTGTTACATTCGGAACCTCGGAGAAAAGACATAGGACATCGTTCTTCTTGTAGCTGTACATAGTTTGGCACTTCTTTGGACTCAGAATTTGGCTCAAGGCTGAAGAGCTTTCCATTGCGTCCTGCCCTGGGTTTGATGCGTTCTGGAAAATATGTTTTAGACATTTTCAGTGTGATTTTGAAGGATATCGCTTTGATGTAGTCCCGGAGCTTCAAGATATCTACAATAGGCACACAAAAGCTTTGCAGAGGCGTTGATAACACAGTCATAGAATAGATAGTTCTACTTAGGATTATTAAAACATGAGATGAAAAAAATTAAAGACATCAAAAATTTTAAAAATTAAGGTATTTGTGGCGGTGCGTTTTCCTATACTTAGAATTACTGATGGCACTTAAATTACATTGTCGCTTCAAGCTGATGCTGACAATCTTAATGACCTACCCTGACCAGACTACCATTAATAAACCTCAAATAACTTGTGAACATTTTAGACTTAACCTCTCCATCTCCTTACCTTCGATGACAAGATCCAGCCATACACCATAACGTCTCCTTCCACAACCTCTTCCTTCATCAGTTTCCAGGCTGGAGCCCTTACCTCCGGCTCGATCCTCATTAGCGCCAAGTATGACCCCTCCATATCTTCCTCCCTGACACCTGTTACTGAAGAGTTGGAGGCACGGTGCAGGAATACCGATGTCACATTGTGCGCTGTACCGTCCATGAGAGGGTTAGAGGACTCCGCTACTATGGTGTAGTGGCTTTTTTCTGTCACATTTTTGTTGCTAGAATAACGGAGAATGATTCTAAATTGATAGGACCTGAACGTAATCTACTGTTACAGTTTTAATATAGGTGAACTAGCATAGATAACCGTCGTGCGACCGACATAGTAAACTAATAAGTAGACCCAAAGTTTTACATTGAGTACACAATCATATTGCGCTTGGAATCTTACTCAAAAGTTTTGTGAAATTGCTAAAAATGAATATGGTAACAGTTTCTAGAAATCTTACTTGATGGCATGCAAATTACTCAAGACATTGATGCAGTTGGCAGCAGTGAGCACCCACCGCGAGGACAGCAAGGTTCCCGCACAAGTTTGCGCGGTAACATTAGCAAGCGTTTCAAATATGGCGACCAAAAATGGCGCGCTACTTGGAAACTCAACTTTCGTCTTATTTTTCCCTTCATAGGCAACATTTTTTCTTTTCCCGCGTCCACTAAGGCTTCTTCTTGAGGACCAAGCCAAATCATTGTCATATTTCGACTTATTTTCATCAAATGATCTGGAAACATCTGGTTCAGGCAAAGAATTGTCTGCTAAAATTATGCCAAACATCTCTGAAGCCTGTTCATCTGATTGTTCGTTGTCATTTCTTGTGACGGGGGGCACTATCACTAGGTCGAGGTCCTGGCTGACTGCGCCCAGGATCTGGTCAGTCATGACGGGGTCACAGTCGCGTACGACCGGGCTGGCTTCATCGCTGTGTATGTATTGAGCATTTTGGAACAGAGTGTCGTTTAGTGCGTTGTTGAAACCTAAAATTAAAATAGTGTTATACGATCGACAGGTACCAATTGGCCACCAATTCCTAGGTGAGGTATTTTTTTTAAACAAAAACAATCTAAATCGTCATTTATACAAATTACAAATAGAAGAAAAGCCAAAACCGTTAATTTCGAAAAAACCTAGGTGTAGGTATACTTACTATATACAAAGCATTGTGAAAGCGAACATTTTGCCTAAACTATGGCCTTTTCTATTGTTTATAAACATATCGGTCTTTGTTAGTGTTAGTTTAGGATTTTAACTGTAACACCACCTGCACCGTAAGTAGGATCTTGGCGCAGGTAGATCCGTCGGGCTTTGATTATTTAATCAAGGGATGGTGATACCTATTTGGTTCCCGTATCTATCTAATCTAATATCGTTAAACGAGCAATTCTTGTATATAATTTATTTATATATAATCAGGATCTCGGAAATCGAATCCTGCCCGCGGATCGAATTTTTCTTTCCTAAGAAAATGTTTAATTTCAAATAAAGTCAAGTAGTAATTTACCTGTTAAATTATCCAGTAGAAATACAAACACCGCTACGCCCACCATTTTGATACTTTTTACAATAAAGAGTTTACCATTTATACATGTGCGAGCGCGCAGTGTTTTTTGATTGTTTCTTGATTCAAGCTCTTAGGAACTTCAAAACTAGTATATCTTTTCAATATTTGAGAAAAGCTTTAAATATTAGATTTCACAATACCACTGTGTTTGATTAATTTGCTTTTTTTTCAGAATTGTTTCAGTTTTCTTCAGTGGTTGACTGTTCAGTCTTAATTTCAGGCGTTTACTGTTGATTTTTGGCTTCAACGGTAGTGTTTTGTAAACAATTGTAAATATTATCGGACTTCTGTAAACCATTATGTAAAATCAGCTTGAGTAACGGTTACTTTCTTCAAAACTGCAATAGGTACCTACTTACATTTACATTATCTTAAGCCAATAAATTAACTCAAAGAACATAATTTATTGTTTCTTTCTTCTGCAGTATTTTTTATGTTTTGGTAAGAAGCACTTTTGGACAAGGATGTCTAATTAAACTTTTTCAAGTCAAAATACTTTTGGGCACAAAATAAACAAGTTATTTAATTATTGACAATTTATTCAAAATCACTAACTTTAAGGCTCTATTTACATTGGTAGAAAATTTTAGCAAATTACATTACAGTTACTACGTACAGTCGTGTAAACCGATGGGACACTAAGGGTCGATTTATACTAGCGCAGAGTCGAAGCGCATCGAAGCGTATTTCTAAAACTGAACATAACAATTTCAACCTTAAGTCCACAGCGTAACGCACACATTACTTCTAAGATTTTCATTTTATTTCACGATCAGCGTTGTTACGCGCAGAATAATAAACTGAACAATGCGCGCGACTTTTTAAAATCTTAGAAGTAATATGTGCGTTACAATTGTTATGTTCAGTTTTAGAAATTCGCTTCGATGCGCTTCGACTCTGTGCTAGTATAAATCTACCCTAACGAGTCAACATGTACTGTCTAGGCTTTCGCCATTCGTCACTTTGCAAGAATTATCGGGAATTACCTATTTAAAAATTCGGTTAATTGCAGACTGATATTTGGAACTAAAGGGTTCAAAATAATTTTTGCTTGAAATTCACTTTCAACTAGATATAATGCATCATAGTCATTTTTAAGTTATAAACAAAATCTTAGGTTCAGAAAAGAAGTTTACAATAAGAAAAATAAACATGTAAGACGAAAAATAAACAAAAGTATAGACATAAAAAATATTTATTTGATTTAACATTTGTTCAATACATTCACAACCTTTACACACGCAAGCATTTATAACGACCACAATCATTGCTCAATCTGCGGGATTGAACGCACGTGCCCGCATGCGGGCCCGCAACTGCCATAAAACATAAAAACATAGTTTTTTTTAATTATTGAAGTGATTTTTTCTCATTCATGCCAGACACACAAATACTAGCTTTGACTTAACAAATGTTGCCGCAAACCGTACAATACGGTTATGCGTATTTCACGGTATTTGCGAGTATTATCGCATGCGGGCACGCAAGTGTAGCTTGAGTTTTATGATTTTTAGTTCTGTACATTGGGTTTTGTCTTTCTCTGGTCCAACAGACAAAAATATTAAGAGGCTGTACAAAAGATGTCCTGTCTCTTGGTCATTAGACATTTATTATACAAGATATACAAGCTATTAGTTATAAGAAAATATGAAATTGTCAAGTATTTTACTTACATAATTTTTAACTACAAAAATTAGCGAAATTCTAGCAAAATTTACTTAATTTTATTAATAAATTAAAACCATTTTCAATTATTTTTTTGTTAGAGTTTAATTATTATTATGTATTTACAAATAAGTACATAAATGCATTACTTTTTTTATTTATAGTTACATTACGTTACGAAGTTTTAAGCTTTTCTTTTTCATAATTATGTCATTTTAAACAAGGTCATAGATGGTGCCACAAGTGATTAGACTTTCTTACTATGTTTATTGTAAGTTATTTGTTAATACTTAGAAGTAATAGAATTTTTTTTTTTTTTTTTTTAGCGTGGTAAAATCATCAAATGAGTCCTCCAACCCCGGGCAGGGCGGGAGGGACTGTCAGACTTCTACTGACTAAAATCCACGGTGTCCTTCATAGCCTGTTACGTTCCGGGGTTACGGTTAGGGAATAATCCCGCGACCCCGGCAGGCTTTGGCCCTCTGAGAGGGGGGCCCCGTCATTATGCTGACGCTCTTTGAGGCGCGCGTGGGACACAACGCGCCGTCGACCCGGGCATGGTCCTTGGTCGGGCAGCGAGTTGCCCTTTACTCGCTGCCCGCATGCCCGCGCCTACGGTGGCCGGAGATCATCTTGCGACGTCCGTCGCCGTGGGCGCCTACCACTGCGGCTGGGGCGGAGGGAGGACGCTGTCCTCTCTCGCTCGCGGCCTGCCTCCTCCTTGACGAGCATTACTGCCTCGCAGAAGGAGCTGACCGCTTCCCACTCCGTCTCGCCCCGCAGCATGGCCGCAACCAATGCCGGGCGCGAGAGGTCTCCGCCTATCGCAGCCGTGAGGACACGTCGGTGCTCCGCCCAAGCTGGGCAGTCTTGCACCGTATGCTCCACCGTGTCCTCCGGGCGATCTTCGCAGTGGTGGCACCCAGGCGTCTCCTCCTTTCGCATCAGACACAGGTACCTCCCGAAACTTCCGTGTCCGGTGAGGACCTGCGTCAAGCGGTAAAGTAATAGAATTTAATAATAAAATTGAATAGAATTAAATCGACTTTCCTGAATAACTAGTAAAACTGTTTACATTAAAATATACAAGATTTTACTATTATTGTAGAACTACTTAATACTTTTTACAACAGTAAAATGTACCTATGTCATTAAATTTTTTATTTACAAAATTAAAAGTTTTTAAACAATTGTGTGTCGTTTTGTAAAAGGGGAAAACTACAAACTTTAAAATACTGGAATTTACTATTACCTAGCTATCTTTGGTGTCGTGACATGTTGTTAAATACGTTGACGGGTTTGGCACTATTAACCACTGTCTACGGGGCCAAAAGACCACTTTAGCAACATCATAATAATCATTGCAATAAAATTTGTAAAATGGAATATTGTACTCTATTGCTCAAGTATAAAGTAGATAATATTGGTAAGGAATAATTTTATAACTATTAGCAACATTGCTAATGTGGCGTTTATAGTGAGTTCACTAATTCTTTTTTGTGGCTAATTCACTGCTAGTAATAGAGTAGTAGACACCTCTAATCAATAATTTCAAGAAACAACATTTAAATTAACAGTTTTATCTGTAAATTCTAGTAAAGTTTATGATTTTTAATAAATACTTCAGTCATTGAGTTGACAATAATAGAAAAGTGGTTATTCCTACATCTATGTCGTCAAACCAATTACAAAATGTAGCGAGTTTTTAGTAGCGTATTTTTGTATTATAATTATATACCGGAACGTAAGTAGCTATTGAAGGACACAGTGAATTTTATTCAGTACAAGTATGACAGTCCCTCCTGCCCTGCCCTGATTTTACCAAGCTAGGGTATTTTGCGAATGCCAAATATCAGAATAATTCTATAACTGTAAAAATTCACGCCATTTTACAAGACTTTCCCGAGTCGTAACTATTATCGTCGATTAAAGTAATGTACTCGTAGGTATCTCTTATAGTATTAGACTAGATAACTGAGTTGAGCCTGCTGTGGTGAGGTCCCTAAAGAGGTACCTGCAAAGAGATTTAAATAGTTTTAGATCATAAAACAAAGAGATTAATTGGTTACCATTACCTACTGTTTAGCAGAGATTGTTTGTTGTATTCGTTAAGAAGAGTTATGTATGTTTAAATGCGAAATAATGCAACAAAAATAATCTAAAAGAGTAGATCTTAAACAAAAAATAATGATCAATAATTCCATACATTTCATTCCGAACATATAATGTCGAAATGAATGGAGGTTTATTATTTTCCTTTTTTTTAATAACCCTGTGGCAGTGATCAGTGACCCATAATGATCAGCGCAAACCCATAGAAAATAAACCACCTTTTTTCGTAATCCCCACTCACCTTAGTAACTCCAATGATCATCCCTAACATACTGGCCCTTGTTCTCGGGGATGTACCCCAGGATGAAGGGCAGGCCGGTGCCGACCTTCTTCTGGTACTCCACGTATTGCGGCCCGAAGAACGTGAGGAGGGTCAGCTCCTCCGCGTACACCCTCTCTCGGAAGAACATCCAGGAGGCAGCCGCGTAGATTATGATGCATACTGGGTTTAGGAGAGTTATCTGAAGGAGATAAAATATGATAAGATGTATGGGGAAAGTGTGCGCGATTTTGTCAGCGTATTTAGGGTATTTTTAAGTAGCTTTTTGCCCAGTTTTCACCATAATACTATTAATCATATTATTTTGTGTGGAATAGTAAATATCACTGGTTCCCCCATGAATTTTTCATTCATATCTGAGCTGAAGAGTTAGTTTGCGTTAATTTTGGGAAGTACTAGTGTGTGATTGTCAATTTGCCGAGGAAGGCTATAAGCTATAATAACATCACGCTAGGAGCAAAAGAAACCGAGCAGCGGGGGTGAAAACATTGGGAACAGCTACTTTTTTAGACTAGCAGTGCTAATAACGGGCACGCTGCAATCGCGGCGATAACACCCCTATTTGAGGACCTGCGTCCTGATCTACCGCATGACGCAGGTCCTCACCGGATACGGAAGTTTCGGCAGGTACCTGTCCTCATAAGGAGGGAAGAAACGTCTGACTGTCTCCCGCCCTGCCCTCGGTGGCAGGAATCATTTGATGATTTTAACACAGAAAAAAAAAAATTGACATGACATGAATTGATTTTAATCTATGACGTATAAATTCATAAATCACAGTCGTTTTTCCTACGCCACTGCTATAAATCAGATTACAGCAAAATCGCATTATAGTGCATAAGGCGATTTAAAAGAGATTATCGTGATCTCACCTGTGTACCGATCGACCAGTAGAACCATCCCACGTAGCTAGGATGTCTGCAGATGGAGTACACTCCATGAGTCACCAGCTCGTGGTCAGCGTGCTTCACAAACTGTACCTGGAAATTAAGTGAATAAACTCTCACTCTCACTCACTTATCTATAATATAATAATAATAGTAATTGTCGCCAATAAGCCTGACATAGTAGTGATAGACAGATCAGCGCGCCGCGCAATGATAATCGATTTTACCATCCCGCATGACGAAAACCTCGTGAAGGCAGAGAAAGATAAACAAATTAAATATCTCGATCTGGCGCGCGAGGTTGTCGACATGTGGAATGTGAGCTCGGCTATCATTGTGCCGATTATCGTGACTGCCAATGGCCTGATGGCTAAGAGCCTCGACGAACACCTTTCGAGGCTCTCCTTAGGGGGTTGGATCAAGGGCCAGATTCAGAAGGCAGTACTTCTTGATACGGCCCGTATTGTGAGGAGGTTCCTGTCTCTGGAACCCTAACCACCGGTAGCTTGTACCCAGCTCCCACACCGGTGGAACACTATTTTTTATATTTTTAAATGTCTTTAACTTTTTTTTTTGTATTTAATAATATTTAAAAATGTAAAACTATATGTATGAAAAATGAATAAACGAAATAATAGTAATAAGAGTATTTTTGTTACATTGAATGCGCTAATCTGGAACTTGGATACATAACAGCTAGTCATAAAAAGAAAATATTACGCCCTTTTATACGACGGCAGAATGATGCAACCAGCGATAAGGGGCACGCAACTGCTTCGCTGCTTGCATTAAAGCCAAAATGAATACTTTTAATAATAATGAAAGCCAATTAATAATGAAAGAAATAAAATTATTCTGAACAATTACAATGTTTGACTTATTACTAGTTTGTTTACAGAATGTCCCTACGTTCAGTGTGCCTTACAGCATAGGCCTCCTCCAACTCCTTCCACTGCTTCCTATCTGATGCCACTCTTAGCCAGAGAGGGCCCAGGTTCATTTTTGAGTACTTACATGTTGAAAATTTTGGGGTGGCATTAACAAAATGGGTTGGCTTATGTTAGAGCCACCCTCCACACAAATATCTTTCATAAGTCGCCAAGTTGTGAATGACATTATTAATTACTTACAGTGTGATTGAAATTGGTCTTGGCTGTGAACATAGCAGCTTTCCTGAACACTTCTCCTGCGATGCATGTCAGAACACCCAAGTATGACAACCAGAAGTATGTCTTCATATCTACAACAAACAAGTAACACATTTGGTAGGGTTTGGCAAAAGTTTTAATGAAGCAAGATAGGCTAGCAATAGCATCAAGTCAATTTTGGAACGAAGTCCCTTATCGCGTGTTGTGAAAGGGGACTAGACGGAAAAAATTCTTACGAAAAGTTGTCACGACACTTTTTGGAACGAAGTTCCTTGTCGCGCGTTGCGAAAGGGTGCTAGAGCTCAAAGAGTGGAGTGGAGTGGAGCGGAGCGGAGCTGAGCGGAGTGGAGTGGAGTCGCGACGATTATTTTTGTTGAGTGTATACAGTAACTTCGTTCCACCGGGTGTCCCTTGACACCTCTCAAGTTTTTTGTTTTTAAAGCTTTATACCTATTAATAACCAAAAAGGGTAAAGCATTCCTAAAGTTTTGATGGTTATATTTTTTATCATTTGACCGACTGTGCCAAAAGTATGATTAATCTAACAACTCCTAGTTTTTATAAATCTTTAAGAGAAAAAGCCTATGAAACTGGATAAAGATACTCTGAAAGAGGGTCTGACTGCTGATGCCCTTATGGTCCTAGAATAGTTTGCCTGCTCTAGCATTATGAACTTTCATATACCTAATTAAACAATTCCTCCAATCCAACATGTGTAAGTTTCTATGTTTGTAAACACACCCATGTTACAGGAACAAATCCCTAGTATGGGGCAACATTCTTCTTTCCTAAAAAAACAACAGTTAATTTACTTACCAGGGAAGAAGTAGTACTCCACTCCCCATTCTATCCAGCTGGCCACAGCAGCCACACCGTACTGTACACTATGGTTCAATATGAACGAGTTTATTGACAGTGTCCGAGGGTTTGTGAGGGCAACGGACATGAACTCCGAGAAATGGAAGAAAGAGAGTATCACAGTGTACAGGCCGAACACTCTCCAGCCATTGTCGAAGGTGGCGAGGAAGATACCCATAGAGAACGCTGCACCGAGGAACGCTGATCTTATTGATACCTGAGAATGTAATGAAATTCATTTTTAATCTGTTTTGCCAGTTCATAACAAATATATTTGTTCAGCCAACTCTGCTTGTACATGATTCCAAATATGATGATGATGACTTAACTGTGAGTCATGCTGACCTACAATGATAATTTAATAAGCGAAAATTTTAAAGAAATATTTAAATCATAATAATTTCAGTGCTTCGTGAGCTGGTTTATGAAACAAAGAAAGTACTGATATATGTGTAGTTTATCAATAAAATAGAGCTTACCTCGTACATAAAGCCAGAGTAACAGTATCTTAATATGAAGTTAAACAGGCAGAAATACAGGGCTGGGCCCCAATATGTCAGGGCCCATAGCTCGGACGAGAATCCTAGGATACTTCCAGAGAAGAACGATACCGTAAAAATAATTACGGATATAAAAAAACAATATAGTGCCTGTTTTCCGGCGGGACAAATATTTCTCACTCCAAAGATATGCATTTTCTTAAAGTTAAGTTGTTGAGATATATAGACCTATGTCTAATACAATTCTGCTAACTATTTTCGTAATGAACACCAATATTTCTTTAAATTAATCATTGAGAATTTGTAAAACAATCATAAAACAATTTACAGGAAATCAGTTTAGGTATTTTACAATTTACAAAGTGTAATGTCACTGTCAGTGTCAAATCAATGTCACAACAACGAAATGACAACTAAAGTTGCGTTCAAAAGTTTAGTGAAGTTGTTGTTTGAAATCCATGGAGGTTTTTACATAAATCTCCATGCACTATTCACACAACTCTAACATTATTTGAAAACTGCAATATCCTTTCATCATGTCCCATTACGAAAAATAAACTAAAATTATTTTTGTACATTTGTATAGCTTGCACCACTCAAAATGTGTAACCATGGCAACACGAAGTATGTTTGACACCTTAAAATCAAGGCCGTTTTCATTTCTTGTAAAATAATTAATTTTCTATGATATCATCCCATTGGCTGGAAAAATTGAATATCCGTGAATATTTAGTACCAAAACTCGTGTGATTGGTCAGAACTTACTACTGCAGTTAATCATATTGAAATGACACTGGAAAAAAGGCTTATTATTTTCAAATTCATGTTAATCGGGTACCGATAATTCTATCAATATTTTTAATTTAAAAAGCTAGAAAATAAATATTACTTCCGTCAGTTTTATATTTTTGCATTGACTGCATACCGTAGAACAAATTATAGTGAGTGTTCGCCATCAGACCGGTTAGAATACTTAATAACCATTAATAACTGACGTAATCGTGCATGACAACATCTGGTACATCACGATGGGATTCCGTCAGCGTAATGAAATTAAATTTCCCTCCGCGTAAGGTTCAAAATCTGTGATTTATTACTTTGGATAGACTGAAAATTGCCGTGAAATTTCCTAAGTGATGTTAGCTATCGGATATTGATGAATTAGCATTTTTCTGGGGACCATCAGGGGTGTAAGAGGCGTTAGTCTAATTTTCGGGTGGGACAAGGATGAACGACCCGTGGGATGTGAAGTGTGTGCGACAAGCCGGCCAGTACGTGTCCTGTATGAAAATAAATGGGGTGCCACTACTTCCGCCTGTTGTGAGTATTTCTAATCATAATTAATTGTACTGTTCCCATCCCAGTTACGTCCCTGTTATCTCTTTCTAAATATTTAGCTCTGGAACTAGTTAACATCATCAAAAAACTCTGACTATCACAGATCTAGGACACCTTTAAAAGCACGAAGTAAAAGAAAAGAAAGAAATGAAATGATATGAAAAAGTTTCTGGAAATAAAAGATACAATTTGAAACGCAGCTGTTACCACTGGTGGAATAGAATAGATTATTAACATTTATTTCGCTGAAGTATGGTATTTTACAGATTTTAAATATTAGATCAAATCAAATCAAATCAAATCATTTATTTCTTTGCAAACATGGGTATAGTACATAGATCTTATTTCTTTATAATTAAGCATTTTACCACATGGGTATGCAAACAGTGTCAATATGTCAAAATAGGTCCCTTAGGAATAATTTATTTATGTCACAAAAGAATTACAGAAAAGTCAAATAAAAAAATTCTATTACAAGCATGTCAAACCTTATACTATAATAATTTATCAATTCAATCAAAGTAATAGCTGTATGTCCATCAGTATGTGCTCATCATTTAGAAAATCGTCAATCGTGTAGTAACTAGTAAAATTTCCTTTAGTGCCCTTTTAAATTGTACTACAGTCATATTTTTAATATCATTCGGAACTTTATTATATATTCGAGGGGCATTACCAAAAATACTTTTTCGCATTAATGCAGTTTTACATTTAGCTTGGCATAATTTATTTATGTACTGTGTTCTTATTGGATTTATTCTGACCTCTGACATTTTTCGGAATAATTGAGGGTTACATTTCACAAACAAGGCCGTTAGAATTAGAAACTCTTCATGTTGTGACACATATTTATAGTAATTCTAGCTGTTGCCAGCGGCTTCACCCGCTACAACTCGAAAATTATCCTATGGGAACATAAAATTGGGATAAAAACTATCATAATTATATGTGTTAATCCTGGTTATAAACTATCTGTGTAACAAATTTTAGCCAAATCCGTTCAGTGGTTTTTGCGTGAAAGAGTAACAAACAAACATCCTCACAAACTTTTGCATTTATAATATTAGTTGGATAAGCAACCCAAGGTTTGGCCATGGAACAAGATGCTGATCCAATACAGTTCTTATGGTTGTTTACTTTGTGATCACGTTTCCCATCTTTTGCAGAACAACTGACTAAAAATGTAGATTTATTGTCTAAAGGGTGTTTTTTTTAAATTGGCCAAAAGGGAGAAATCCGAATCAATAAGAGATACAGGTAAACTTTCTTAGGAACTTTTAGTTCTTTTTTGATGTTGACAATTTTGGCGTTTTTATTCTTTTGGTCAAGTGTGAGTTGTCCACAGAAATAAGAGAAATAATTAGCCAATTTAAAAAAAACATGCTGTATACTGTAACTGTTAGGACGCTCCCACATTTATCGACGACATAAAGGATTTTTTTGACCAGCTTAAGCCGACTCCGCGTCGACAAAAATGTAGGAGCAGCCTTAGCAGCGCCCATTAAAAAAAAAAGAAATACGTAGGTGTATGATGGACGTCATTTGTATGATGTCTTGAATGTGTTTCAAGGCCATTGATTATACACCCAGTATGTAATACAACTATACACTATTACACAAACTGTATACTACATTATAAATACAATCGACGGCACGGTTAGCGCAGTGGCTGAGTGATTGGACTGCTGCACTGAGTGTCACAGGTTCGATTCCTGCACCAAGCAAATATTTATATGATCTACAAGTAGTTGTTTCAGGTCTGGGCTTTTGTGTATGTGACTTAATATGATTGTATACGCACCCACTATACAGGAAGAAATTCCTAGTGTGGGGCAAAAATTTATAAAAAAAAATATAGGTACAATTACAATCATAGATTAGGAATATTTACAAACTCAAATAATTTACATAATATTTCAATGATACCGTAACAGGTGGCCAAGACAAAAAAAGCTCAATTTTTTTCTAGAGTGTTTTAGTTACATGTATTTTGAGCTAAGGAATAAAAAGAAATTGGTTAAATATTTGTCCATTAACCTACTTTTTAGGCCAGAACTTAATTAGTAAACTAAGGCTGAAAACCGAATTTTGGGCCAAAAATAAAACAGCCATTGGTTGGACACTACTTACAGTAATTTCTAACTAGATTATTATTGTCAGTAGAAAGTCCCCCCTGGCATGCGCTTTTAGCTTTCAATAATCCCAGTTGAAAGCATTTCAAAATTATCTGCTAGACTAAAACAGCAATGACAAATGTTTAATATAATAATTTGTGTAGTTCATTTTGCAATTTATTGAGGTATTCATTGTTAGCTGTATGCCAAAACAGGAGCTCAAAATTCAGCTTTCCATATTTCCTATCAATTCAGGCTCAGGCTCTTTTGTGCCATCTTTGAAATACATAATATATATTTTTTTAAATTTAGTCAACATCCCTATTTTAAATTCCCAGTCTACATTATTTTTTTCATTTATTTGCAGACTTTCAAGCGTTTTTATGAGCATGATCAGCAGATCAAATACTGTTCAAGAGCTTTTTACAAAAGCCTATAATCTATCAAAAATGAAAAAAATATTGTTGTGTCTTCTGTTGTTTTCTTTTGCAAAGGTGATGAAAATCAATAATTGTATTTATGGTTATGTATATGTTTTGGGTCTACGGGATTTGATATAAAAAGGACCAAGAGTGTGCACCCGGACGCTCGTCCTGCAGTTGCTGCGTCCTAGTAGCCCTAGACACTTTGTATATCACGCTCTTTAGTCGTCATTCATTTTATCTTCACAGAGACCCGAACGCGCGCCCAGAGCGTTTTGTATATCAAATCCTTCATTTATACTTTTTATTTATGTTCCAGTTGTCTAAAGAATGTCGCACAGAAATGCAGTACTACAAGCTTCTTGCCAAGGAAGTAGATAAGCGCATAGCCCTTCTTCGGCCATTTCTGCCTGAAACCGATTCTGATTCCGAAGATAAGACTGACGCTCCTGAACTGCCTGAATGTGAATACGAACTACCCCATCCAGAAGTAAAGACAGGTTACAAAGCCAAAAATGGTAAAAAATCTCTTGATTCATCACCAAGACATGCTGTTCGATCACCTATTCGTCGTTCTGCGTCGCCAAAATTTAGTCGTGTGACTGATGTTCGAAATAATATAACTTCCAATGTGGTTGTGGAATCAATAGACTCCGGTTCTTCGAGGTCAAGCTCTCCTAAACTCATAATAGATCTCAGTTTGAGTATCAACAATGAGAATGTTCAAAGGTCTCCACTGTCATCACCTCAAGTAGATCTTCCTGAAAGAGATTATAATTGCACGACAAGATTTACCCAAAAAGTAATAACAGAAAAAGAAGTTATTACAGAAACCCAACGAAATAAAAAACAAAAAGGACCTTTTGCAAAACCTGCTAAGTTCAACTTTAATCTTTTTAATAAGAATTCAACAGATACTTTCGCAGACAACTTATCTGTATGTCAAGATGGCCCCGCGTCTCTTAGTTCTAAAAGCTTTACGGGATCCCTTAATGACTTGCATACGGAGAGTCTAAAAGACGTGCATAAAGCTCTGCCGTTAGCACGTCAACGTTCTTACACAATTCTTAATCCTAGTCCTCAGCTCTTAGCTCATTTAGAAGTGCAATCGTTGAACACTGGCGTTGAGATGAGCTGCATTTCGATGAGTGAATCGTTATCAAACCTAAGCCCGAATAAGAAGCGTCGGAGTTGGGATCTGGAGACCGCCAAGGTAAAATGGTCATCCATGGCGCTGGAACTGAAGCAGAATAAAGCAAACAGCCTTAATAGGAACACTTCTACTAAAAGTTTTGTAAGACAAGCAACAAAAACTTCACCACCCAGTCGGGCTAAGTCAGTTATGCCAGATAGAACTAAACGCAGTATTGTAGCACCGAAACCAATGGCAAAATCGAATCCAATGCCGACATCAGATCCCCTACCAAAGCCTGAACCATTTTCAAGAAAGAAATCAGTCAGTCCTGTCCGAACAACAATAACCGTACTGTTGCTAAGGGCCCAGGCTCACCTAAAGCAATTAAAGAACTCGAGGCAGTACCTCAGAGCCACGTGCCACCTCCTGCAATATCAGAATCAGAAGACCCAGCATCTCGTGTCAGGGAACTTTATGAGAAGATACAAAATCAACAGTTGCTACAAATGGCAAGTTTAGTAGAAAAGCAGAAAAGAGAACAAATGCTTCTTCAGCAGGTCTTTGAGGAACAAAACAACTTGCTCTTCAAGCAGCTAAAAACTATTTGTCCCACGTCTCCGATAGAGGTGAAGGAGGCTTGGGGTGATAAGCGTCTAGAGCAATGTCAGGAAAGTGACAGAGGTCCAGTCAGTCTCAGTCAGCTGATCAATTACAAATCACCTGATCAGAGCAGCCTTGGCAGTCCAGTTTCTAACACATTGACCAACACCAATAACTATATAAGCCATTGTGATGATGTGTTGAAGAAAAGCAGAGATATTACGGGGAGTATAAAAAAGCAGCCAATTAAAAGTCGTAGTCAAAACGGGACCAAGATTATGTCCTCCAACACACGAACTCAGTCCCCTAACTCTAGGTCCCCTACGAGAAACACGTCGACACCCCCTCATAGAAACACTCCCACGCCCACTTGCAGAAGCACCCCGAGTCCCCCACAGAGAAACACTCCGACGTCTCGACGACTGAACTATGAGACGAGTGCGTCCTCTGATCGTGATTACGATCCGATGTTGACCGATCGAACGAACGACACGATGGCCGATTTGAATGTTACATTTCCTTCCGACAACGATGATGGCAATTTTTATGCTGAAGAAAATAATAGCGTTATTTCCAGCCATATCTATGGTAAACAAATTAAAACCATACATGCAACTTCGGCAATGCATAGCAATAATGCCGACACTACTGCAGTTGCAATCCAAAATATGGAAAGGACAATACATAATTCAATGAAAAGCAATAACTCTCTAGCATGCAGGCCTAAATTCAACATCCATGGAACACCAAGAGAGGTAATGTATATGTATTTAGATAATTTTTGTAGTTAGTTTGATTTAGTTTGTAGGTTACGCACTTGTGACCATTCACCATATCATTTGTGTTCGTCCTTATTACCTGTGTCTTTCTTAACGATCCTCTTATTTGCTGTATGTTATCAGATACAGCTTCTTGTTAAAAATATCGTGTTTCAAGCTTGCTTGCCTTGATAACTTTCTCCTTTATTGTTTATCTTTTCTTCCTTTTCATCATTGATGCTATATTGTAATGTTACGATGTGCTGAATTCACTGGAGTTTCACCTGTTTTGGTTCCTTCTATTCCTACTAACCCAGAACCTTCCATTCTTTCCTTATGCTATCTTCTGTTTCAACCAGACAATTTCAGCATGATTTGCTATACAATTTTATGTACTGTCCGAATCAGCGAGCTGCTGCGACCAAAATAGTGGCTTTGGCCAAGGGGTACCTGGTCCGTCGTCTGATGCGAACAGACCGAGTGCAAGCCACCGTGCAGACTATCAAGGATGCTCTGCTGTGCGCCTTGCAGCTGCACCAGGATCGGGAGGGCATCAGGGGCGCTGACGTAGACCTGCATCGACGACTGATCCAGCAGGTACGATACGTGTCAATGTTCAGGGTGCACTGGTGTTCGGGTTGATATTATAGTATCTTAAGATAAGACTTCAATCTCATTTAAATGAATTAATTATATTTCCGATGTTCTAATTCATAATGCCTACTTACCGTTATGATATTGGAAACGCAACACTCAACACTGTTATAAGTAAACTTAAACGCAAGATATTGAGATAGCAACAATGAATTTACCAATTTGTAGACGCCACGTCATCTAACTGGAAACGTCTATTTATCCATTGATTTAGGTTGTCATAGGTACTGGACAATTCCATAATTTTCAATGATGGTGATATTTGGCAGATCACGGCAGCATGCTACTCGCTGCACGATACGTTTGTTGCGAGCACGGCGGCAGAACGTTGCGCTATGATCGCCGCCGACAGAGGACGCCGCCGCTCCCTCGCTGCGAGGCAACTCAGCAACAGCAGCTCATTCAAACAGACGTAAGACATTGCTTCCCAAATTAGTGCTCTGTAATTGATATTCCGGAAACTATTAAATATTTGGTTATGACAAAATATACAATCTTTTTATGTCGATAGAAATCTACTGTTTGACTATCACGCTCATTATTTTCCAAAGCCTAATTGGTGGTTGGTTCTGTGGTGCAGGGTTAATATACATTTAAAATTCAAGCTTATCGACACAATGACCATTTGCATTTAGTTTACGAATGATAAAATCTTTAAATCATCTATAATGCCATGGAGAATGATTTCATTTGCGAGGACATCCTCATTTATTACAAATGGACTAAACATGCCATCAAATAGTCTTTCTAATCTGAGGTCTTCGATCAAGCGCTTTAACAAAAGTATAATAAAACAGGGACATAATGTCACAAAGCCACACCGGGGCGTTTCCCGCGCGCGCCAAGCGACCTTCCACGACCTCGCTGATGACGCAGTCTAACTATGGTAACACTGAACAGCATAATGTTGCCAGCTTTCTTTTTGTTTTGCCTTGAGGCATGCATACGCAACATTTTATGGTTATAAAACCCATAATTTCGTGTCGCTTACATATTTATGTTATGACCATTAAAAAAAAAGCATGTAAGTACTTTTGTCGCATCATGAATCTTTGTGTTTTCATTGCCAATTAATGGATTTGCCATTTTTTTTACTCATTTTAACTATCACATTTCTAACGCATGATTCTAACGCGTGTCCATGTGATCTATTATTATTTTTATTTTTTCTCAATTATGAAGAAGTTTTTTTACTCACAGCTTTGTTTGCAAGTGTCCATGGAATTTACATTTTTTCGTTAAGTTTAAATATTAAGGTTAAAACATTGAAACCGCTATTTCCAAGACGCAAATACCTACAATCATTTGCTAAATCGACATAAGGTCAACACACAGTTAGAACTACTACGCAGGATCAGCTTCACACCAACTTCACCCGTTTGTGATCTTCTCTATTTTTTTTAGTTCAACGCAGATTTACTTCTACGGGATTTGATATGCAAAGCGCCCCGGGCGCGCAGCTGAAGATAAAATGTATAGCACTTTAAGAGACTTGATATTCTTAAGATATTTTTGAGGAAAGAAAAATACAGCTGCGAGTAAGACTTGAACCCGCGTCTTTTGGATAAGTACTCCAACCAATTAGGTTACAACAACTCCACACTACGAATACGTAAATTTTTCAAAAACGGGAATCAAACTCCGTGGCCGAGTTTGATTCCCGTTTTTGTGGAGTTGCGGAAGACTAATGGGTATAGGCGTCTGGAATACTTATTTAAAATAGTAGGTTCGAATCCCACTGAGCTGAATTTATTCTTCCTCAAAAATATAATATCTTGACGGTACGCTACGTACCTATGCGTCAATGCGTTTAAATAATTAAAAACTTGATATTGTTTGTATAACAGCGATTAGATTAAAATATTGTTCAGTGCGTGCGGCCAGAAAACGTGTATTTGCACAGTGGAAAAAGCAATGTGTGACACGGAGGTCGCGTTAGCAGCTGGTAGTCCGGGTGCTCGCCCTGGGCGCTTTTTATTGCAATATCCTAGTCATCATAACGCCATCTTGTATCAGGGTCAGCTTGTAAAAATGAGTTGGGGTGAAGCTTATTGTTGACCTTTTGTCGTTAGTACCTTAACAATGTTTTAAGACCACTTAAAAGCCATCGCGTATAATATATCTGGCCCTGTAAACAAACGGCAATCGATAAACGTAAACTTTAATACATAGATGTTCAACTTATTTTATCAAAGATAAAGTTGAAAATCCATTAACGATTGCTGAGAAATAGAGGGTCGGAACAAACGAAAACGCCCCGTAATCTTTAATAGATTTTCAATTTAATGCGCTGGGGTATAAAGTTGAAAATACATCAGCGACTGCTGAGCGTTAACGATTATCGTTTGCCATTTGGCTATATGCCCTGTTGTGACAACACTGTTTTACTGTATCACAGAGACGTTTAGCGAGGACAGGGGGTCGGTGTCGCGCCACATGGCCAGCCCGCACCGTCGCCCGTGGCGCTGACCCTCGCCCACGCCGCCCAGCTGTCTGCCGCGCTTCTTCGCCCACTGCTGGGCAAAGCGCCACACTACTGGGTTATAAACTTGGCTAAATTAACATTTACACTTCTGCTTTGCCTACGGAAGGCTTGTGAACCAATTGTGTCAAGACGAAGGATTAATTTTTGATGAATATATGGATCTTTAAGGTGTTCTCGGTATCGATAAATGTTGTAAAATATATGACTGCCGAAGTTTTACTGGAAAAGCAAGATGGCGGCAGTAGTTCTGATTTTAGCCACACGCCGGAGATCCATGTAAAACTTTATGTAGTATCGCATTTTTTGATAAAATGGTATTGATTTCGAACGTAAATATTAATAGTGATGTTCATGTATACTTTTATATACCTAATTATAATTTATTTTTATTTTATTTAAAATTTATAATTATGAGCAAAAGGAATAAAATGCTTGAGCTTAATAATTAATCTGTTTCCATAAATTATAATTGATACAATTCTTTTTAGTTTATTACAATTGTCAAGCTAATTACTTTTGTACCGCCTTTAAAATATGCTCTCTTTTATAAAGTTTTAATGCAACGACTAATAATTCGTGCTTTACTATGGCTTAAAGTGCATTTAAAATTTTGAATTGTATTTCCATTTATTTAGTTAAAATTAAGTATTTTTATCTTTTCACTTCAGGCAGCTTTTTCAAATATTGAAAAAAACTGAAGCAAGTGCAAATGTTACAAAATTATTTATTATAGTGTTTAAGTCATAAATTATGGTTGTAATATTGTTGTTTCGTTGTATGAAGCTTCCGAAGCAAAGTGCCTATATTTGCACCTATGTAAATTAGATTTAAAAATATTGAAAGTAAAAATAAAAACTCATCATCGTTATATTTGTAGATAGTCTTGGGGTCGGCTTCCAGTCTAACCAGATTCAACTGAATAACCGTATTTTAAAAAGCTTTTGCAAATTATTTTCCATTTACTTCGTGTTCCTTAGGCTGCTTTTCCACCAGAGATGCGCTATGCTACGTTGCTACGGATGCGTTTGATATCCACCAATCACATTCATTTGTTTACATAGCACAGCACTGGTGGAAACGGATTCAACTAAGATATGTTTTTTATATGTAAGGATGCGTGCTATGGCTGCGTGCTGTGGCTGTGTGCTATGGCTGCGTGCTTTGGCTGCGTGCTATGGATGCGTGTTACGGTCCGTCGACGTTTTCTAACATTTACTAATTTAATTTAGTTGTAAAATACCACAGATACCTAAGTAATTTTTGTCATTTCACTGAACCAATTTAGGGATTTGTCAAATCACTAGAAGCGATTTTCGACCTTATTGACATTTAAAATTTAGTTTGTTTTTCTCACATTCTCGTTCGCCAACATTGCTCCTTCATTAAAATCAGGTGTTTGCATAAATGTCAATAAGGTCGAAAATCGCTTGAAGGTCGAAAAACATTTGCTTAACGATAGCGAGATAAAAAAACAGGTGCAAGCGATTTTCGACCTTATCGACATTTAAAATTTAGTTTGTTTTTCTCACATTCTCGTTAGCTAACATTGCTCCTTCATTAAAATCAGGTGTTCGCATAAATGTCAATAAAGTCGAAAATCACTTGAAGGTCGAAAAACATTTGCTTAACGATAGCGAGATAAAAAAATAGGTGCAAACGATTATCGACCTTATCGACATTTATAATTTAGTTTGTTTTTCTCACGCTACCTTGTGGCGGCGCATCTTTGTAGCGTAGCTACCCTGTGACAGCGCATCTTCTTAGCGCAGCTACCCACCTCATAGCACATCTTACTCGCACAGCTACATAGCGTAGCATCGGTGGAAAAGGTCACACAGTTTCGTAGCTCAGCTTTCACATCTTCGTAGCACAGCTACATAGCGCATCTCTGGTGGAAAAGCAGCCTTAGGATGTTACTAATGCCATTCGCATCGGCTCGGCTCGGACGACGCGCGTCTGCGAATAGTGTTAGTAACGTTCTTATTACGCTGACATAAAGGATTTTTGACCGGCTTAAGCCGATTCCGCGTCGATAAATGTGGGAGCAGCCTAAAGCCACATTTGAAATTGAATGCAATATGCAAGCCAGTTTGACTACATTGAGACTACTAACAAATACCGCTATGTAGTCAAACTTACATGCAAGTGCTTGCAAAGTGTAAGCATGTCGCGCGTACGTGCGCGACTGCTGTGGTACTCATACAGTACCACCTGAAACTGCAACAGTTTGGGGAATTGGTGTGACAAATGTCTGAAATGTCAAAGAATTTGCTTCTATTCGACAAGCATGATTTTCGAGCTTAATATACTGATAGTCAATAGAGTAATTTATTAAATTTAAGTGCGAGATAGTGGAGTGGTGGGGAGTGGTTTAGCGTGCTTGGTAAGAATAGAACCACATTTTATGTGTCCCCAAAATCCCCGACTGTCTAACCCGGGATGTATTCAGGGCGTACTAGCTGTCACCCTAAACACTCACTGTAAACTGTAATAAGAAACAAAGTACTAAGCAAAACCTTCCCCAGAATGTAACGAACACTTTTCTGAAAACCGCATCAAAATCGGTTCAGCCAAACGCGAAATAATCGCGAAAAAACAAATACAACAAATACTCGCTGTTTTTTTGCATTTTCGTCAAACTTCAGGTGGTTGTCACAAGTCATAAAAATAAGAACCTACTTTTTTTTAAGTCGGTTGTAATATAGTAGATAAAAATCTACTTCTTTGAAAGAATGCGAATTTCGATAAAGTGGTTATTGTAAATGAGTTGTATTGTAGGTACACATAGTTTTGTAGACACATAGTTTTTGAGGAATGTAACATTTAATTTAGATTTTGATACAGTAGCTAACCTCAGAATAAATTAATAGTTATTTATTAATCAGTTGTATCTTCCATACAGTTATGTAATACTAGCTGTTGCCAGCGGCTTCACCCGCTACAACTCGAAAATTATCCCACGGGAGCATAAAATCGGGATATAATCTATGCTATGTGTTAATCCAGGTTTTAAACTAGCTATGTACCTGTAAATTGAATTGACACATCTTACAAAAATGCAATAAATGAAGAACCACTCAATCGATTTTGATTTTTATCACTTCGTAAGTTACGCGATTTCGTCACGTGCAGCGCCTCGTGGAGTGATTCAAACATTTCAATACATTTGATCTTGTCGCTCGCCGCCCCGCATTAACCCAGCGCTCACAACGGCTTGGTCGTGAACGGGTCAACGGGCCCTAATAAATAGTTGTAATTTTTTTTTTCTATTATTTCAGACTACACACAATTGAGTTTTATTTTGCTCTTAGCTATCGGACAAACTTTCATGTTCGGCAATATTTTACATTACGTAACATCTAATGGTAATAATTTTATTTCATCTTTATAATCTAACGCTTATTTATTTATCTATAGGTTCAATACCAAACTGTGAAAAAGTATTATGTGTTAATCCAGATTATGAACTATCTGTCAAACTGTTTTGCATGTTGAGTAAAAAATAATATAACTTTCACATTTGTAATAAAATTGTGAAGGCATGTTTTTACCAGTTACTTTGTGCTAAACTGACTTACTACTCTCTGCACCTCTAGTCAGTTATTCCACTGATCTCGACTGTCTACTCTTTTTTTCCTGTTTTATTTTCGTCATGAATTTATTAAAATAAATACCCTATATATTTTTATGTATAACTTTCCGTGCATGGGCCTTGGTCTCAGATTTCTGTATTATTAATATAATTATAATAATATTCATTACTGTAATTAAAAAAGACATTTATGTTTTACTAAAAAAAACTAAGATGTTTAATATAGGACAATGTTGTTCCATAAAAATACTTCGTCAAAAAGGGCATTTTATTTAAAAAATATGTACCAAAAAATGTAAAACGCCTTAACATAGTTTTATAATTAAGTCATTGGCGTCACAAACTGTATTTCCAAAGATGTTTTTTCCGTCAACTTAGTGAGATTAGTGTACTGTATTTTCATGCATACATTTTTACGCAATAAATATTAAAAGTATAAGGTGTTATTTGATTCCTAACTAAGTATTAAGCTTCCCGCATACGCGACAAATACAATGCGCGCCCCGCGGGGCTATGGTACTATCTCGGCAACATCAAATCGGCGGCGGCGCGCGGCGATGGAGACGATCTCCGGCCACCGTAGGCGCGGGCATGCAAGGGGCGAGTAATGGGCGACTCGCTATCCGACCATGGACCATGGCATACGCGCGCTTCTAATAGTCTCAGTTCTCTAAGTGGGAGCTCTTAGAGAGCCAAAGTTTGCCGGGGTCGCGGGACTTACCGACTTATTAGCGTAACCCTGGAACGTAAAGGGCTATTGAAGGATACCATGGATTTTAGACAATACGAGTTTGATAGTCCCTCCCGCTCTGCTCTGGGATGAGAGGCCGCATTTGATGATTTTACCACAATAAAGAATAAGCTAGGTGTTTACAGCTTGGCCAGAACGGAACCGATCTTTTTGTTTCTGACAACGTTTTAAAATCTTAGATATTTGATGTAAACAAAGAACGGAGGTTTGATAGATTTATATTCTTGTGCCATAAAAGTAACGTAATAAGTGAAAAAAATGAAATAAAATAGTCAAAGTGCTGGCGACTTCCGGTTTTCTGCTGTTTGTTGCCAAGCTGTACATGCTATCTGACTGTTCAGTGTTGAGACAATCAGTTTAGAAATCACAAATGTTAGGTGTCACAATAGATACCTAATTACCTATTTCGTCTAAAAAATGTGCTGGAGGATCAAATCCTTCATGTCTCGCTATCAGAACCATGTACCAAACCACAGATAACATGTGTGCACAGTTTCCCAACGTATATGACTACCGGTAAAGAGTGAACTATGGCTTCGATACCAGTTTGACCTCTGTCTTATACAGGGCGGAATTTCCAAGCTATAGATAAACAAACATCGCCACGCGTCACCAATCATCGGCATCATAGACTTGCAATCAGTAGTTTATAATTATGGTCTGTGGTTCTGCTGGGACATTTTCTGAATTGCGCGCTCAAATCTGTTTACTAAAATATCATTGCCTTAGCCTGCACAATAAGATGGAAAAAAAAGTCAATCAACAGACAGACCACAGACATTTTTTTTTTTGTTTCTTTTCGTCCCGCAGACGGGTCCGTTTCGACCGCGCGGCCACGACGTTTTTTTTAAATAAAAACCATCCCAAGTTTTTGTAAAAAAATGTAAAAGTCGATTCCCAAAAACCATAAATTTGTCAAAGCAATGGTTAAAAAGTTATAAGGGTTTGAACGTGGCCGCGCCATCGAAACTTTCCGAACCGCGCGGCCATGGAGATCTTTAAAACTAAGAGTCGCAGAGGCCTGAAATTTTGGGAAATAGTAGATTGAATTTGTAAACCAAATGTAAAAATATAGAAAAAAATCCTGTGTTTATATTTTAGGAGCTGCAAGGCTAAAACCTCATGGCCGCGCCATTGAAACGGTGACGAACACGTTATCGCCGATATCTCGCTGAAAAAACATCTCAGACGTTTGAAGTTCTTTGTAAAATATAGATTTTAATTTGTTGAAACATGTAAAAATACAACAAAAAATCCTAGGATTATATTTTAGGAGCTATAAGACTAAAACCCCATGGCCGCGCCATCGAAACGTTGAAAATTTAGTTTTTCACCAATATCTCGCTGAAAAAGCATCGCAGAGGTCTGAATTTTTTTGTAAAACCTAGATTTGAATATGACGAAACTACCAAAAATACAAAAAAAATCCTAGGTTTATGTTTCAGGAGCTGTTGAACAAAATCTCTAATACATCTTTAATATCTCGATTAGGGTGACCACAGATTATTATTTACAGAGAACTTTCCACCTATTTTTATATTAGAAATGATATTATCTCAAGGATTCGAATTTAAATGAAACAATAAGGTACATAAAAAAATAATGTTATTTCTTTAAAAATCACAGATCGTTCGCTTACACTAGGACATACATTTCTTTAAAAATCACATAAATCACAGATTGTTGGCTTACACTATGACATACTTTTCTTTAAAAATCACATAAGTCTCAGATTGTGGGCTTACACTAGGACATACATTTCTTTAAAAATCACATAAGTCACAGATTGTTAGCTAGTGTAAGCGATCTGTGATTTTTAAAGAAATAACATTATTTTTTTACGTACCTTATTGTTTCATTTAAATTCGAATCCTTGAGATAATATCATTTCTAATATAAAAATAGGTGGAAAGTTCTCTGTAAATAATAATCCGTGGTCACCCTAATCGAGATATTAAAGATGTATTAGAGATTTTGTTCAACAGCTCCTGAAACATAAACCTAGGATTTTTTTTTTTTGTATTTTTGGTAGTTTCGACATATTCAAATCTAGGTTTTACAAAAAAATTCAGACCTCTGCGATGCTTTTTCAGCGAGATATTGGTGAAAAACTAAATTTTCAACGTTTCGATGGCGCGGCCATGGGGTTTTAGTCTTATAGCTCCTAAAATATAATCCTAGGATTTTTGTTGTATTTTTACATGTTTCGACAAATTAAAATCTATATTTTACAAAGAACTTCAAACGTCTGAGATGTTTTTTCAGCGAGATATCGGCGATAACGTGTTCGTCACCGTTTCAATGGCGCGGCCATGAGGTTTTAGCCTTGCAGCTCCTAAAATATAAACACAGGATTTTTTTCTATATTTTTACATTTGGTTTACAAATTCAATCTACTATTTCCCAAAATTTCAGGCCTCTGCGACTCTTAGTTTTAAAGATCTCCATGGCCGCGCGGTTCGGAAAGTTTCGATGGCGCGGCCACGTTCAAACCCTTATAACTTTTTAACCATTGCTTTGACAAATTTATGGTTTTTGGGAATCGACTTTTACATTTTTTTACAAAAACTTGGGATGGTTTTTATTTAAAAAAAAACGTCGTGGCCGCGCGGTCGAAACGGACACCCGCAGACCACAGACAAAGAGCAGGGAAACAGTGTATACTCATGGTATGTATACTATACTCTCTAGTCTCTACTTAGTCTGTGACTAATATAGTCTATGCTAATATATAGTTATCTGTGGTCTGTGCAGTGTTGCCAACTTAGTGCTTTCGGCACTAGATCTAGTGCATTTTTTTATGTTTTAGCGCTCAAAATTCCACAACAGTGCCTAGTGCCTTAATTAACTAGTGCATTTTTAAAAGTCTACAATTTATCACGCAATTTCGTAAAAACAAAACCAATCAATAGCGCGTTCTGAAACACAGTTAAACTTCAGAACGCACCTCTAATTATTAGTTATATATGAAAATTCGTATCTCCATGGTCGTTTATCTGGGCTACGAGCAGCAAATAAAACTTGCTACATTTACGATATTCCGAAGGAAGTTCTTGAAAAAGTCGGTTCGAAAGATACGTATAAGAACTCCAACAATCAACTCCTGGTCCCTCAACTTCTCAAACAGCCACCTCAGCAACGGTGAATTCAGACCATGATTCCAACTCTGATTCGGACGACGATATATTTTTAACCGACTTCAAAAAAAGGAGGAGGTTCTCAATTCGTCGGAATCTTTTTTTTTTTTTTTTTTTATGTATGTTCCCCGATTTCTCGAAGACGCCTGGACCGATTTGGAATTTTTTTCTTTTGTTTGAAAGGGTATACTTTCCAATTGGTCCCATGATCACCAGGTCAGGATCTGATGATGGGATCCTAGGGAAATTGAGGGCAACCTTCAAATTTTATAGGCACATAGTACCTTTTTCATATATTTTCTAAAGCTGTTCAAGTATCTGCATCTGATAATCATCATCTCAGGTGGATGACCTGATGATGGAAGGTACAACTCCTTAATAGTAAGGAGTAGGCATAGATTGATTTATATCTCCGGAACTACAAGTCCGATTTAAGTAATTCTTTTTTTGTTGTACTAGGTATCATTTAACTAAGAGAATACTGCAAGTTTCATCAAAATCGGTTCAGTAATTTTTGAGATATGGAATTTTATTAGCTTAATGTGTACATGAGTGATGTAAGTACTGGTGCGAAGGATTACAAAATTCTAGTGCACATGTAAGAGAATAATGTTCTTAACAAGAATTTGGGTTGAATATTTAAACTAAAAAGAGTAAAATAAAAACTTTTTCAAAAAAAATATAACCGCCTTCAAAAACAACCACAAAAAAGTGTAAAATAATCTACAAAATAACTTTTCTTTCGGAAGTCGGTGGCTAAAAAGAAAAAATACAAAGGCACCGACTTCCGAAGGAAAAGTTATTTTGTAGATTATTTTACACTTTTTTTGTGGTTGTTTTTGAATGCGGTTATATTTTTTTTGAAAAAGTTTTTATTGTAATAACAATATTCTCAATGTAAACTGTTTTTTTTTTAATATTTTAATTGATTTTATTTTTTTGGTGCCCTTTTATCAAAATTAGCACAAACCTAGTGCATTTTAGGTTTTGTTTAGCGCATTTCTTACAATAACAGTTGGCAACACTGGTCTGTGAGAGAAACGTCAAATAGTTTCAGTGATTTCATCTTTTTCTCTGCGAAAATCCTATTTTATAAACTTTTAAAGTTAAAAATCGTAACAATAATGTGAATTATTCGAAGATTAATACAGTTTTAGTAATAACTAGTGTAAATGGACGTCCAGTCCACGATGTCAAGTGATACAACAGAGGCTACGAAAGGTGTGTTATTTTGTTCAATAATTGTTTGTTAATTTAGGCTATATTGTCTTCCGTAGAGGCACTGAATGGCGTTTCTGTTTCAAGTGGAGGCCGCGGGCGAGTGCAACGGCCCGGCCCCGGACGAAGCGAGACGATTACTTGAAGAAGAATTTAATGTTCAGCGAGCGAAAATGAAAGAGTTGTTCTTGCAAAAAGAAGGTTCGTTGTCCGTTATCAGCAGTGTAGGCTGCGCGGGGTATCGTAGGCTTGGTTCTGGTTTGTGGAAATGCATGAAATTACAATTATCCACGTGATAACATTGTTGTGGCTGTATGTCAAGGTTTGGAAAACTATCTTGGTTTGTAGAGTACCTTTATTGTGCTAGAACCCTGGTGATTGAACTCCTGACCTGTTACGTTGACCTTGTCTTTGTGCTCACTGCTACCTCCCTGCAGCTGCACAAACTGGTTTGTTCATAACATCAGGTAGTTGGCCATTTTTGCAACATTCACTACTGCATAATATCATTCTAGAATGCATTAATTTTGCATGTTTACCTCCTTCAAAGTTCAACATTAATATCTATTTGTTTTGTCACCTTGGTCAATGTTTGTGTCACTTTTCTAAGCCTATGTTTGTTTTATAATTACATTTTATTGTAGTTCTGTCAGATAATATTTTATCTCAACGGTAAAAACTCAGCAGATGTTGTGAAACACAGTTTGTTAGTACTGAGAAGTTTTATACCAATTGACTAGTGCAAAAACAAAAAAAGAACTCTTTCTAGTCAAGGTAAATGAGAAATACTTAACACAATCACTCTGACTGCAATGACTCCAATAATAAATTAGTTTAACAAGTATTGGCATGGGTTTGTTGTTATTTTGGATAATATAATCAATCACCTGATAAACAATTTGTCAGAGGTTTGTTTTTCTGTTCTGATAAAATACAAGACAAATGCATGATTAGGTTGTCAAAAAAGATCTGATTTTTCATCAAAAAGTGAAACCACAATGTCTACAACCATTTGTATAAAAGCATAAGTAGTGTACAATATCATTTAATGTCCACCTAATTTTGTTTTTAAGCGAGTACCTGCTCAAGGGGTTTAGAAGCATTTTTTTTTTTCTTTACACTATTGTGTAGTAGGTAACATTGGTGGTTGGTTAGCATTTTGTAAAGAATAACATTGTTCAGTTAGAGATTAGATGTAGAAACTACCCATTAGATTAGCATCTTAGCTGTCAGCTGTTGTAACATCCTAACTCATATGCATGGTTGAAGGTTTAACTCCATTGAAACATTAAAACCCATATAGTCAGTGCTCTGCATTACACTATAAGGATAAGAAAATTGGGAGGGATATAGGTATATCAGATAATACAGGACACTGTATGAAAATTAAAAATAACATTTTTGATACATTATCACACCCATTTTTAGCTGAATCTTGTTTATACCATAATATTAAAGTTATTTGCCTTCCCTCATTACAGAGGACATGAGGAAGATGATCCAGGACAAGGAGCAGCTGGAGTCTGAAGTCCTAGGGCTCCGGGCTGAGCTACAACAGCTGCAGACACTCAGTGAGAACCAGAAGTCGGAGATACAGAGTTTGCAGATGCTTGTTAGTGGTAAGTATACCTATAATAAGGAAATAGAACCAAAATGGCATTGTCACCACTTTGCTAACTTAATTCTGAGTTATTGGTCACCAATGATATTATAAATGAATAGATATGTTACCTAAACAACAATCTATCTTCAAAAACGGCACACTAACGCACACATGAATTACTAAATATTACAATAGCACACTACATCAAGATTAAAGTAGGATGGCATTGCAAGTGAAAAAGAGACAAATATAATTTACGCGATGTTCGGTAATGACATTCTATCTCTGTTGCACTCTTTCTTTTTTGATGCCATATTTTAGAAACATAATGTTTGATTTGTGAAAATATTCAGATAAATAGTAGGTATATAGGTATATTTACGAATGATATGTGATTCCTTGACTTTTAAAAGTTTTGCTTGTTTAATTTGTACAATATCTCATAGACGACGGCATTTTCGGTGGGTTTGGGTCACTTACTTTGTACTTCGTGACGTGCGTCTGTTGTCGCTGGCAACGTCGCACTCACTGAGGTCAAGGTTTGCCAATTAGCCACATTTGAGCGCGTATGACGTATCCACACTTTTTTACTTAAAATATCATTGTTGGTTACCCTACGTTATACTATATAAAGCTCGTTATAATATACCACTGCTGATTTGAATACACTTTGCATGATGAAACTGGCATATGTATTAGAAAAAAATGCCCTGAAGATTCATTTTGCTCAGATGTATGTCTAGCAATAAAGAATTTATAAGAAACTTTCGCCATATGGCGCCATATCACTTGGAGAAACAATAAATGTATACAGACCTCAGAATATCAACTTACCCAACCTGAAAAAAAATCCTTAAAAGATTTTTAAACAGTATGACAAAAAAGGGTCTTGCGAAATTTGGAATACCCGCCATACTACCTGAAAACGTAGTTACCAAAACTTTTAGAAGTCCCAATTTCAGCTTTCATAAAAAAAGTTCAAACTACTTTTTTAATCCTTATCAGTGTGTAACTTATCAGACCATTCTGTCACATACATACATTCACTTAGTAAACTATTCAGTTACTTATCAACTTCCTACTATCCTATGTTACTTGGGGACAGCACAACACTACCTAAAAATACAACAGGATGCTGTCCTGGCACTGATTACAATTGTTATAAAAATATATAAACAAAATGGGTAAATAATGCTCAATAATGAATTGGTTGCAAGTCTTGTGGAACTTTTTTTCTGTTATCAAATTATTTTAATTAGCCAGGACATACTATATCATTATTCTGCTTTGCCCATACAACAAATACATTAGGCTGGTGTACCAATAAAATGTAATACGTCCGTCAGTTAAATTATAAAAAATATTGAACATAATTTTTCTTTTGTTAACTAAATCTAAATTGAGGAAGACTTTTTTTTTTTTAGTTAGTAAAATCATCAAATGAGTCCTCCCGCCCTGGGTGGGGCGAAAGGGACTGTCAGACTCTTACTGACTAAAATCCACCCGTGTTCCTTCCTATGCCCTTTACGTTCCGGGGCCACGGTAACCTGGGTTAAGAAAAAACCCGCGACCCCAGCAGGCATTTGGCGCGAAACACGGCGCGCCACCGACCTGGGCTTGGTCCTTGGTCGGACGGCGAGCTACCCATCACTCACCGTCCGCAAGCCCGCTACGCCGCTGTGCCCTCTGCTGTTCAGAGGGACACGCGTTGGAGCATCCACACGACAAACTATTCGCATACGGGCAAAGAGACCACTTAGGCACACAGTGCCTAAGGAAGACTTTTTGCCCGCATCCCAGGGTGCACCGGCCCGAAAAACTGGTCTTCCCCCTGGACGTATCCGAGAGGGAACTCCAGTCCACGGGCGCACATGGTTTCCTGTCATAGCACCCCAAATTGAGGAAGACTTGACACTTTTAAAATTGGTGTCATTTTTAGTGCGTCCTGACGTCACAAGTTCCCAATCTCGAAATTCAATGTGTTTTTTCTTTCATATTTACAAAAACATTCACTGATTTAACAATGACAACCAACCTACTCCAATCTGACACTAACCTTCCTCTGTTATGATAAGGTTGAAAGTCTAAAGTTAAAGAGACAGAATCACAAGTATTTCTAGTTATAGAGGTCAGGTATTTTATGGGCTTTTTTTATTGAGTGGCATCTTGCAGGTCAATCTAAAGGAGGTGTTGAGCTGTTGACCTGCTTAACCGGACTTTATTTTTCATCAGCAAAATCTGTTGCACTTTAATGCTTCTGCTTGCAACAATTCCTTCAGCCTTTACAAACAAACCAACTGAGATTTTTCTATATAGTTACAAAATATATTTTATGTATATCATTAATTAAACTATTTTTCCTTATTAAGTTGCATGTTGGTTGTGATGAAGCTAGATAGTGAAAAATGTTACAGTCTTTCTGTTTAGGATGGGGTACCAGAGGTAATACTAGATGGTGATAATTTTTTTTGCGATCATAGTATCTTAGCAATCTGTCAACATAAATATATTTTTTAATAATAATTAAATGTTTATTTATCTTTTGAAAATATTGCAGGACATGGGTATTAGTTTCTACTTATTAAAATTACTTATTTGCTACAATTATAGTGGGTACAGTTCTGATCTTCTAACTAGGTTACAGTATAACCTGTATGAAGGAGTGACACTTCCAATCCCCAATCCCGATTACAAGTTTTAGTAGTAAAAAAATTGTACATTTGCATTTTGTTGTAACCAATATTGAATTGATATAAAAATCCGTTCTCAGAAATCCGTTTGATGCGATGCTTCCGATACGTACGATGCGGACCTGTGGACGCTTACCATAAGTGTATGAATGCGAATGTGAGAGTGTGGTCAACATACATACACACACCTTATAATAATATTTGCTATTATCAACAGAAACTGTGGAAGTTTCCTCATCAGGCACGGAGGAAGTCAGACGGTTGCGTGCCAGGAACATGGAGCTCGAACAACATCTGAATCAGATGAGACAAGTGGCTCAGCAACAGGTGAGCTAACGGACTTGTTTAGAGATTTTGGATAAGAGTCCGTTTTACTGAATAAAATATTTTATTTCGACGTTAGAAAATTTAAAAATATTTAAGAATAAAATTCCACAACTGAGAGCCACTACCAGATTTTTAGGGGCCGTCCATTAATCACGTGAGGTTCGAATTGGGGGGAGGAGGGTCTATATAAAAATCACGAAATATCACAAGGGGGCGAGGGGTTGTAGGTAATTTATCACGTGTATTAATTTTTTCGGGATATTTAACCGAAAAGTGGCGTTACACGTACAATACACTTTTCTTGTTCACGTAGACGTTTTATAGCAAAATAAAATTGGGTCGTTTTTTGGCCACACGCTAACCACTGGGAAGCCACTGGGTAGAATAAAAAAATAGATTATACCCAAACCTGTATTTTATGAATATTTAAAAAGAATTACAATAATTTAAGGTTCTAAAAATACACGTGATATAGGAAGGGGGTGGGGGTAGTCTTAAACCTCACCATGTATCACCAAGGGAGTGGGCTTAAAAAAGCCAGAAAAAAGATCACGTGATTAATGGACGGCCCCTTATGAGTTTCAACTTTGTCAATATTTATTGATATAGGACAGAAAAAATACGTGTCCATTATTTTACGGCCTAAACAGATTTACGATTTATATATGCTGTAAACTAGTCTATTACCGAATTTCGTGCAGGCGAAGCCGCAGGTATGAGGTAGTCTGCCTTAATTGACTTACATGGTGTCAACTTACCGTCACATCCGTCGCCTTGAGTCCTATAACACCACAAGAACTAAATGAATAGATCCGTCCACTAAAATCGATAAAAAAACACTTAATATTTACGACCTAACACTTAGGGTGCTCCCACATCTACGACGCGGAATCGGCTTTTTCCGTCGCCCGAGACAATGCGATAGCACGCGGCCGCCTCGAGGATTCCGCCGCGTGCTATCGCATTATGCTTTCTGTCTCGGTCTAGCAAGTGGCAGTTCTAAGCGACAGAAAGAGAAAGGCCGACGGAAAAAGCCGATTCCGCGTCGATAGATGTGGGAGCACCCTTACTGCACGCGTAACATGACACCGTAGAAGCGTCGACGGAAGAATAGGAAAATGACAGAACTTACAATTTTTTTTTCATCCCACCTATTCGAAAAGGACGACTTGGTTCGCCTTTAAGTGCGCCCAAAACTGATGTTTTCTATAGGGAAATTTTAGCGGGCAGAAATGAGTTTTTAATCCTCTTTATAAGTGCGCCGCAAAGAACATTGCCGCGCACTTTTTCAATTTGGAACATCTAAGTGCGCCGCAAAGAACATTGCCGCGCACTTTTTGAATTTGGAACATCTCGGCTCCAAAGAAATCGAACGCAAATAGTGTTTGAATAAAGACTGGCTGGAATGACGGCCCCTAGTCACGCCGCGTCGCTGGCTGAATAAAAATTGTAGATTGTTTTTTTTTCGGACAGTGGCATGGATGTATTAACTTTAGGTTGTAATTTAATGTTTTCCACGATGCGATCACATGTTTTCGCCTCGTTCTCAATGGAATCTTCTATATAATTTTCATAATTGCGAAAATGTCTCAAATGTAAATATAAGTTTTTAGTTGTTTTATTACTAGATAATTTCAAGTTAGTTGTTATTTTTTTTTTAACCCGTATAATAATATTACAATAAAATACGCGCTTTTTATTTTCTCATAGTGGGTGATGAAAAGTAGAGTGTATCACTAAGGCGCAAAATATATTTTTGGCTCGGGCGACGTACTTTGAATCCCTCGCTACGTTCAGGATTCTACTAAAGAATCCCTCGCTACGCTCGGGATTCTACAGTAGAATCCCTCACTTCGCTCTGGATTCAAAAAAGCGCCCTCGCCGTAAAAATATCATTTTGCTCCCTTGTCATACAATCTACTATTTAATCGTTTTAACCATTTTTTTATCGTTTTAAAATCATCAAATGAGTCCTCCCACCCAGGGTTATGCTACGCGTTTAGATGTAAGACTCAAAGTGTTCATACGTAGTATTCCTATTTTGTTGACCTCAACTGACAACAGCACTGTTGTTCTTTATCATTTGAAGGTAATGTTGACTTATCTTCGGCCGACAGGCTGTGCACATATTTGAATACAGGCTGTTTTTAACGAGACAGCTAAAACATGGTTTTAAATCCTGAAAACTGCATATTTTGAATTAGTAAAAAATTAGTAGTTAGTTTTTGCATGAAATACACATAAATCCCGTACTTTTAAAATTGACAGTTCATTATTATATTTTATTACATACAAAGTATTGTCGAGCAGACAAGTATTTCAAACACATTATGTGTTTTTTTTAACATTTAAAATTGTCGGATTACATTGTAATGTAGTTTTCCCTAATTTGCGAAGATGATTTTCTATTAACTTATCCGCTGGCTGGCTAATCACTAATCACGTACAAATTCCAGAATGATCACACTCATTTGAAAACTTCTTTTAAAAGTATAGATATTATAAAAAAAAATTAGAACACCTTGTACCGTCCTAAATTTGTATGTATAACATGTTTAGAAGACCGTTTGGCGCATACACTACACACGATACTGTATTTAAAGATAAACAAACCGGTTTCGGATAAGTAAAGTAACTTAGGTGTAACTTATTCCAGCATTACTTGCTGAACAATGTCGTAAGCTAAGTCTGTCGTGCGGTTATCGCCATAAATTAACATATCGGTGGATCGTGCTGTGAGACAAGCACGCTATTATCATACTAGCTTGGAAAATACTTAATTGTAACTTGGAGTCGGTAGTGTTTGTTTAGTTGTGTTGCGTAAATTATATTTAATCGTTGAAGTGTTTTCAAAATATTTTGTAACAAAGTGGCATGGTGGTGAAAAATTTTCTCACTGAAAATCATACGCATATTTGTGGTTATTTAGTTTCAAAATCCATAATCTGAAATATTGTAGGTACCAATAAACACCCCTGTCTTTTACCAATGATATCAAAGTTGTAAAATTTTCCCAAAAACATACCGATAAACTTAGATTATAAAATGTCCAGGTTCCGTGTTCGAAACAAACCGTACCTTATTTAGTGAAACCACTTTTTTATAAATGTGTGAGTGCCACGCACACATTTAAATGTTTTCCTTGGAGATGTTCACTTGTTATAAGTAGGAATCGAACGGTGTGGGTAATTTTTCTACTGACTTTAATTCTAAGTAAAAAAAAAAGTTCAAAGCAGATAAAAATATGTATCGTAAAAGCGTAAATCGTGCTTACGCCCAGCTATAGTGTGTAAAGGCCCACATTGTTCCCGCTACTGTTCTGCCTGCCCTGGTTCGTAAGTAGTGTGATGGATGTGAGCTACTTGGTAAGCGCGCGCGCTGTGTGGCAGGAGGTGTCGCTGGCGCCCGCCAACATCGTGCGCTCGCTGGCGCGCAAGCTGGGCGCTGACGCAGAGGACCAACAGCCGAGAAAAGTACGTATATACCACAAGTATCCTTACTAATAATGCGAAAGTTAGGATGTTTGAATGGATGGATGATTGTCAGAACGAATTAACAAATATTGATGGATGGATAGTCTGGATTCATATACAGCCTCTGTATCTTGGTAGTATATTAACTGCGACAATTAACGAACTCCCCGTGAGCGTGCTCATAAGCAGTGGCGGCCTTAGGGGGGGGCGAAGCGGGCAACCGCCCGGGGCCTCGCGCTTGCAGGGGGCCTCGCGCAACAAACCAAGCAAAAGAAAAAAGTTATAAAGTTGGGAAACATTCCATGACATCAGATGCCTCTTCCACATTTGTTGTAAAGCAACGTTGATTTGAAATACTTCTAAAAAGAGCTAACTCGGAAGCTTTTTGGGTTTACAGAAACCATTTTAGTATATTTACATATTGTAGTTTTATTCTACTTTCAAAACGTTGTAGTTAAGTTTCATCAAAGTAGTAAACTAGTTCTTTATGTTAATAATCGCCAGAAAAGGCAAACAAAGTCTGCTTGTAAACTTGTTGTATAACTTTAGCATTTGTCCTCAAACATGAAAACCAAACCTACTTTTGCATCACATACTTTTTATAAAGGGCAAGGGGCCTCGCAATCGGATGGGCCCCAACCTGTCAGAGAGCCAGTTTGGCTTCCGCAGGGGGCGCTCGACGGTGGACGCCGTCATGCGCGTGAGAGCCCTCACGACGGGGGATGCAGTGGCCCGGGGCAGGGTCGTCTTGGCGGCGTCTTTGGACATCACCAATGCCTTCAACACCCTGCTCTGGAGTTGCATCAAGGAGGCACTCCGGTATCACCGGGTGCCGACCTACCTCCGTCGCATAGTCGAGGACTACCTGACGGACAGAGCCGTCATCTACCCCGGTCACCGGGGAGAGCGGAACCGGCGAGAGATGTCGTGCGGTGTTCCACAGGGTTCGGTCCTGGGACCGCCCCTGCGGAACATCGGATACGACTGGGTGCTGCGCAGCGACCTACCTGACGGCGTCAGCGTAATTTGTTACGCTGACGACACGCTCGTCCTGGCACAGGGAGAGTCGCACCAGGCGGCGGCATATGTGGCGACGGAAGCGGTCGCGACAGTCGTCCATAGGATCCGGCGGTTGGGACTCGACGTGGCGCTGCACAAGATGGAGGCCATGTGTTTTTATGGCCGCCGCAACACGCCACAGTCAAGTTACACATTACGGTGGAAGGGGTTCCCATCGGCGTCAAGGGGACGATGAAGTACCTGGGACTCGTCCTCGACAGCCGGTGGAACTTCAGGGAGCATTTCCTGAGTTTGGCCCCAAAGCTGAACCGTGCAGCAGGCGCCCTCAATCTCAGAGGGCCAAACGCTTCCTGCCGTAGGCTGTACGCCGGCGTCGTGCGGTCCATGGCCCTCTACGGGGCCCCCGTGTGGGCCCTGAGCATCCGGACGCGACCACAGAAGCTGGTCGCATGCCAGAGGGTCATGGCTATCCGAATAATCCGGGGATACCGCACAATTGCCGGCGAATCGGCCAACCTCCTTGCCGGATTGCTGCCCTGGAGCTGCATCTGGAGGCGACTGCCCTCCAGCGCGTCTATGAGTAGCGCGTGGAGGCGCAGCGCCGGGGCGTGACCCCGCTGCCTCGAGAAGTCCAGGCGCGGCGGGAAGAGCTCCGGCGCGATCTCAGGGCAGTACCGGGCAAGCCGCAATTGCGGCGGTAAGACCCCTCTTTGAGGAGTGGCTGGAGAGAAGTCATGGCGTCCTGACCTACCGCTTCACGCAGGTCCTCACAGGACACGGAAGTTTCGGGAGATACCTGTGTCTGATGCGAAAGGAGGAAACGCCTGGGTGTCACCACTGCGAAGATCGCCCGGAGGACACGGTGGAGCATACGGTGCAAGACTGCCCAGCTTGGGCAGAGCACCGGCGTGTCCTCACAGCTGCGATAGGCGGAGACCTCTCGCGCCCAGAATTGGTCGCGGCCATGCGTGGCGAGATGGAGTGGGAAGCGGTCTCCGTTCTGCGAAGCAGTAATGCTCGCGAAGGAGGAGGCGGGCCGCGAGCGAGAGAGGACAGTGTCCTCCCTCCGCCCCACCCGCGGTGGTGGACGCCCACGGCGACGGACGTCGATAGACGATCTCCAGCCACCGTAGGCGCGGGCATGCGGGCAGCGAGTAAAGGGCAACTCGCTGCCCGACCATGGACCATGCCCGGGTCGACGGCGCGTTGTGTCCCACGCGCGCCTCAAAGAGCGTCAGCATAATGACTGGGACCTGACAGGGACTGGACCCCCCTCTCAGAGGGCCAAAGCCTGCCGGGGTCGCGGGATTATTTTCTTATCGTGACCCCGGAACAGAAAGGGCTATTGAATGACACCGTGGATTTTAGTCAGTAGAAGTCTGACAGTCCCTCCCGCTCTACCCGGGGTGGGAAGACTCATTTGATGATTTTACCACGCTAAAAAAAAAAGGGGCCTCGCAAACACTTGCCGCCCGGGGCCTCGCAATGGGTAAGGCCGCCTCTGCTCATAAGCTTATAGTTATAAATATTTTTTATACCTGGCAGAAATAAATCAGTTTACTCAAAATGATAGATTAAGTTATTATAAATTAATAAGCAAGACAATTCAAAAGGAAAACCCGATGAAGATATAATACTAGACTCGTAATAACAGGCGACCGATGTCTGTCAACACATTAGGCAAAAAAGTCTTATATTCGTCTCATTTCGACCAATCCTGTGAGCCGTAAACATACGTTGAGACAGAACAGACCTTGAGTTAGCCAATCACAAAGCAGTACCTCGTCCCCCTCGCTTACGTAGTACCTCAGCGAGTTGACAGAATAGTTTTTTTTCCTTAGATCGTGCATGCGGAGTCTAGTATTATATCGTCGTTGGGAAAAACATTGTCTCAACCTGCAACCATTCATGGTATTCACCAAGTACAAATTACAAATCCAAACTCCAACCAGGTGATTGTAAAATGTTTGATGGAAAAACCCAGAAACATTTCAACTTAGAAATTTAATCCAAGACCAGTAACCTTAGCACGAATTTTCACTCACAGTATTTACAGCGTTTCTTGTATGGTAAAATAGAACAGCGCCTCTGGTGTGCGAAGCAGGAACTAATTTTTCCTCAAAAATTGACAATTTGAAATTGTCAATGTTCCAGTTTACTTTACTTCTCAAATACTGAAAATTCGTGCTAAGGGTGCAGATCGATAGCAACAGTTTGTTAACAATAAATATTTGATGGCGAATACATTGTGTTTCAAATTAAAAAATTGCTACAATGAATAGAGAAAGTAACGGAACTAACTTATTAGTCTGCACAGGAAGAAGAGTTGCTGCGGTCCATCATACAGCCTCTAGAGATGGAGATCACGGCACTGAAGGGCAAGCTACGGGAAACTGACGCGCAGCTCCAAGAGGCTATGGCGGTACGATATCAAACTACTCTTATTTACTAAGCCGTGACTCCCCAAGCCATGTTTTTGTGTTTTACAAACAAACAAATTTTGGATAACCATCGTGTTTTGTTAGAATAAAAAATGGGCGACGGATATCCGCCTATACTTGTCTTGACGCCTTCTGAATCGAGTATTCTTACTAGCCAGTAAAAAGAACGGAGCCAAGTCGCGTTAAATATTTCATGATAGTCTGAAGCTCGAAAATGTGACCTTACTAATAATAATACCCCATGGTATTGTATTACCCAGTACCCTAACTGACTTGTGGAGGTCCAATAGGCAGTCGATCCATGTAAAAAATATATCTGTAATATCTAGCTGTATCTGGTACAACTGGAAGCCGACCCCAATGTAGTTGGGAAAAGGCAGGCAGATGGCATTGCAGTAAAAATAAACAACCACTTTTTAAAAGTCAGTATTATATGGGGTGACTGGTAATTAGTGTACGATACTTAAACACGTGATTGTGCTCATAAACAATTTTTATTATGGGAGCAAAGCCAAAATCGTGAAAAAAATATCAGCTGTTCAGTACATTAAGCAAACATAAATGTACTGAACAGTTGTTTTTTTTTTCGAGTTATCAGATTTGTTCCCATAGTAAAAGTTGTTGGTTATCATGAGCACAATCACGTGTTTAAGTATCGTACACTAATTACCAGTCACCCTATATGAATATAGTTGCCCTTTTTATGGAGATAAACTTTGAGTTTCGGATTTGTTACAGAAAGCGAAAGCATCAGCCGTCGCCCCCTCAAGTGCAGACGGTTCGCCAGACTCAGGGGACACAGGTCACTACATGCTACTACTAATACACTGTCCAAAACAGGAACGAATTTAATTAAAAAAAGAAATAAGAAAACTTGGTACCCTTCGCAAGAATTTTCACTCTTTTACTTTACAGTATTTACAGCGTTTCTTGTATGGAAAAATGGAACAGCGCCTCTGGTGTGCGAAGAAGGAACTAATTTTTCCTTGAAAATTTTCAATTTGAATTGTCAAAGTTCTAGTTTAAAAAAAAAATTTACGACAGCGATATTCTATGGTCCCGACCATAGAATATCGCTGTCGTAATTTTTTTTTACGTTTACTTGAATATTCCTTATTCTTAGCATATCAGTGACGATCTAAATTGAGTCAGCCCAGTGAGGTACAAAGTCACCTTTGAAAACGTTGTTGGACGCTTTGGAAACTGTTGAGTTTCTGTAATGAACGACCAGTACCCTTAGCACGAATTTTCAGTATTTGAGACGTAAACTAGAACTTTGACAATTCAAATTGAAAATTTTCAAGGAAAAATTAGTTCCTTCTTCGCACACCAGAGGCGCTGTTCCATTTTTCCATACAAGAAACGCTGTAAATACTGTAAAGTAAAAGAGTGAAAATTCGTGCTAAGGGTACAGGATAGCCCCAAAGTGTCAGTAAATAATAAATAAATTCCAACTACAAGTGAAATTCAACCTTACCAGTAGGACATAAGACATAAAACACGTTGTTATCTATGAACAGACGAAAAACAAAACAAGATGGCCATGACAACGTCAAGTCAATCGAATTGCATCTTTATTTCTTAGTGACAAGGTTGATTTTCACTTGTAGTTGGAATTCGTTCGGATCTTCTTTATGACGCGACGACACGCAATTCGAACGATTCCAACTACAAGTGAAAATTATCCTTTAGTGGTAAGAATGTAATTTCCAATTTACGACATAAATGAGATAAAATGTGCGGTTGTGTACGAGTAGATGAAAAACAAAACACGCTCGCAACGATGACGTCAAGTCAATCGAATTGCATCATTATTATCGTAGTAGCAAGGACAATTTTAATTTTTAGTTAGTAGAGACATTGCAAATCGAACAAATAGCGTCATGGGGAAGGTTCCCATGGGTAAGATTCACACCAACTGGCCGGACTCGGTATTTTACAATGCGGTAAAGAACATTGAAATCTATCAGCAGTAAATACAGTTCATATTTGCATGCAACAAAAGAGTAACCATGGAGTTTCTTGCCGGTTCTTCTCCATGGAAACGACCAACCCGAACCGTGCCAATTTTTCGACGTTTTATAAGTGCCCACTAAGGCCCATGTAAAATAAAACATTTTGATTTTGCAACTTACGGGACACGTCGCTACGTGTCGCGGAATGCCGACGGAGATAACTTTGCAAGCAAATATGAACTGTATTTACTCTTGATTGATTTCAATGTTCTTTACCGCATTGTAAAATGCCGCAGGATCCGGCCGGTTGGTGTGAATCTTACCTTACTCTGGCTCTTGAGATACAGGTGACCCTAGTTTAAGAGGCAGGGATCATATATTCTGTATACAGATACCTACCTGTGTTTGCGCACTTGTATTGTGCTATGTTTTTTCTAATTACTTAACTGCTAAGCCCAAATCTGTAAACTTTGTGTTAAATAAAAACTATTATTATTATTATTATACCTTAGAGTCGCTCTATGTAAAGGTGCGCGTCTCTCGTGCGCATTCAATAGTTTTGTATGTTTGTAGAACCGTACGTACAATGTGACATGTGTGCGAACTATGAGAAGCAGCTGGTGTTGGAGCAGACGAAGGCGGAGCAGGCCAGGGACCGCGCCAACATGAAGGAGCTGGCGCTCAAACAGGTGACACACTTGGCTGGTTTCACTAAATTATCCTTAATACCATCAAATATGATCTAGTTTCAATTGAAGGAGTTGTAGTAGACAAAACGATGAGAAAGTTTATACCTATCGTAATTTGTTGTTTTCGCATTTCTCGAATTGCGAAATGTAATTGAAATAAAACTAAAGACTCGAAGGAATAAGGTTGAAAATCTATTGGGGAGAACCGAGCGTTAACGATTATCGTTTGCAGCCCCCCTAGACAAGTCGCAAACGATAATCGTGTAGCGTGACTACCGTAGAAATGAGTTATATAGACGGAAGAATCGACAAACTGACAGATTAAAGAAAGATCTCTATCGTCCTAAGCGTGGCGATGTTTGACATGTAGAAAAGAAATTAATGTTTCTTCTCTACGATAGAAAGAAGTCTACAACGTCGAGCATGCCGACAATATTTTCTCTACTTTTGACACTTGGGGGAAGACACATTACTTCTCTACAAGAGAAACTTGTTTACATCAAATCAGGCCTAGACAAGAGTCTTTTCATAATATTCTTGGTGTTTATCAACTTAAATTTGTTTTAAAAACAAGTAAGGGTCCTCCCAACTCAATCGCTTTAGTTTTCAAGCCTTCTGCCTTATAGAATAAAAAAAGGCTGAATGAACATATTAGGAAAGTGCATGAAACTTTTTTAATACGAGGTCTATCAAAAATTATAAAATGAGAAACTTTCAGTGAAATAATGCAGACAGCTAATCTATCCAATGTTTTATTACTAGACAAAAATATTTTAATTTATGAAGAATCAACGCGTCATCAGTCATAGATATGCAGCATGGACCCAACATTATCTGCCTAAAATTGCCATAATCATAATTTTATTAAATATCTCTTCTATATCACAAAAATAATGATCTACTGCAGTACGCTCTATGCGGTGACTTTCAATGGTTTGTATTTAAGTGGCGCCATCTACTCTCAGTTTTACTAAAATTAGTGATCGCTCTTCCCAGGCGACAGAAGAGTTAGAAGGCGTCCGTACCCTGCACGACGAGACAGTTCGGTCGTGGCACTCGGAGCGCCAGGCCTCCGCGCAGCAGCTGGAGGAGCTGCAGGGCGCCGTGCGCGCCGCGCGGGAGGCGCTGGAGCGACACGTGGCGCAGGCCGAGGCCGCCTCGCAGAGGGCGCTGCAGAACGTCACCGAGCTCACCGTGGATAGGGAGACCTTGCAGAAGAAACTTGACAGGTTTGTTGGAACTTTAAACCGATTAAAACCATGCAAGAACTTGCATGGGAGTTTCCTACATCGCGGTATTTGTTTGATCAATTGAATGCATTTTCCACCAATTTTCGGCAATGTAATGCAAATCGCTTGCAATTAATTGCATCGAATAAATGACACATTCAATTTGTGTAACTGCAAAAGTAGTACGAAGCAATAGGGTATTAAACTGCATAAATAAATTTAAAATCTGTTAGAGTATTGAAAACTGATGAACACGTATTTTTTTATCTATAGGACATAGATAAAACATTGTGAAATTCGGGAGTGACGTCATAAAGCCTGTAAAATAATACCGACCGCGTGACGTATTGTGATTTTTAGAAGCTCATAGTCAATTATGTTTTTTATTAAACAAAAAAGAAAATATACAGTTCAAATATTTTGTGATAATCTAATAATAGCCTATTCCGGCGGGCATTTCGATTGTTATCGTAATATAAATGATCGATTCACATAATTTACCTTCATTTTTACCAACTTCAAAAATAGGAGGTTATCAATTTCGACCCCATACGGGTCGAAATTGTATTGTATGTAATAATATTTCCAGAACTGCCCTATTTAGTAAAAAATAAACAGTCTATATCAGCGTCTGAACAAATGTGCCAAATTTCAAAAGTGTATGTATGTTTTTATGTTTATGTTCGCATATCTCCGGAACTACAAGTCCCATTTAAGTAATTCTTTTTTGTTGTACTAGGTATTATTCAACTTAGGGTTACAAGTTTCATCAAATCCAGTCAGTAGTTTTTAAAATAGGCAATTTTATGCCTATTTTGTACATAGATCGTAGATTTTCAGAGTTACAATCGACTTTGAAAATCTACGATCTGATTAATGTTTGTTCACGATTATCTCGGGTTTGGCTGAACCGATTTTCATGCGGTTTTCGGTGTTTGATACATTCTAGGGAAAGTTTTAATATATAACAACAATAGATATGTCGTGACGTTGCCCGCATAGATCCGTTTTGGTTGTTTGCTTGTTATGGATATACAACATGTAACGACTTGGAAATTCACAAAAAAAAAAAAAAAATTTTTCATACTGATGGGCGCGATCAATTTCTCATTTTCTATGAAAAACCATTTTTTCTTTTGCAAATTTCCAAACCTCTTAGAACAAACATTTTTCAGTAACATGGGCTGAGTTACCCCACGAGAGGTTTGTTGTAGATTTGTATATACGCCGATTACACGAAGATTTTTATTGCCTATCTGAAATAACTTCAAAGGGTAAAAAAAAGTACCGACGTCAAAAACAAATACAAAAAGTTTTAAAAAAACTTTTATTTCGAAAGTCGGTGGCAATAGTCAATGAAAATGGCCTGTTGGTCTAGTGGATAGTGACCCTGACTGCTATGCCGGAGGTCGTGGGTTCGATTCCCACCCAGGACAAATGTTTGTGTGATGAGCACGATCATTTGTTCTGTGTCTGGGTGTAATTTATCTATAATATGTATGTACATATTTAGAAATATGTAAGTATGTTTATCAGTTGTTTAGTACCCCATAACACAAGCTCTGCTTAGCTTGGGACTAGATGGCGTTGTGTGATAGTTGTGAAATATTAGAATTTTTATTATTAGAAATAATAAAAATCAAAGCCACCGACTTCCGAAAGTAAAGTTATTTTAAACTTTTTTGTACTTGCTTTTGAAATCAGTACTTTTTTTGGTTTTCGAAATACAATGCAACCTCGTACCATCCTCTTTCAATGGTTATTTATGTTCACAGTTTAGAAAGAGACAACGCGATGTTAATCGGTCAGTACACGAAGAAGGCAGCCGACATGCAGAACGAAGTCATAGACTTACCTGACAGCGTAGAGGTCAGTACAATAACCTATTTTAAGCATTGTATAGTATTATGTTTTTGCTTTGGAAACTACTATTAAGAAAAAAATTATATTGCAAGCAGGATTTGAAATTGCAACTAGCTCAATCAGTAGATCAGAAGCTAGAACTTCTTAGATAGATCTAAACCAGCGATCGCAGCCATAATCAGGGTCGAATTCCTAATTCCTATTATGATTCAAGATTAATTTAATAGTAGATTTTTACAAAGGAAGCAAATAACCATTTTAAAGGTGAGATTATTTTTTGAATCCTGAGTGTAGCGAGGGATAAATTTACTTTCAGTCCGACTCTGACCCGGAATCTGTAAAGCTCGTATTTGTTTTAAAAACTTTTTTTTATCTAATATATTATTACATAGTCCGGATTCTAGTTATCATAATATTTACTAACAATATCCTCATTTCAATTACTTTTACTCCCACAAAGGAGGGAGAAAAGAGCTGTTTTGCTCCCTGTTTACGATGAACAAATTAACTCGTTTATGTCGTTGTTTAAAGTGTAATAACTAAAAAATATCAATCTCTCACAGGAGCTCCAAGAGCACACGCTACGACTGCGCGAGCAGCTGATCTTCTGCCAGATCGGCAGGGAGGAGGCCGCCGAGGCCGAGAGGGAGCTGCGCGCGCAGCTGCTGGAGCAGGCGCGGCACGTACAGCGGCACGAGCGCGAGCTGGACGGCCTGCGCGCGCAGCTCAGACAGGCCAGGTGATAGAGACCACACTGTAGTACCCCTGAGGGAGCTGCGCGCGCAGCTGCTGGAGCAGGCGCGGCACGTGCAGCGGCACGAGCGCGAGCTGGACGGCCTGCGCGCGCAGCTCAGACAGGCCAGGTGATAGAGACCACACTGTAGTACCCCTGAGGGAGCTGCGCGCGCAGCTGCTGGAGCAGGCGCGGCACGTGCAGCGGCACGAGCGCGAGCTGGACGGCCTGCGCGCGCAGCTCAGACAGGCCAGGTGATAGAGACCACACTGTAGTACCCCTGAGGGAGCTGCGCGCGCAGCTGCTGGAGCAGGCGCGGCACGTGCAGCGGCACGAGCGCGAGCTGGACGGCCTGCGCGCGCAGCTCAGACAGGCCAGGTGATAGAGACCACACTGTAGTACCCCTGAGGGAGCTGCGCGCGCAGCTGCTGGAGCAGGCGCGGCACGTGCAGCGGCACGAGCGCGAGCTGGACGGCCTGCGCGCGCAGCTCAGACAGGCCAGGTGATAGAGACCACACTGTAGTACTCCTTTCATGGCTTCCTCACAAATATACAATGTTTGTTTAATTACTCTCCGTTTATATGTCTGCTTGACTGACTGAATCATCATCTAATGAGTACTCCACCCTGGGTAGGCCGGAAGGCTCTGTCAGACTCGTATCGTACTCACTAAAATTCACCGAGTTCCTTAAATAGCCCTTTACATTATGAGGTCACGGCTACCTGTCTAGACAATGCGACGACCGTTTAGCCGGCAGGAGTTCGACCCTGTATGGAAGCCCTCACCGCGCCCTCTACCAATGGTGATTAACAATGTCTGTACCTGAGTCAATAACAATCAATTTCTTACAGAGACGAAGTAGACAGACTACAAACAGAACACGAGCAGATGAAGGAGCTGGGCGACAAGCTGCGGCATTCCAACGACATGATAGAGAACCTTCTAGAAGATAAGAAGCGGCTGCAGAACTCGCTGCACGAGGTGCGCTCGCGCGTGTCCGTGCTGCAGCAGGAGCTCGACAACAGCGAGAAGGTGCAGCAGGACTTTGTGCGACTGTCGCAGTCGCTGCAGGTAGATACACGATAGAGAACCTTCTAGAAGATAAGAAGCGGCTGCAGAACTCGCTGCACGAGGTGGGAGGTGAAAGGACTCATTTGATGATTATACCACGCTAAAAAGTGATATAAGTTTCAAACTGAAACTGTACAAGAGTTTGTTGTGTTGCAGGTTCAGTTACAGCGCATCCGCGAGGCGGACACGGAGGTGCGGTGGCAGCACGAGGACGACGTGCACGAGTGTCCCAGCTGTCACACACATCTGCCTAATATCAAGAAAAAGGTAAGCTAACATAACCGACAAAATGATTGGACTCACTGGACAGGTCCACTCAAATCTGTGTGGTTCTTTTCTCAAAAGACCATCTCAGACACCCGTATGGTCCTCGTCATGGTCTCGTAAACAATGTCTGGACTTTACTGTGACCTCTGAGTTTGTTTTGGCTGTTTCTTTCTACTAGAGAATCGCGACGACAACGTCGCTTCTGCGCAACGTTGACGCTGCGCAGACGTTGGCGAGACGCCAGCACTCGTAAAACGCCAGTGGGATAGCGGCCTAGAAGAGCTTTTCACTCATTGTTTTCAGAGAATAACCGCTGCTTTAAAATCGATCGGCAACCTTTTGATAGGCAAAAAACAGTGACGTGACTTTCGCAAAACCGCTCACTCAATCATAATTGACAGACCTGTTGGTCTAGTGGTTGGTTCGATTCCCACCCAGGACTAACGTTTTTGCGATGAGCACGATCAATTTGTTCTTTGTCTGGGTGTAATTTATCTATAATATTTATTTATTTAGAAATATATAAGTATGTTTCTCAGTTGTCTAGTACCCATAACACAAGCTCTGCTTAGCTTGTACTAGATGGCGTTGTGTGATAGTTGTGGAATATTTTTATTATTATTATCTTCTGCCCGCGACCGTGGATCTTGTTGCTTATGCCAACGGCAACTGGATCGTCAAAATCGAAGATCTGAAACGTCTGATGTCTAATTCTTAGATCCTGGGGACGGGAAAATAACGGGACGCGTATGACGATTCCAGATCTTTCATTTTTGTAAGTCAACAGGAAATGCCCATCAGACTAAACAACTCTTGCTAAGACGTGATTCCTATAATTATGTTATAGTGCAGCTAGGGCTCTTGGAGTTCCACATAAGGTGTTCCAGATCTTCAATTTTTATAAAACAACAGAGAGTGTTCATCAGGCTGAACAAATCTTGCTAAGACGTCATTACTGTACATAATATGTAATAGTGTAGCTGGGCTCTTGGAGTTCCACATCAGGTGTTCCATATCTTAAAATTTATTTTCTCAGCAGAAAATGCTCATCACGTGGAACAATTTTTCGTATCTCTTAAGCCGCATTTACATTACGAAAGTAGTGTTATGCATGGTAAAACTAGTTTCGTGACACTAGTTTCAGCACATGTGAAAGTACTTTCGTTTAAATTTTAGTGTTGTGAAATTACCAGTATCGCGGAGATACTGGCCCTGTCAAGATCAAAGCTGTATTTCATTTATGATGCAAAGCGTCGTGATAAAATATAAAATAAATATAAAATTTAACTCCGAAAAAAGACGTTGATTAATCCATCAACGTCTTTAGTTCCATTGTCTAGTCCCATTATGGAATTACTCGAGGCAAAAACTTGAAAAAAAGAATTTTTATTTGAATTAGAAGATGATCCTAAAAGCTATGCAAATTACTTTCGTAAGGGCAAAAATCATTTTAATTTCAAATACCACACGTCCTCTCAGTGCAGGTGCTGTCGCGACAGTACTTTCGTGTCGTATTTACATGATGAAAGTAGTTGCATGAAACTAGTTTCACAAAAAATATGCACATAGCACGAAAGTAATTCAATGTCACGAAAGTAATGCATGCATTGTAAAATTGAACGTTTACACGTGAAATTAATGGTGAAATTAGTGTCATGAAAGTACTTTCATGCAACTAGTTACGTAATGTAAATCCGGCTGTATAGTTTAGCTGATCTATTGCAGTTCTGCATCATGTGTTCAAGTTTCCAGGATAAATTATAACCTATACAATTATGTTGCCCAGACTTAATAGCTATACTACAAAAAAAAAAAAAACAATCAAATTCGTCTAGTAGTTCTGAAGATTAGCGTGTATGGAGTAACTTCTCCCATTTTCCTAAAATTTCCCTTCACTGCTCTGCTCCTATTTATTGTAGCGTGATGAAAAGCATACTATAAACAGCCCAGGGGGGGGTATTACAACCTTTTTGAATTCCTTGCAGTTTTTGGGCATTTGAATTTACGGCCTTAAGCAGGCTTGTTCTATTTCGTATTACAACGTACGTAATTCTGCAAGGAATCATCCTGGATGACTTGTCTCTGGATGATTACGACAGGCTATAGAATTCGTTCAAAAATCGAATCGACAATTTACCGATGATTACCGGTTTTATAAATAGTGTGTGAAAAAAATCTTTTTCATTGTAAATTTAGGAGATATTTGAGTTAAAATGTATTTTAATAACAATTTAAATATTTACAATCAAATTGAGCAACATTTACTGCTATTTTATGCAAAAACTTAAAACCAAGTAAAACTCTCATAAAGGGGTTTGTTTCTGAACGATCGTATTGCGGTACTTTTTTAGTCTGTGGCGGTTTTGTTTACCAAAACAAACAAGATTATCGTATTTTATTTATTTATAATGCCACTACGAGTATGTAGTGATTTTTACTGCATTAATAAAGAAGCACACCGTTTTAATACCGCAGAGAAAGTAAGGAAACAAAATGGACTAAGTCATGAGCAGAAAATTTTGATAAATGGAGCTGTTCCAACACAACAATGTTCTAAGTTTTATAGCAACAGCTAGAAATGTTTCATCAAGTGAAGGAATGATAAAACCTAAGACGTTTATTCAAACTGAAAGACAGTGTACGAGTACCTAGTTCTCTTGAAATTGGCTGCGAAATTGTGGTACCAGAAGCAATCGAGGAAGTGTAATTAAAAATGTCTGCTGATACATTAAAGACTGCCCAATGTACCCAAATAAATATTGAACACAAGTTTTGGCTCCATTGGACTGTACCATTTCTGGAATGATGCTGCGCGAGGCTATTAATTTTAAGTGTTTGAATTTGGTTTATTCAACCCTACGTCCATTGCTACGAAAGATTATTTATTTCGTCACCGTGTCTCAAATCTAAGCTCTGTATATTTTTTTTCTTACACTGATGGAACTACGACAAATAAAACATTTTTTTCAGGAGTACCATGTTTTTATTTATAACAATATATTACTATATGAGTTAATGTTTACGTATATGAATCTATTGATTGCTTAGCGTTCAGTAAATGAGTGTATATGTGTACCTAGGTAGATGTCGTAAAAGGTAAAAACTTTGTCGTCTTTTTATGTAAAGCTCGTCAACTGAGATTATATCGTGTATGCACTCTCCAGATATTCTGTAGTGCCTCCATTATTAATACCAAAGTTTAATTTAGTTAGTTTCAACTGTTTAAAGACAAATTAAAAGAAAACAGTCAGTAAAAGTTACTAAAATGTGGCGTAAACTGAATGATTTTGGTGATGCCAATTTTGACAATTAATCCGGCCTTGAAATGTCATTATGTAGCTTGTAATACGAAATTTCCAGGCACAAGCACAGGCAGAAGTCGGTATGAGGTCACGTGACCGTTTTACTGGCCGTCATTGTGTGATCGTAATACGATTAAGCATGGCAGTTCACTTTAAGGCGTAAACTGACAGGAATTAAGAGCTTGTAATACACCCCCAGGAGTATGAAAAATAATTGTTCCAAGTTTCGTCAAAATCCGTCGAGTAGTTTTTCTTTCTATAACGGTTATACAGACAGACAATAATTTTATCAATTGGATTTTTTGATCAGTATCGATTTCTTATCACCCCCTGATAGTTATTTTGGAAATATATTTCATGTACAGAATTGACCTCTCCACAGATTTATTATAAGTATTGATTAATGAGATCTTGTGTGTTATGTCGTAGACAGGTTCCGCCAGGCTCCCACATTTATTCTGTAGATGTCAAGATCTCATTTGTGTAGATCCACTGCCGGCACTGCGGCCGCATCTTCTGCGGGTCGTGCGTGTCGCACGTGGTGCCGGCCGGGCCGCGCGGCGCGCCCGCCCGCGTGTGCTCCGTGTGCCGCACGCTGCTGCAGCCGCACGCCGCGCCATACTTCAGCACCGACCCGCCGCGCTCGCCCGACTAGCACCACACCACACCAACAACCCGCGTGTGCTCCGTGTGCCGCACGCTGCTGCAGCCGCACGCCGCGCCATACTTCAGCACCGACCCGCCGCGCTCGCCCGACTAGCACCACACCACACCAACAACCCGCGTGTGCTCCGTGTGCCGCACGCTGCTGCAGCCGCACGCCGCGCCATACTTCAGCACCGACCCGCCGCGCTCGCCCGACTAGCACCACACCACACCAACAACCCGCGTGTGCTCCGTGTGCCGCACGCTGCTGCAGCCGCACGCCGCGCCATACTTCAGCACCGACCCGCCGCGCTCGCCCGACTAGCACCACACCACACCAACAACCCGCGTGTGCTCCGTGTGCCGCACGCTGCTGCAGCCGCACGCCGCGCCATACTTCAGCACCGACCCGCCGCGCTCGCCCGACTAGCACCACACCACACCAACAACCCGCGTGTGCTCCGTGTGCCGCACGCTGCTGCAGCCGCACGCCGCGCCATACTTCAGCACCGACCCGCCGCGCTCGCCCGACTAGCACCACACCACACCAACAACCCGCGTGTGCTCCGTGTGCCGCACGCTGCTGCAGCCGCACGCCGCGCCATACTTCAGCACCGACCCGCCGCGCTCGCCCGACTAGCACCACACCACACCAACAACCCGCGTGTGCTCCGTGTGCCGCACGCTGCTGCAGCCGCACGCCGCGCCATACTTCAGCACCGACCCGCCGCGCTCGCCCGACTAGCACCACACCACACCAACAACCCGCGTGTGCTCCGTGTGCCGCACGCTGCTGCAGCCGCACGCCGCGCCATACTTCAGCACCGACCCGCCGCGCTCGCCCGACTAGCACCACACCACACCAACAACCCGCGTGTGCTCCGTGTGCCGCACGCTGCTGCAGCCGCACGCCGCGCCATACTTCAGCACCGACCCGCCGCGCTCGCCCGACTAGCACCACACCACACCAACAACCCGCGTGTGCTCCGTGTGCCGCACGCTGCTGCAGCCGCACGCCGCGCCATACTTCAGCACCGACCCGCCGCGCTCGCCCGACTAGCACCACACCACACCAACAACCCGCGTGTGCTCCGTGTGCCGCACGCTGCTGCAGCCGCACGCCGCGCCATACTTCAGCACCGACCCGCCGCGCTCGCCCGACTAGCACCACACCACACCAACAACCCGCGTGTGCTCCGTGTGCCGCACGCTGCTGCAGCCGCACGCCGCGCCATACTTCAGCACCGACCCGCCGCGCTCGCCCGACTAGCACCACACCACACCAACAACCCGCGTGTGCTCCGTGTGCCGCACGCTGCTGCAGCCGCACGCCGCGCCATACTTCAGCACCGACCCGCCGCGCTCGCCCGACTAGCACCACACCACACCAACAACCCGCGTGTGCTCCGTGTGCCGCACGCTGCTGCAGCCGCACGCCGCGCCATACTTCAGCACCGACCCGCCGCGCTCGCCCGACTAGCACCACACCACACCAACAACCCGCGTGTGCTCCGTGTGCCGCACGCTGCTGCAGCCGCACGCCGCGCCATACTTCAGCACCGACCCGCCGCGCTCGCCCGACTAGCACCACACCACACCAACAACCCGCGTGTGCTCCGTGTGCCGCACGCTGCTGCAGCCGCACGCCGCGCCATACTTCAGCACCGACCCGCCGCGCTCGCCCGACTAGCACCACACCACACCAACAACCCGCGTGTGCTCCGTGTGCCGCACGCTGCTGCAGCCGCACGCCGCGCCATACTTCAGCACCGACCCGCCGCGCTCGCCCGATGGTAGCACCACACCACACCAACAACCCGCGTGTGCTCCGTGTGCCGCACGCTGCTGCAGCCGCACGCCGCGCCATACTTCAGCACCGACCCGCCGCGCTCGCCCGACTAGCACCACACCACACCAACAACCCGCGTGTGCTCCGTGTGCCGCACGCTGCTGCAGCCGCACGCCGCGCCATACTTCAGCACCGACCCGCCGCGCTCGCCCGACTAGCACCACACCACACCAACAACCCGCGTGTGCTCCGTGTGCCGCACGCTGCTGCAGCCGCACGCCGCGCCATACTTCAGCACCGACCCGCCGCGCTCGCCCGACTAGCACCACACCACACCAACAACCCGCGTGTGCTCCGTGTGCCGCACGCTGCTGCAGCCGCACGCCGCGCCATACTTCAGCACCGACCCGCCGCGCTCGCCCGACTAGCACCACACCACACCAACAACCCGCGTGTGCTCCGTGTGCCGCACGCTGCTGCAGCCGCACGCCGCGCCATACTTCAGCACCGACCCGCCGCGCTCGCCCGACTAGCACCACACCACACCAACAACCCGCGTGTGCTCCGTGTGCCGCACGCTGCTGCAGCCGCACGCCGCGCCATACTTCAGCACCGACCCGCCGCGCTCGCCCGACTAGCACCACACCACACCAACAACCCGCGTGTGCTCCGTGTGCCGCACGCTGCTGCAGCCGCACGCCGCGCCATACTTCAGCACCGACCCGCCGCGCTCGCCCGACTAGCACCACACCACACCAACAACCCGCGTGTGCTCCGTGTGCCGCACGCTGCTGCAGCCGCACGCCGCGCCATACTTCAGCACCGACCCGCCGCGCTCGCCCGACTAGCAGGACAACAGACGACACCAACAAAACGAGACGCAAGTGCCCGATTAACATAACACTATAACCGCAACAAGAGTGTGCTTCTTCGTCTACACCACCGAGTGCTACCAAACCGGTGCTGAGAACCGTCGTCGCGTAACTCACATCATTGCTGCCACAATTAGACGCGCGTATGCTCGGTACGAATCTCGAGCGACTAGCCGAACATGCTACCGTCGACAACATCAGTACTATAAGTGGACACATCGCGTATAACCCAGAGAGCCCAAACAAGTAAGAACCCGCGTTCCATAAATATGTCTGCAACGCCCTTCATCAGAATTAATTTTCGGTGGAATTTCACTTTGTCTAGGTCTTAAACTACATACATCACTAGCATGATAGTGACACATTGCTACCAAAGTCTTAAATTCCTAAGTTCGCAGGACAATGATAGTCTCAACAAATTAAATGTGTTTCGACCAGAAATGTGCCTCCTCGAAAAAGTTATTGAAAACTCACATTGTGTAATGAATACAAGATTAGTTTTCAATTGCTTTTGATGGTTTCCAAAATCAAAACAACATTTTTTAGACCAATACCACATTTTGTTTGAAATAAATGCTCAATTAACATTCACAGTAACTTGCGTTATGATGATATAGGATGCATAAATGACATCAGTTATTCCACATAATCATTGGTTACCGCTATGCAATAAGGTTCAAAATGCAATAAAAAAGTGGCTTTTTAAGACGTCCCTCCTTGTGCTAAAGTACCTTACATCATACAAGGAATTATATTCACCTCATAGGGTAAGGGCAGAGTATAAGTAGAACAAGCGTAGCTAGATGATAGTTTTGTGTTAAATTATTATTTTTTGTTGTGTCGCATGGGTTCGACTTTCTGAACCGATCTACTCCGACCATTAGGTCGGAGTAGATCGGTTCAGAAAGTCGACACTATAAGACGTTTAAATGCTTGGAATCATCTTGTATCTTGATTCCGATCTTTGTCAGTGACCAATCAACGGCCGTATTTGTCTTACCATCAAAAATCAGAATTTGGATCAAAGGCCTGTTTACACGCCGCAAAGAACTCGTATGCAAGTTCAGATACTGCGGTATTTAAATTAAATAATACACACAAATACTGTATTTGTGTTGCAACTGAATTCATTGTTCATTAATAGTCCGCAACGTAGGCGAACTTGCATGCAACTCGCATTCATTTTCTTGCATCGTTTAAATGAGGCTCAAAATTCAATTTTAATTTCATGTGATAAATGCCCGATAATGATTTTCAAACAAATTCGTCATAAGTTTCAATTCAAAACCCAGTAAACGTGAAGCTTGTCATGTGAGCGACCGTTTTCACTCGTTGTATAGAGTTCATCTTCTGGCTCATCTATCTATACATTAACAATAGTAAATCAACAGCCTTATGTTTATGGATTGTTGTAACGATTGAACTTGAAAAGTTTAAGTAATGGATTGTTATTGACAAACTATTATAGTGTACTTCATTTTGGATAGAGCTTCCAAAAAATATTTGGTACATGAATCAAGTCCATAGTGCGCATTATAAGCACTGTATTTGCTTCACCGATTTATAATAGCTATATTATTATACTAGTTCATAAATACATGAGGCGATACTACTACGGTGCTTATAAGTGCGCGTTGCAGTATAGAGTTTAATAAAAAGAATCCCGAACGAAATCCTGAGTAATAGCGTTGCCTTAAATCTAGATATTTGATATACAATAATGAACCGTGCTTCCAGGATATGGATCAGGAATCTCAGATTGTATAAGCCGGCTGGTCAACGCTTTATTCAATAGGCATACTGAGAATACAAATTAAATCTAATTAATCAGTTACAGTTATGAAAAATAACGGATACGCATATGTACCTAGAGTGGGGGGCGTCAGAACCCAGTACGAAGCACACGGTTGTGACGGGTGCCAATTTCAAAAACTTCGTCGTCGTATCTTCGTCAATTTTGGTTTAAGTGAACTGGAGAAGAAATTGGTCAAATATTTTTTTTGTTTTCAGACAAATTGCAGATTGAGACAATTTTCAGAAATACTGCTCACGATTGTCAGTTATAGTGTTACATAGCTGTTTTGGAGTTTCAATCGGCGCGGTTAGCCGATACAATATCTGAGCAGCACTAAACGAAACGGCGAATGCTGAGTAGCATAGGCTGACACAGTTGTCAAAATCTTTCGCTCTCGTCTGAACTCAGCATGGTTTCATCCGATAATTTAGTCAGCATAGTTGACTGTTCAGCATTTTCTATCCAGATTTTGTATCGGCTAATAACCGTACCCAATGACTTTTTTCAGAAGGTCTCTGACTCTCTGCATACATTTGTGATATTGTCTTGTGTAAGTTGTATATTTTCTCATGGAACGAAGTGGCCGCTTAAAGCCTCGTTTAGACGATGCAAGAAATTGCATGCCAGCTGCGTGTAAGTTTAACTGCATTACGGTATTAGTTTGATCAACTGAATTCAATGTACAGACGCCAACAGGTCGACCTTCCCGAATCTGTCAAATTTTACTAATCGAACACTAACCTCCCACTATTGTGATGAGGTTGAAAATCTATGGTAGCTTGATGTGTTGGCGTCTGTACATTAGTCCGCAATGTAGACAAACTTGCATGAAATTACTTGCAGCGTCTAAATGGGCCTTAATTCTAAAGTTACGTGCCAACTGATCTTATTAGCTGTAACATTTGGTCGGACAGTATAATGCCCTATCTATTTAGACAAGCAAGAACTTGCATGCATGTTTCACTACATTTCGGTATTTGTTTGATCAACTGAATTCATTGTCCATGAATACTCCGCAACGTAGGGAATTCCATGTAAATTCTTGCATGTCTAAAGTGCAGCGCAGACGACAGACTGTACGTGACGCACTTTTTAGTCTGTGAAAATAGAACCAATGCAGTTATACGCATACGACGTGCAAAAAGTCGGTCGCGGATTTTTCGCAGACTCACGGCAGAGCTGTAGGCACGTAGACGCTATGGAACTCGTGCAGAGATCGCGAAGTATTTGTACATGAATTATGTACACCGCAGACTCGATCGCACAATAAGTGTGCCGTCTGCGCTGCACCTAAATAGAGTTAAAGGCTGTTGATTTTCAAAGGGCAGTGAGTGCGGCCCGCAGGTGCAGTGGTATCGCTCTGGCACTTGTTATGACATCTAGCGATAGTCTAGCATAAGAGTTGTAATATAAAGATATTTTATTGTAAATAAAAGAGCTCCATATTGATGCGTTTTGTTTCATTTCATAACTTGTTGCATAATTCGAAAAGGATCAAGTGAAGATAAAATCGGCATACATTTCATCGAACCGACGTTTTGTACCTATGTTTATGTACACTTGTTGAGGGGGTAGTTGTCGATCGATCAGTCGTTTATCAAACGTAGTCGCGTACGCGTGTATTTTCCCGTTCGTCCACTCGACTTCGTCCCCCTAGTGGGACGAACGGGAATTCGTTATTTATTTTCCCGATGGTCCCACTAATTTTTTTGAGTGGACGAATGGTAATAATTTATTAATTATGTTTGTAGTTCTATTGGTCCCACTAAATAATATAAGACCGGTTTTGGTAAAAAAAAACAAATTTGGAATAAAAATCCGTCATTTCAATCACAGTAAAAATCACAGAATCAACTTTGCGATTTATAAAAATAAAAATAAATTTATAAGAAAAAATGTATAGCGCTTGTCGAGAACGAAGTGGAGTAAAGGACAAGCAAACTACGATACAACGAATAAACATATTTCTGCACACACATTTTTAGTGGGACGAATGGCACTAATCGAAGAACATATTCCCGTTCGTCCCCTCTTGAATTAGGAGTGGGACGATCGGGAACAAATTAAATATTATTTTTGTAAATTCCCGTTAGACGAAGTCGAGTGGACGAACGGGAATACATCCGCGTACACACGTGCGCCTGCGCTTTTACTGCGTGTAGTGTAGTGGTGAGAGGTAGGTGGAGAGCCCTAGAAGGCTAGCAGCAGCGGTCATTACGATATACAAAGTGTTTGTGTATACGAGTTTAAAATATTTGTTAACGCACACCCGCGATACAGACAGTGAGACAATGTTTTTTTTTTAATGTATACCCGATTCCAATTTTATCAAGCCCCAAATGGCGATTATCCTTGTCTTAACCATAAACTGTCAAATTAGTCAAGTGGAATCAGCCTATAATGAACAATTGACACGAAAGGGTCCTGGTCCAAACCCATGACCCGTACCGAACAAGCGTAGTCTGATAAAAAGGAGACTGGATAAGTAAGGAAAATGATCCTATTTATTAAAATAAAACACGAAGTTATTGTAGGCTTAAAACTAATATAATAATCAATCCTTACTGCTACTGTTAGCGACGACACGGTGTCGTTGAGAAATGAAGTAAAACATCATTATAAAAATAGTTTATTTTTCTGCAAGGTTCTTTTGGCGTGTGGCTACAGTCAAACCATTGATTTTTGGAGACTGAGCAATACCTGCACGAATTGACTATAGAATTTTGTGACTAAATAGTATTCAAAGACCCATAAAATTCCTCTAAGTCTGTATTTATTTCACAGCTGGACCTCAGTCCACTAGCTATGTGTATTGTGTATGGCCAAAACTAACGCTATTTTGGTTTTACAGTGCCAATGTTACAGTGAATTTCATGTTTCTCAACAAGTTATTGATAATGTCATTCAAACGCCAAAAGAACCTTGTAGCATTATAAAAGTTAAAATGTAGTGTTTATAACTAGTCAGGGTAGCTCTCCAGGCTGAGGGTCATCACGTCGCTCACCAGGCAGTCCGCCGGCTGGAACAAGATACATCGTTTAAATATTTTTTTACTTGTGACTTTACAGTCAAATCAAATCCTGCTCGCTATCAAATTTTTCTTAGGATAACAAAAAAGCTTTAGAATAGGCTAGTTGCCCTAAAAAATGTAATTAGTCCGTCTTTTAGATTATTCAAAAATAAGGGACACGTATTTTTTTATTTGTAAATTAGACCAAAAATGACAAAGATATAGCCTATTAAAGTTACGTGTGATGTCACGATGCATGGCATTTTTCGCGCAGAGTGACGTCACAGGTAACTTATATAGGCTTTAATCTTTGTTATTTTTTGTTTAATCGAAAAAAGAAAAAAATACGTGTCCAATATTTTTTTATAATCTAAAATGCGGACTAAATAGAATGTAATTATTTTGACCCTGCAGACTACCCTATTCATGGCGTATGCGTACAAAAAAACATTTATTTAGTATATGAGACAACATTGATCAGATTAAGGGGCCAGTGAGTCGTCTATAAGGATTTACATAAGTTCACCCGTGAGATGTCCGCTGCTGGAACAACCCAAATAATCAGTCAGTCTCACCTCTGAACAGATGCCAACCAGTGCGTCGGCACATCCGTAGAACTCCTCCTTGAGTGAGATAACGATGGTCTGCAGGTTGCCCTTCTTGGAGCGGATGTAGGACGCCACTTTTCCGATGTTGGTGTTGTCCAAGGCCGCGTCAATCTCGTCCAGTAAGAAGAATGGGGCCGGTTGGTAGCTGAAACAATTATTATTATGACTAGTTATTGAAGACTGACAATCAGTCTTACCATGGGGTATTGTATTACCCAATTACTGGGTTGTTTGTATAATAGGCAGTCGCTCTTTGTAAAATATTGATTTGATATTCAGCTGCATCTGGTTCAACTAAAAGCCGACCCCAATATAGTTGGGATGTGGCAAACAGATGAGGATTAGTTATTAGGTTCGGAAAGATGGATGTTATTCTATGCACTTGCAGTATCGAGTATTATTTTGTAATATCAAAAAAAAAATTGTTTCCTCTGTCTAAGCCTCTACTATAAACAGTACTTGTTCCCAGCGAGAAGTCGAATCCAAGACACGTTGCGCAGCAGTCTACCGCTTAGTCACTACCCCAATCGTGCCGACAAAATAATTATCTTTTAAAAAAAAGCATCGAAAAGCAAAACCTAGCGGGGTCGCGGGACTAATGAATTACAGCGACCCTGAAACTTAAAAGGCTATTGAAGGACACCATGGCCCATTTTAGTCAGTACAAGTCTGATGGTCCTCTTGCCCTGCCCTGGGTGGTAGGACTCGTTTGAAGATTTTACCACGCTAAAAAAAAGCGTCTAAAAGCGCATTTAACACTGCGCCCATAGCCCTAGCCGGTCCGTCATTTTAGACGTTTCAAATCGAAACCATAATCCCGTGTTCACTTCATATCAAGATCATTTTGTATATTCAGCATTGATCAAGTTACCTATGTATCGCGAAGAGCAGCGCGAGCGCGGCGACAGTCTTCTCTCCTCCGGACAGGTTGGACATGGGCTGGAACCTCTTGCCGGGCGCCACGCAGTTGTAGTTGATGCCGTCCAGGTACGGCTCCTCCGGGTTCTCGGGGCCCAGGAACGCTTGCGCCGACTGGTTCATGGCTAGAGCCTGAAAACATTAATAATTTTGGTAGATAAGGAAGTCATCGTGGGTCAATCAGGTTCGCGTGCGACTAGTGCATGAGGTACGGCTCTCATCGCACCCGGCGGCAGTATGACAAACGAATATTACGCCTCGATTATTTATTGTTGCTATTGGGTTTGTACACAGGTTTTAACAACAGACCCCATTTTATAAGCAACTAGCGGTCCCTCCCGGCTTCACACGGGTGAACATGATATAGCTTTCTAATGACATTTTTTTAAATCGGCACAAACGTTTTTGAGTTTATTCATTACAAACATATACACAAAAATACAAATCTTTCCTTTTTATAATATCAGTGCAGATACAAAATTAATATTTAAGTTAAACTCTGTCCATGCCACATTAATGCAACGACTGCTTAACGATGCAAAGACATGATATATCGGCATTATTATTGAGACGAGCGACTATTAATATTCACCTTGTAGATAGCATCAATTTCATTGGCCACGTGCTCGAAACATTCTATGAATTTGTCGTGACGCTCCTTTTTCACCTGAAACATACAAGCGTTAATGGTAACTTGTTTCAATCGAAAAATTAACTAAATCACATTATACAATAGGTTATAGGCACAAGACCATTTTTGAAACTATATTATATTTACCTTTTCGAAGGCTAGTTTAGCTTTGTGCGCTCGCTTCCTAGCGGCAACGAATGCTTCGTTTGTAGCGTTTACTTTTTCTCGAACCTCGTTCAGTTTTTGCATCGCCTGAAAACATAGTAAAACTATGAAATCGTATGTTAATCAGTTTATCTCATCATCATCAGCCTATAATTTTCCCACTGCTGGGACACAGGCCTCCTCTCTGTGAGTGGAAGTGGGCCATAGTTTAGTCTAGACGGAGTTTTATGAAAACCTATTCAATCTAATCTCATATTGTCACAGTAGGTTATTGTTGTTTTGGTGAATTTATTTAATGTTAGTATGAATTTGGATCAGAAAAGCATTTTGTAATTACACTTGCAAAAATTGAGATTCTAAATTAAAAAAAATTCTTTTAAATAATAGAAAGGCGAGAAATATAAAAGCTGCAAGATAAAGGGACATTGAATGCGTCGTTATTGTGGAATTAAGTCAGTGCGAACGAGTCTTAAAATCTTCTGCTCCATCAGCATACAGTTGATGACTTTAACACGCTAAAAACAGAAAAAAAAATACCAATTTTAAATATGGTTGTAATAGTTGTAGTGTCATACCCTCATGTTAGGAGCCTGTATCTTGTCGACAGTGTTCTGCAAGGTGTTGATCGCCTTCTGCAGCTTGTCGGCCTTCCGCTTGATCTCGTCCGGCTCCTCCAGCTCCTTCAAGTTCTCTGACAGCGAGCGGTAGTCCACACGGATCCTACGGAGTGGAGGATAAGTGATAATCAGTAGAGCTTAAATGTTATGAAAAATATCATGATTTCTGCAAACTAAACCCTGTCCTTGTCCATTCTAAAATGTATAGTAGAATTTGGTATTTTGATGTAAAGTCTAAAAACACTGAAAATATTTCAGTGATATTATTAATTTGAATTTTAACATTACACTGGTTAATGAGATTAGCGCCTCCAACCAAAAAAATAAACAAGTTTCAGTAGATTATCTATGTATTTATTGAAAAGTGTACGTGAATTTCAAATAACTGAGATTTTCATTTTATTCACAAAATAATTTATGTGTCGAAACAAAAGTAGGTAGGTAGTAGGTTCCTTCTGCAATTTCTGTGAACCGCCCGCCAATGTGAAAACTTCGCAAGTTTATAGAAACACGTCATAATTATGTAATCTAGAATTACCTGGAATCTTTCCGGTACTGTTGCGTGGTGGACATGGAGGAGGGCTCAGATTCCCCGTCTGCCGTGTCCTCCAGGTTACCCTCCAACAGAGGGATTACTATATCGTCGATCTGTTTAAAGAACACTCATTTTATTTCAATTTAAAACTAAAATACATTTTATATTTTTTTGGCATTTAAGTTCAAAATAACAAAATAAATTGTACGCATTTCGATAATATAAAATATCTATACAGAGCTATCATAGCAGTGAAACAACGATAAATTGTACGCATTTCGATAATATAAAATATCTATACAGAGCTATCATAGCAGTGAAACTACGCATTACTAAAATTATGTAAATTTTCTAAGCAAAGCATAATGTTCAATCAAAATTGACAGAACGAGGGGTGTGAGCTTGAAACTTTTGGGTTGTATTAATTTTAAGGATAATGCTTTTTATGAACATCCATAAAGAAATGTGTGGATTTTATATCAATTCATTTAGAAAACTTTTCAGAATATAGCATGCAACAGTGAGTGGAGCTCGAAACTTGGATCGTAAAAAGACTAAAGTAAACTAACTCGTGGTTGGCCGCAATTATCTCGCGTAAAAACCGCATCGAAATCGGATGAGCGATCTGATTTTCGCAAAGTTAATAAAGTTTTCGTTATATTCTGTATAAAAACAAAGACACAAACTACCGAAATAATAGTTATTTACAGTTTTTGTTTGTTTATAATATTAGTAATTTACGTTGTTCTTTTTCGTTATGACTGAAATGAGAAAAGGAATAGTACACCGTCAGTGGCGCTACAAGCGCATAACGTAAGCAACGTTCAAGTGTGGCTTCGAGTGTGTAGTTATATAATTATATGTGGTGTGGTGTATGTCAAGCTTCATACAGTAAATGACATCATGCGCTGGTAGCGCCATCTGAGCTGAGCTTTGCGTGAAACCTCCACTTAAAGCATCCCGCCATGTCCCGTACCTTGCACTGTCTCAGTATGTTGTGTCGGTCGCTCCGCTTGCTCTCGATGCGTGCCTCGATGCTGGCGATCTGTTTCTGGATCGTCTGAATTTCCTTCTGGATGTTCGTCAAGTCTTTGCGGGCCTGTCGAAGAGGATGTCAGTATAAAATGAAAGTTGGATTATTCGCATTAGTTATTGGCCTGCGCGCTGGCAATGTCTTTCACGATCTCTAAATCACATATTTTTAGGTGCACATGGAACACTTGAACTTATCGGACGGTGAGATACCCGTTCCTCCCCGATCACTAGCCGCCTTTCGGCTTCGTTTTGGAGGGGCTCGAGGAGGAGTATTGCCTCTTTCGCACGCGTCTCGCCTCATGCAATACCCTTGAGCGTCGATCTCCTCGCGTTGCTTGGTCTCCAGCACCAGCCCCGCTTGGTCTCCAGCACCAGCCCCGCTTGGTCTCCAGCACCAGCCCCGCTTGGTCTCCAGCACCAGCCCCACACTCACCTTGTTGACGGCGTCGTCGGCGCTCTCCTGCCGGCTGCGCGCGGCGGCGCGGTCTGCCTTGAGCGCCTCACAGCGGCGCAGGTCGGCGTCGATCTCCTGGCGCTGCTTGGTCTCCAGCACCAGCCCCGCTTGGTCTCCAGCACCAGCCCCGCTTGGTCTCCAGCACCAGCCCCGCTTGGTCTCCAGCACCAGCCCCACACTCACCTTGTTGACGGCGTCGTCGGCGCTCTCCTGCCGGCTGCGCGCGGCGGCGCGGTCTGCCTTGAGCGCCTCACAGCGGCGCAGGTCGGCGTCGATCTCCTGGCGCTGCTTGGTCTCCAGCACCAGCCCCGCTTGGTCTCCAGCACCAGCCCCACACTCACCTTGTTGACGGCGTCGTCGGCGCTCTCCTGCCGGCTGCGCGCGGCGGCGCGGTCTGCCTTGAGCGCCTCACAGCGGCGCAGGTCGGCGTCGATCTCCTGGCGCTGCTTGGTCTCCAGCACCAGCCCCGCTTGGTCTCCAGCACCAGCCCCGCTTGGTCTCCAGCACCAGCCCCGCTTGGTCTCCAGCACCAGCCCCACACTCACCTTGTTGACGGCGTCGTCGGCGCTCTCCTGCCGGCTGCGCGCGGCGGCGCGGTCTGCCTTGAGCGCCTCACAGCGGCGCAGGTCGGCGTCGATCTCCTGGCGCTGCTTGGTCTCCAGCACCAGCCCCGCTTGGTCTCCAGCACCAGCCCCACACTCACCTTGTTGACGGCGTCGTCGGCGCTCTCCTGCCGGCTGCGCGCGGCGGCGCGGTCTGCCTTGAGCGCCTCACAGCGGCGCAGGTCGGCGTCGATCTCCTGGCGCTGCTTGGTCTCCAGCACCAGGGCCCCGCTTGGTCTCCAGCACCAGCCCCGCTTGGTCTCCAGCACCAGCCCCGCTTGGTCTCCAGCACCAGCCCCACACTCACCTTGTTGACGGCGTCGTCGGCGCTCTCCTGCCGGCTGCGCGCGGCGGCGCGGTCTGCCTTGAGCGCCTCACAGCGGCGCAGGTCGGCGTCGATCTCCTGGCGCTGCTTGGTCTCCAGCACCAGCCCCGCTTGGTCTCCAGCACCAGCCCCGCTTGGTCTCCAGCACCAGCCCCGCTTGGTCTCCAGCACCAGCCCCACACTCACCTTGTTGACGGCGTCGTCGGCGCTCTCCTGCCGGCTGCGCGCGGCGGCGCGGTCTGCCTTGAGCGCCTCACAGCGGCGCAGGTCGGCGTCGATCTCCTGGCGCTGCTTGGTCTCCAGCACCAGCCCCGCTTGGTCTCCAGCACCAGCCCCGCTTGGTCTCCAGCACCAGCCCCGCTTGGTCTCCAGCACCAGCCCCGCTTGGTCTCCAGCACCAGCCCCGCTTGGTCTCCAGCACCAGCCCCACACTCACCTTGTTGACGGCGTCGTCGGCGCTCTCCTGCCGGCTGCGCGCGGCGGCGCGGTCTGCCTTGAGCGCCTCACAGCGGCGCAGGTCGGCGTCGATCTCCTGGCGCTGCTTGGTCTCCAGCACCAGCCCCGCTTGGTCTCCAGCACCAGCCCCGCTTGGTCTCCAGCACCAGCCCCGCTTGGTCTCCAGCACCAGCCCCGCTTGGTCTCCAGCACCAGCCCCGCTTGGTCTCCAGCACCAGCCCCACACTCACCTTGTTGACGGCGTCGTCGGCGCTCTCCTGCCGGCTGCGCGCGGCGGCGCGGTCTGCCTTGAGCGCCTCACAGCGGCGCAGGTCGGCGTCGATCTCCTGGCGCTGCTTGGTCTCCAGCACCAGCCCCGCTTGGTCTCCAGCACCAGCCCCGCTTGGTCTCCAGCACCAGCCCCGCTTGGTCTCCAGCACCAGCCCCACACTCACCTTGTTGACGGCGTCGTCGGCGCTCTCCTGCCGGCTGCGCGCGGCGGCGCGGTCTGCCTTGAGCGCCTCACAGCGGCGCAGGTCGGCGTCGATCTCCTGGCGCTGCTTGGTCTCCAGCACCAGCCCCGCTTGGTCTCCAGCACCAGCCCCGCTTGGTCTCCAGCACCAGCCCCGCTTGGTCTCCAGCACCAGCCCCACACTCACCTTGTTGACGGCGTCGTCGGCGCTCTCCTGCCGGCTGCGCGCGGCGGCGCGGTCTGCCTTGAGCGCCTCACAGCGGCGCAGGTCGGCGTCGATCTCCTGGCGCTGCTTGGCTTCTGCTTGTCTTCCACCTTCCAACTCATCTTCTGCATCTTGCACTGCACGTTCCCAGCGGGTTACATTCTCTGTGGAAAACATTAACAAAACAACTATGTTAAAGACGAGAATTTGTTTTGTTAATCCTGAGCGCAGCGAGGGCTTCAAGGTGACTTCCGAAAAATTTGAAAAAAATATATATTTTCTGTCCTATTTCACGTAATCACTCCCACAGATTACAGAAAAACGAAAGTTATAGATAAACTATAATAATGAATAATACATACTCTGCGTGTCTCGTGATCGCTCGAACTCGAGGTTGGATGTGATGCGGTCGATGTGTGCGTCGAACTCCATGCGACGCTTGGCACGCTCCTGCTGCGCGCGCAGCTCACGCTCCTCGTATTGTCTGACAACACAAACCACATATTTGTTAGTGGAAACTACTCCTCTAATATTCTTTTCTTCAGGTAAATTCATTCTCCGGGACACGTCGTGCTTCAGCTTTTTCTGGTGGTTGCCACTGTTGATTCTGGCTTTCAGGAGTTGCAGTGGTTTGGGAATGTGTAGTGGGTTTGTCCCAAAAAAAAAAGATACACATATTTATTTCCTGAACAAATCACATCGCCTTAGATGAAACCCATAACTGGAACCTTAACCAGAGGTCGGAATTAGGTAGAGTAATTATTTTGGTAGTTGCATATGAATCTTCCCGGGATTTCTAACAGACAATCTCGTGTGGAAAACAGTATTACAAATAAATCAATAAAAACATCAGAGATAGAGGAGACAAATAAATTGTTTAAAACGATAACTTTTTATATACTAAATCACACGGATTTCGGACATACACACTTTTTTCTTTCGCAGCGTAAGTACATGAATAAGGCTGCTTTTCCACCAGAGATGCGCTATGCTACGTTGCTAAGGATGCGTTTGATATCCACCAATCATACTCATTATGTGTGTGTGCGTTATGAAAACAAATGAATGTGATTGGTGGATAACAAACATATCCGTAGCAACGTAGCACAGCGCATCTCTGGTGGAAAGGCAGCCTAAGTGGAGCTATGCTATTGACTGACCGTATGTTAGCGACGCCGATGTCCCGACAGAACCCTCTGAACACGACGTCCTCCACGTTGTTCATGTTCTCCTTGATCTCCTGTATCTTGAGGTCGCGCGCGTGGATCGTGCGCTCTATGTCCTCGATTTGAGGCTGTGGAACATTCGAGCAATGTCAGTTTATAGGATAGTTTGCTTACCGTCATTCATTAGTCAGTTCCGTCAAACGGGGTGAATAGAGGCGCAGGGGTGGATAGGGACAAATTTTAACAGTATTTTTAATATTGTATTGATTTGATAGGTTACCAAAAACTACTCAATTTTATTTATTGAATTATTTCGAGACATTTTATTTCGGCGTGGCGGTCTAAGGGGGAAGCCTATGTTCAGCAGTGGATGTCTTCCAGCTGATGATGATGAATTATTTCGAGACCTTGTTGGCAACATACCATTGTAATAAAATCCCTAAAGTCCCTTTTAATGTTTTGTCCCGCCTGATTCACCCCTGCATCCCTATTTACCCCGTTTGACCCTGTATTGAAAAATAATGAACACGTATATTTTTATTTTTTTCAGCGAATATTGTTGACAAGGTAAAACGCTTCGAAATTCGGGAGTGAGGCTTGTGACGTCATAAAGCCTGTAAAATTATACCGACTGCGCCCGCGTGACGTTTTGTGATTTTTAGAAGTATTGTACAGACGCCAGCACATCAAGCTACCACAATCTGTCAGATTTCTATATTAGAATTTCAACCTTATCACAACAGTGGAAGTTTATGTTTGATTGATATAATCTGACAGATTCGGGTAGGTTGACCTGCTGGCGTCTGTACATACATTCTTCGCCAATTTTGGTTTAAGGAACAAAAGAAAAATTACGGGAAAAATACTTTTTTTTTTTTTTTTTTTTTGTTGTAAAATAGCCTATTGCCGTAAGCAATTAAGTCTCTCGCTGTTAAATAAGAAAATACTTACACCAAACATTTCAATCTTCCTTTCAAACTCTGCGAGTTCGGCGTCCAGCGCTTTGATTTGTTTTAACTGCAAATCAAAATACCACATTAAACATTTATTACGGACCGGGGATTACCACGTAAGATGTGTCGGTTTCTTCATTACTTTAGCGTATCATTTCGGAAAAAACTAACATCAAGTGATAATAAAATAATTATGTTGTATTTTATTGTCACTTGATGCTGCAAGATGGAGTACATACCGTGGTGTCCCTGTCCGTGATGGCGTATTTGAGGCGAGACTCCAGCCCTCGTATCTGCGAGTCCACCGTCGTTAGCTCCGACTCCTTGCGAGACTTCTTCATGGACTCACGGAGCTCTTCTGTTAATTTTTCCTGTAAATTTAGAAATAGTTGAAAGTCAAAGTCATGTTCAATATCCAATAAACCAAGAAAAAGGAAAAATAAGAAATTCAAATTCAAATCCATTTATTGCAAATATGGGTAGTTTTACAGGTGGCTTTATAAATAACAGGAAAGTTATTGTTGGTGTCACCATATTTTGCTCTAGGCATGCAACATTTAGTTCGGTACGTGGTTAGTCCCTAAATTAAAAATTTAAATACATTAAAGTTCATAATTACATGCTAATTAAATGAAATGAGAAACTTTCTACTAAAAAGCTTTCGCCTTACCTTCTTAGATTTGAGCTGTGAGAGGTGCTTCTCGTCCCATCGTTTGGCCTTACGTGCCAAGTCGAGCGAACCTCCGGAGATGATACCGGACTTCTGGTAGAATGTGCCGTCCAGCGCCAGGGCCTAAAGAATGAAGTGTTGAATTAGTTGACCTATCTTGTGAAGTCAGGAGGAGCATTGCTTCTCCTTCACGAGTTGCATTGATCCTTCGCATGAGTTGGACGCTTCTCATGCTGATCCCTTCGAGCCATGACCTGACACAAACGACCGCTGTTTCTTTCATTGAAAGAACGAAGTGAAAGTATGATATTTAAATTACTGACATCGCCCCGGGTCGCAGGACTTTCTCATCAGGTAACCGTGACCCTGAAACGTAAAGAGCTATTAAATGATCACCGTGGATTTTAGTCAATATAAGTGTGACAGTCCCTCCCGTCCCGCCCGTGGCGAGGGTACCCATTTGATAATTTTACGACTAAAAAGTAGTTACTGACATCGTATCTGCTGTTCTTGGACCTGTCGAGGTCGTAGGCCACGCGCGAGGCGTCCTCGGGCGTCTCGCAGACCAGCGCGTTGTTGGTGACGAACAGCACCGCGCGGTGGATGGCGGGCGGCTCGTAGCGCAGCACGTCGAACAGGAGCTTCACGTTCTTCGGCTCTTTTATGTCCCTAGGGGGAAAATGTCAGTAGGAATAGGCTGTGAAAGTCTAGTTGCAGACACTAATTCGATGTAAGTCTAGAGTAAGTGCTGGTAAAGCATTGCTAATAACTTTTCAAACCATTCAAAGATTACTGACTGATTTCGGCCACAGAGACTTGGATTGGCCAATTGAAAACATCGTTGGTATGGCCCTCAGGTGACTGATATGGCGAATTTTTGCCGAGAAAGTGCGTCCACGTTTACTGCAAGTCAGCACCCCCCGATGTAATAATATTGGACGGCCGCGGGTGTTCACGGGCCTTAAGCTCGTCGTATAGCATCGAGCTCTTCTTTCGCCACCTTAAATAACCTAACAAAACTTTCTATCACTATTTTTGTATGTGTAAATAACTTACCTCAATCGCTCTCTAAGTGGTTTCGCCTGGATGTAATCCAAAGGTAGAAACGTTTCAGGCTCCAACATTCTTTCTTTTAATACCTGTAAACAATTTGTTGATATCAATATGAATAGCATCCAAGGACCGAGAAGAGGAGTCTTGTCTAGCCGCAAGATGGTCAGAAGACATTGATTCCATAGTTTCATCTTAACAGGCCTGTTGGTCTAATGGTTAGTGACCCTGACTGCTATGCCGGAGGTCGTGGATTCGATTCCCTCCCAGGACAAATGTTTGTATGATGAGCACGGAACAAATTTTGTTCTATGTCGGGGTGTAATTTATCTATAATATTAATGTATTGAGAAATGTATGTTTATCAGTTGTCTAGTACCCATAACACAAGCTCTGCTTAGCTTAGGACTAGATGGCGTTGTGTGATAGTTGTGGAATATTATTACTTATTATTATCGTGAGTAAATCTTGGGTGAGCAAAACGGATCTCTGACGGATCTCGACGAAAGACGCCTATATTGTTCGCGGAGCTAAGGAGTGGAATTCACTGCCGGAGACTATTTTTCCTGTCTGATAGCTACAACCTTGAGGTCTTTAGTAACGTAAGTGTCAGAGTGAATAGTTTACTTCGACCGTCGACCACATCTCCGTTTACCATCAGGTGAGAAAATGGTCAGAGGCGAGCAAAATTGATGATGTTTTGAGGAAAGAAAAATTTCAGATTGCAATTGGGATTCGAACCCGCGTCTTCTGGATAGGTACTCCAGACGCCTTAACCAACTAGACCATTGCAACTCACAACTCTTATTATACAACATTGATTTGGCTGTAATGTCAACGTGTTGGGTGGAAGTTAGTTAAACACTAATCCAAGAGATGGCGCCACGCTACCGAAAAGCGTTCAAACAAGGAATAGAGAATTTCTGCTTGCAAGTGTGGGTTGCAACGGCCTAGTTGGTTAAGGCGTCTGGAGTACCTATCCAGAAGACGTGGGTTCGATCCCACTGAAATTTTTCTTTCCTCAAAAAATCATCTTTACGATGCGCGTCGCATGCGTTAATGCGTTTAAAATATTTTTTATAAAGTTGATGATGATGAACTTAAATGTTCATGGATCAGCACTTTTGAATGATCTGGTTACAAGAAAAACATTATTTTGTCGTGGTAGAATGAGTGTTATGATGTTACCTGGATGCACCTCCTGGCAGTCTTCTCAGTGTCGACGACGATGGCCTCCATGTACTTGCCCAGCACCTTGGTGATGGCCACGTTGTACCGCTTGTGTGTCGGCTGACACATGTTGATCATGCGGTCGTACTGGTGGTAGAGCAAAATGTTACAGAAATAACAAGTTACAATAAAATATCAAGTTACAATAAAGGAGATCATTTTTTTTTTTGGGCCTTTTCTGAAAGTGCCGGCCGACGAAAAAAATTGGTACCTATGAGTAGTACTAGTCATTTGGAGCAATAGTTACTATGGCACAAAAGTTGTAGGATTGCTCTCGGCCAAGTTATACAAGTTCGAAGATTCAAATTTTCATACATTTTTAGGGTTCCGTAGTCAACAAGGAACCCTTATAGTTTCGCCATGTCCGTCCGTCCGTCCGTCCGTCCGTCTGTCCGCAGTTTAGCTCAGAGACGCACAGTACTAGAGAGCATTTGGTGTAAATATACGGATTTGTTGTGCCGAAAAAGTGGTAAAATAAAATCTCGTAAAATATTTTTTTTTAGGGTACCTCCAGTACTTACACGTAAAGTGAGGATTTTTTTTTCTCGCATACCCCTTAGTGTGGGGTATCATTAAATAGGCCTTTAAAAAATAATGATAGTTTCCATTAACATTTTTTTGATGAAAAAATTCGTTTGTGAAATATTAAGCTTTAAAGTGCTAAATTTTGCTCGATTCGAGTGTCCCCCCCCTCTACCAGCTAAACGGTTATGTTTGGGGGTGTGAAAAAATTCACAATAGTATATGTATATAACGAAGTTTAAAAGAAAATTATCATGACTAAGTAGGCTTTACAACTTTACGAGTAATAGTCGACCAACTTATAAAATGTACTTGTCTATCATATTTTCTTAAACAAAATGTATCGGAGACAACTGCAAATGTAAGTTTGTCAACTTTATTTTTTCAGCTTTTATAGGTATGTTTTTTGGGGATAGGTAGGTTTTTATCGTCAACTATTTTTAACTAAATTCAAAAAAAAGGATGAGGTTCTAAATTCGTCGTAATCTTTTTTGTTATGTATTTTCCCCGATTTCTCAAAGACTCCTAGACCGATTTTGAAAATTCTTCTTTTTAAAATTAAATTCAGGGAATCAGTTTAGTTAGTTCGCATAAGTATTTTGATGGGCAACTACGGAACCCTACACTGTGCGTGGCCCGACATGCACTTGGCCGGTTTTATTTAATTTCTGAAAGTGCCGAGAAACAACAAATAATGATAAGTACTGCTAGAACTAGCGACCTGAAGCTATTTAACATAAAATATCATCACGCCTGTAATCCCTGAAGGGTAAGGTAGAGGTGTACCCAATTAAAATGAATAAAAATCACTTTATTTTTTGTGAAAAGACGTTAAAACATGATAAATATATAAACTGCTGGTGGGGCCACCATTCAGTCACTGCTGCTGCAGAAGAAGCGGCAGCCTCTTACCGGATTGCCACGGTGAGATCGGAATACAGAAGCCCTCCAAGCATATATGAGTGGTTCACCCGAAAAGCCATGATTCCCTGGTACGATCAGCTTGTCTGGTCTCTTCTCTCTTCTTCCTTATGGAGACAACGGACACAGAGTTCCCATAGAGGGGCTTGAACCGCACCACTTCTACGTAGAGCCTCCAAAAAGAGGCGTTTGCCCCGCAATATCGGGTAACGCAGCCCTTGAGCTTAAAGGCAGCCCCAGGACTGCTTCTTGAAGTTCCACGGGATTTCAAGGACGGGTATATCAGTCGAGTTTCGTTGATTGGACGGCGATACAAATCAGTCCCACCGATAATTGGGATCTGACAGTATCGCGTACAAAGCCATTCGTACTTTTTCTAGTATCAGGATCACCTGCGAAGTCTGCATCACAGAATGCTTTTAAACTCATATCGTTCCCACGAACATACTGTATACCACTACTGGCTATGAGGCTCTTTCAGAAAACAACAAATGTATGAATGAAATGTACCGGGTCGTCGACTATGTTACATCTGGAACGCAAATTGCAACCAAATGAAGGAGGTGGACTGTTAGTCAGCAGGAGTCTGAAGCCTCTCCAGGTCAACCCAGAGCAAGATAACTCATTTGATGATTTTATTACCCAAAAAACGGGTTGATTCAAAAAGCAGTACTTTTGGTCACGATTTAAACTGTTAGGAGGTTACTCTCCCAAGACCCCCAACACAGGCAACTTCGATTCTGTTCCCGATGCTGGCCCCACCAGCAGATTTATATATTTTTAACATGTTATTACTTCTTTTCACAAAAACAAAGTGATTATTATTCATTTTAATTGGGTACACCTCTACCCAACCCTTCAGGAATAACAGGCGTGATGATCTTTATGTTAAATTGCTTTAAGTCGCAAGTTCTTATCATAATTTGGTGCTTATCGGCACTTTAAAAAATTCAAAAATGTATGAAAATTACGAATCTTCGATCTTGTATAACTTGGCCGAGAGCAATCCTACAACTTTTGTGCCATAGTAACTATTGCTCCAAATGACTAGTACTACCCATAGGTACCAATTTTTTTCGTTGGCCGGCACTTTCAGAAATGGCCCAAAAATGTATAGAGCGTGAATGTTCTTCTTTGTTTTGTCTTAGGTAGATTATAAACAACTAGCACTTTGCTCGCGACTCGTCTGCGCGTGTTTCTAATTTCGAACTCAGTGAATTTAATGCCCGCTCACCCTCCTTATAAGAAAATCTAAAAACTAAATACAAACAAACAATCAATCATATTAGGCAAACTGATTTTCCGATTTTCACCCCGTTAGGGGTTGAAATCGAATAAAGGATACGTATTTTTATTATAAAAATACGTATCCTTTATTCGATTGAGAGATAATTAATATGTCAAGTTTTGAGTTTATCGAAGCAAGCAATAAAATCCTTCCCCTAAAACTTTATCATCCCTTTTCACCAATTTAGGGAGTGATTTTCGGAAAACCTAAAACTAGAGGGTAGTTTTAAAAAAAGTAATAATGCCCATCTTTTTTATTTACTTATACTCATATGCGTACCTAGTTTCAAGTTTATAAACCCAAGAAATAAGATTTTACATACAAAGGTTTTCACCCCTTTTCACCCCTTAGAGGGAGATTTTCGCAAAATCCTTTCATAATGCTCATTTCATTTCACAAAATTCAGGTTTCTACGTTTAGTGGTTTAATATCCTCCCCTTAAAACTTGAATACCCCTTTTCACTAACTTGGGGGGTGATTTTCGAAAAATTCAAAAACACCTGTTTGATTAATTCTTATCTAGTATATAAATACTGATTTTCAAATTCATCAGCTCACGCGTTATCATTTTCCCATACAAACTTTAGCAACCCCTAGAATACCAATGGAGGGTAGTTTAAAAAAAATAGTGGTGCTAATCTTATTTATTTACTAATGTCTTATTCGTGGTAAGTTTCAAGTTTATAAATCCAAGGAATAAGATTTTTCATACAAAAGTTTTCACCCCTTTTCACCCCCTTAGAGGAGGATTTTCGCAAAATCCCGTCTTATTGCCAATCTACATGGTAGACTGCAGCAAATGCTGTCCAAAATTCAAGTTGCTGCGTTAAGCGGTTTCGGCTGTAGTCGAGTCAAAGAAAAACCCTTGTTCTATTATATATGTCGGAGAATGAACACAGAAGCACAATATTTTAGAATAACGCCATCTATCTCTCATTGGAGTAACTATTAAGTTAGAATTGACAGATTGTTTAGGAACGTCAAATTAGTCGTAATTTGGAGATGGTTAGCATGGGGAGCAACGGAAACACCGAACGAATAGTCGAGTCAAATGTCGGTGCGGAAGTTAAATCAGCTATTCGACGTTGACAGGTAGTGACGTTGACAGATGTTGGCTAACCTGTGTGGGGTAGGCCACATGGGCGGTCAGTTTAGTGAAGTGAACACTTTGAATCGGTCCGGCAAGCTGGGTAGACATTTTGTTTGCTCCGCCATGTTAAACTTCTCGCGTTCCTAAGTTTTTAATCGAGCGATATCTCGGACATCCTTGACTATTTTGTAATCAGTGTGTGTTAGCAAGCAATTAAAAGTGTTAACGAAGATTTTCCGAAAGTTATTTCCGATATCCCAACCCCTCTGATAACGAACTCTCCGTTATATATATAGATGACTTGATGCAGTTCATGATTAACTTTCGGACAAAATGCATTTTTTCAATAAAATAGCCTATTGTCGGGTTTTTCTTTCTTTTCATAGCTAGACAAGTCTCACCACTCCCGGGATGTCCCTCTTGAAGCTCTCCACGATCTCCTGCTTCTTCCTGCGGCGCGCCTCCTCGTGCTTGTCGACGCGCGCGTCCCCCAGCGCGGCCGCCACCTCCTGCAGCTCGGCCGACACTCGCCCATACATAGTCCCGTCTCACTCACCACTCCCGGGATGTCCCTCTTGAAGCTCTCCACGATCTCCTGCTTCTTCCTGCGGCGCGCCTCCTCGTGCTTGTCGACGCGCGCGTCCCCCAGCGCGGCCGCCACCTCCTGCAGCTCGGCCGACACTCGCCCATACATAGTCCCGTCTCACTCACCACTCCCGGGATGTCCCTCTTGAAGCTCTCCACGATCTCCTGCTTCTTCCTGCGGCGCGCCTCCTCGTGCTTGTCGACGCGCGCGTCCCCCAGCGCGGCCGCCACCTCCTGCAGCTCGGCCGACACTCGCCCATACATAGTCCCGTCTCACTCACCACTCCCGGGATGTCCCTCTTGAAGCTCTCCACGATCTCCTGCTTCTTCCTGCGGCGCGCCTCCTCGTGCTTGTCGACGCGCGCGTCCCCCAGCGCGGCCGCCACCTCCTGCAGCTCGCGCCGACACTCGCCCATACATAGTCCCGTCTCACTCACCACTCCCGGGATGTCCCTCTTGAAGCTCTCCACGATCTCCTGCTTCTTCCTGCGGCGCGCCTCCTCGTGCTTGTCGACGCGCGCGTCCCCCAGCGCGGCCGCCACCTCCTGCAGCTCGGCCGACACTCGCCCATACATAGTCCCGTCTCACTCACCACTCCCGGGATGTCCCTCTTGAAGCTCTCCACGATCTCCTGCTTCTTCCTGCGGCGCGCCTCCTCGTGCTTGTCGACGCGCGCGTCCCCCAGCGCGGCCGCCACCTCCTGCAGCTCGGCCGCGCGCCCGCGACACTCGCCCATACATAGTCCCGTCTCACTCACCACTCCCGGGATGTCCCTCTTGAAGCTCTCCACGATCTCCTGCTTCTTCCTGCGGCGCGCCTCCTCGTGCTTGTCGACGCGCGCGTCCCCCAGCGCGGCCGCCACCTCCTGCAGCTCGGCCGACACTCGCCCATACATAGTCCCGTCTCACTCACCACTCCCGGGATGTCCCTCTTGAAGCTCTCCACGATCTCCTGCTTCTTCCTGCGGCGCGCCTCCTCGTGCTTGTCGACGCGCGCGTCCCCCAGCGCGGCCGCCACCTCCTGCAGCTCGGCCGCGCGCCCCGACACTCGCCCATACATAGTCCCGTCTCACTCACCACTCCCGGGATGTCCCTCTTGAAGCTCTCCACGATCTCCTGCTTCTTCCTGCGGCGCGCCTCCTCGTGCTTGTCGACGCGCGCGTCCCCCAGCGCGGCCGCCACCTCCTGCAGCTCGGCCGCGCGCCCCGACACTCGCCCATACATAGTCCCGTCTCACTCACCACTCCCGGGATGTCCCTCTTGAAGCTCTCCACGATCTCCTGCTTCTTCCTGCGGCGCGCCTCCTCGTGCTTGTCGACGCGCGCGTCCCCCAGCGCGGCCGCCACCTCCTGCAGCTCGGCCGACACTCGCCCATACATAGTCCCGTCTCACTCACCACTCCCGGGATGTCCCTCTTGAAGCTCTCCACGATCTCCTGCTTCTTCCTGCGGCGCGCCTCCTCGTGCTTGTCGACGCGCGCGTCCCCCAGCGCGGCCGCCACCTCCTGCAGCTCGGCCGACACTCGCCCATACATAGTCCCGTCTCACTCACCACTCCCGGGATGTCCCTCTTGAAGCTCTCCACGATCTCCTGCTTCTTCCTGCGGCGCGCCTCCTCGTGCTTGTCGACGCGCGCGTCCCCCAGCGCGGCCGCCACCTCCTGCAGCTCGGCCGCGCGCCCGCGACACTCGCCCATACATAGTCCCGTCTCACTCACCACTCCCGGGATGTCCCTCTTGAAGCTCTCCACGATCTCCTGCTTCTTCCTGCGGCGCGCCTCCTCGTGCTTGTCGACGCGCGCGTCCCCCAGCGCGGCCGCCACCTCCTGCAGCTCGGCCGACACTCGCCCATACATAGTCCCGTCTCACTCACCACTCCCGGGATGTCCCTCTTGAAGCTCTCCACGATCTCCTGCTTCTTCCTGCGGCGCGCCTCCTCGTGCTTGTCGACGCGCGCGTCCCCCAGCGCGGCCGCCACCTCCTCCAGCTGCGCCTGCAGCTCGGCCGCGCGCCCGCGACACTCGCCCACGTCAGCCTGAAAAAACATATCTTTCAATTTATTGGATCAAAGACATCACTAGTGTTGGTCGACTGAGAGCCGAGGAGTGTCGCAGTAGTGCGAGTTGTTCGAATGTCGCAAGAGACATCGATCAGTGACGTACGAGGGTCGCATGTGTCAGTATCGAGAGTCGAGTGTAAGTCAACATCATCAAACATGCAAGTCGGGAGCATCATACTATTAGTCGGCATCATTATACTTGCTTGTCGGCACCATCATAATTTAGAGCTCGCACAATCTATCTATCTATACATATAATAAAACTGTAGGAAAATAATTTATGTACATTAAAAAAAAACTCAAAAAATATAGCCAGGGTGTTAAAGGATAACCAATAGAACCCAATTCTAGCATTTTTAGAATTTTTGTCTGTTTGTATGTTTATTTGTTCGGGCATCACATAAAATCTACGAAAGCTATGTAGATAACTTTAATACACAGCGACTGACCATAACTTGAAGTAACATTTAGTTTTTGTTTCATTGAAATCGGATCAGTCTATCAAAAGATATTTGAATTTAAAGTGTTCCAGAAGTAAAATTACGGTCAGTTTACACCGAGACGCGCAGTTCAGTAGCGCGATCTAGCTTCGAATGGAAAAACTACATACCTATTCAAATATGGTGTGAACTGGAGTGACTGGAGCGGTTTGGAGTGGAGTAGAGTAGAGTAGATTGGAATGGAATAGAATGATGGAATGGAAAGAAAGAGAGAATGAAAAGGTTTTTATTACACTCACACTAGAAAGGTATGGAATGGGAATGGAATGGGATGGAAGAGGATGGTGTGGGATGGAGTGGGATGGAGTGCGATCGAGTGGGATGGAGTGGGACGTAGTGGGATGGAATGGTATGGAGTGGGACAGTGTGGGATGTAGTCGGATGGAGTCGGTTGGAGTGAGATGGAGTGGGATGGACTGGGATGGAGTGGTTTGGAGCGGGACGGAGTGGAATGGAGTGGGATGGAGTGCGATGGAGTGCGATGGAGTGGGTTGGAGTGGGATGGTGTGGGATGGTGTAGTATGGAGTGGGATGGATTAGAGTGGAGTGGTATGTAGTGGGATGGAGGGGGACGGATTGGGATGGAGAGGGATGGAATGAGATGGAGTGGGATAGAGTGGGATGGATTTAGATAGAGTGCGATGGAGTGCGAAGGAGTGCGATGGAGTGGGACGGAGTGGGAGGGAGTGGGACGTAGTGGGACGGACTGGGTCGGAGAGGGACGGAGTGGGACGGAGTGGGATGGAGTGGGATGGAGTGGGATTGAGTGGGACGGAGTGGGATGGAGTGGGACTGGTTGGGATGGAGTAGGATAGAGTGGGATGGAGTGGGATGGAGCGGGATGGAATGGGATGGAATGGTATGGAGTGGGACAGTGTGGGATGTAGTCGGATGGAGTCGGTTGGAGTGAGATGGAGTGGGATGGAGTGGTTTGGAGCGGGACGGAGTGGAATGGAGTGGGATGGAGTGCGATGGAGTGGGTTGGAGTGGGATGGTGTTGTATGGAGTGGGATGGATTAGAATGGAGTGGTATGGAGTGGGATGGAGGGGGACGGATTGGGATGGAGAGGGATGGAATGAGATGGAGTGGGATAGAGTGGGATGCATTTAGATAGAGTGCGATGGAGTGCGAAGGAGTGCGATGGAGTGGGACGGAGTGTGACGGACTGGGTCGGAGTGGGACGGAGTGGGACGGAGTGGGATGGAGTGGGATTGAGTGGAACGGAGTGGGATGGAGTGGGACTGGTTGAGATGCAGTCGGATGGAGTGGGAGAGAGTGGGTGGGAGTGGGATGGAGTAGGATGAAGCGGGATGTAGCAGGATGGAGTGGGATAGAGTGGGATGGAGTGGGATCGAATGAGATGAAATGGGTGCTCTAATCCAGTTGTTGAACGACAGAGGGCGTTTATTACAAACACGTCAAATATTCTTTTTTCAAAATAAATTCTAAATAGGGATTATATGAAATCAATATGATTTATAAAAATTGTGGCGAGAATTAAGCGCTGCGCATTAAAAAAAAATTGCTAAATTCCGACATCCACGCGAACGAAGTCGCGGGCACAACTAGTCTTACTTATAACTCGGCATCATCATACTTTTATGTCAATGTCAATGTCATGTGAAATTATAAAATCTTAAGTCGCCATCGTCATACCTATATGACGGCACCATCATAAGTTTGAGTCCGAACCAACATACATGTAAGTCCGCACCATCATACTTATAAGTCGGCGTCATCATACTTATATGTCGGCATCATCAATCGCCCTTGTAAGTCAGCATCATCATAAACAATTAAGACGGCATCATCTTACTTTTAAGTCGGCATTAATTATCATACTTGTAAGTCGGCACCATCATACTTAAAAGTCTGACACCGCAATCATGAAACTTATTAGTCGGCATCATCTTTCTTGTATTTCGCAATCATCATTCTTATAAGCATGGCGTCGGCATCATCATACTTTAAATTCGGCATTAAAATTCATAATTTAAAAATAACTATCATTGATTTTAAACGGAATATTCGAATTCGCATTCGCGAATATTGAAATTGAATATTCGCATCCGCATTCGCAGTGTCAGTGTCGAGTGTCGCGTGTTGTGAGGTTTGAATTAATGGGGATGGCAACTCAAAGCTAATCGTAGATGGCGCTGCGATAGTTGGTCCCCACGTCTACCTTGTACAAAAAACAAACAAGATTATTTGTTATAAAAATTGAGTATAAATACAAAACAAATATGGAAAATTATTCGTCCATGCAAGTACATATAATAAAGGAAGAATTAAGACGCCGCGGTGCATCTACAAGAGGAAAAAAGTGATTTAATTGAGTGGTGATACGTTTGATTTTACCGTAATAAATCCACAATTACTTGTAGTTGAGGTTTCAATTTTTGAGTTTAGGTATGTTTTACCTGTCCTCTCCTATAACAAGAATATAATGCTGCTTCTGACTTTCTATTTTGATAAAATATCATAATGTTTTAAGTCAGTAATTTTAACCATTTTTTCTATTTAAATTCGAGAAATAACACAATATATTTTATTTCTTAACACCACAACTATTACAAAACTCGTTCCAGGTGATAATTCTTCCGCCAGACGAACTATTTCATGATTTATAGAGCGATGATCAAGTGGAACCGGTTACTAATTCAGAAATTCATAAAAATAAACACAAAATAAACAGTAGAATTAGTTCTATGTTCATGTCACCCACAATACCGCTAGAAATTCACAAAATTATTATGTCACTAAAGAATACATCTAGCACTGGGTACGATGATATAAGTACTAACATTATTAAACAAGTATCCACAATAATTGCCCCCGTGTTGAGTCATCTTATCAATATGTGCATATGTCACGGTCACTTTCCAGAAGAATTAAAAATAACAGTTATAAAACCACTCTTCAAGAAAGGTAACAGAGAAGATATGTCCTGCTACAGACCCATTGCGTTAATACCGATTTTCTCAAAAATATTTGAGAAAGCGATATATTTTCAACTTACTTCATACTTCGAAAAAAACTCCCTTTTTGTTGATAATCAGAAAGGTTTTAGGAAAAATAGATCTATTGACATGGCCATCTACGATTTCTTACAAATGGTTACCGACAGAGTGGACAAGAGACTACCAACTCTAGCGCTTTATATGGACATGTCAAAAGCTTTTGATCGCGTAGATCATAAAACACTATTAAGTAAACTTGAGGCGTATGGCATAAGGGGAAATATATTAAACTTAATAGAATCTTATCTCTGTAATAGGCAGCAAATGACGACAATCAGTAGAATTTCTAAAAAAAAACCGTAATAACCTATAAATCTAGCCTGAGAACGGTAAAATATGGAGTACCACAAGGTAGTGTACTGGGGCCACCTCTATTTACAGTTTATATTAACGATTTTCCTACAGCATCATCATATCCCATGACAATGTTTGCAGATGACAGCACTTTACTTTTCAATTGTGACGATGTGAGTAAAATAGAGCCTGAGATAAATTTGACACTACTATCAGTCGTGAATTGGCTACAAAATAATAATTTGGTTATAAATCTTGACAAATCAGTATTAATGAAGTTTCAACAAAGAGCAAATTACAATCTTGACTTAAATATCAAATACAAGGACAAAATTATTAGTGAAACAAATGAGACTAAATTTCTTGGACTAAACATAGAAAACAATTTAAAATGGAATTCACATATTGACAAAGTTTGCAGTAAGCTTAATCAGCATTCTTATGCTTTACATATGTTAAGTAAAACGGCCAATCGAGCAACAGTTTTAAACGGCCTATCACGGTTTAGTAGCCTCAACATTGAGATACGGAATTATATTTTGGGGGAATGCCACGGGTAAAGAAATGGTATTTAAGTGTCAAAAAAGATGCATTAGAGCTATACACAATTTAAAGACTACAGATAGCTGCAAACCGTTTTTCATAAAATGCAAAAATATTAACGATGCCATCGCTGTACATATATGAAACGTCCATGTTCGTCAAAAATAATTTACATAAATTTTCTCGAGTTATTAGCCAACGCCGTTGTGATCGGTTACAAACAGTTGGGTCTAGAACTGCGCTATATGGAAATAGTATTTTTGTAATGGCACCAAAGGTCTATAATAAATTGCCAAAATCTATAAGGAGTGAAGATAATATCCGTAAATTCAAAAGTAAATTGCGTTTATTTTTATTAGATAAGACATGTTACTCCGTAGAAGAATTTTTAAATGATACAAATATGACATTGTTATCCTTTTATTACAATTATTTACCTTTGACATGCAATGATTGATTTAACCCTTTGACATAATTACTCGAACTTGGGACCGTAGCACCATAACTATTTTTATACTTGTTTTATTTTATGTCTTTTGACAATTCATAAGTGCCTGTAATTGGCCTAGTTGAAATAAACGATTTGATTTTGATTTTGATTTCACACTATAAGTCGGCATCATTATACTTGCTTGTCGGCACCATCATAATTTTGAGTTCGCACAATCTTACTTATAACTCGGCATCATCATACTTTTATGTCGAAATCATAAAACTTCCAAATCGGCATCATCACACTTGTGAGTCAGCATCATGATACAATTTTAAGTCGCCATCGTCATACCTATATGACGTCACTATCATAAGTTTGAGTCCGAACCAACATACATATAAGTCCGCACCATCATACTTATAAGTCGGCGTCATCATACTTGTATGTCGGCATCATCAATCGCCCTTGTAAGTCAGCATCATCATAAACAATTTAAGACGGCATCATCATACTTTTAAGTCGGCATCATCATACTTATAAGTCTGACATCGCAATCATGAAACTTATTAGTCGGCATCATCTTTCTTGTATTTCGCAATCATCATTCTTATAAACATGGCGTCGGCATCATCATAGTTTAAATTCGGCATTAAAATTCATAATTTAAAAATAACTATCATTGATTTTAAACGGAATATTCGAATTCGCATTCGCGAATATTGAAATTGAATATTCGCATCCGCATTCGCAGTGTCAGTGTCGAGTGTCGCGTGTTGTGAGGTTTGAATTAATTGAAATTGTCAGTCGAGTGTCGTGAGTTTCTGCGACCCTTCGCGTTGAGTCTAAATCTTAGAGTAATACACGTGTAGAATAAAAATAAACAGCAGGACTGACCTGCAGTTCAGCTCGCAGTCTCCTCTGCTCCTCCAGCGCTTGTTCTGAGCTCTTGATGTGCTCGTTCAGCTTGTCCACGCGCTTCATGGCTTCATTCCTTTCGTGACCCTGAGAGTAGAACGTTGGCATTAGAATACAAAGAGAACAGTAGTAACTTTTTCTCTGCTGTGAGTGGTGGGTTATCGCGTGGGCCCAGCGGTTATGATCAAATGTATAGAAATGTTTGAATAACGCCAGGAGACGGTACTCATAGAATAGAATAGAATAGAATAGAATAGAATAGAAAAATATTTATTTGATATAGGACACGCACACACAGAAATAATAAAAAATAAAGTTAAAAATACAATAGGAATTTTGCTGAGCATGTCCACACCAAAAGGGTTACCAACTCAGCATTTGCTGGGTGAAAGACATAGTTAAAATGCGCGATGTTTTCTCCGAATGGATCGTACAGTACGCATGAGTGCGACACTGCGATACGATCCGAAACGCATCATGTCGGAGACGTATGACATTGCTAGATTGAAAATCAATTCTTGGGTTGCATGTTTTAACATTTTGGATCGACAATTTCTTATGGTACAAATACCCAAATAAATACAACATTTTTTTTTTCAAAATCTACGATTTTTTTCCTATAATTTCGTATTTTTGTCCTTGAGGTACACGGCTGGGCCTTAAATGTAGGGAAAAAATTAACACCTCCTTTATTTGCTGCACCACCATCCGTGCAAGCACTACTTAGACCAAGCTCGTGAATGCTCCTAATAAGTCTATTTTAGCAATAATGCTTGTATTTTTCTAAAGAGCACTTTACCTTCTGCCGATGTTTGTTCTCGAACTCGCCCTTCCTCCTGAGCTCGTTGTCCAGTCGGTCCTGGTCGGCCTTCTGTTCTCTGTTCACCGAGTCCAGCTCCTGCAGGTAGCGCGCCGCCTGGCGAGACGCTTCCATCTTCAACTCCTCGTATTCACGGATCTGGACAATTTAAGAAAAAGGAAGTGGTTAGTAGGTAGGTAGACTTGTACTACTTGATTTCTATTAAAAAAAAAATGTTAGTAGTATGAGAGCAGTGGTGGCCCAGTGGAATCGGTCCCGACTTACGAGTTGTAGGTCATGGGTTCGAACCCCGCCAGGCGCATTACTTTGTGTAATTTATTTCATAACCACTGCTCTCAAAACGGTGAAGGAAAACATCGTGAGGAAACCGGCATGTCCTATAGAACCAAAAATTCGAAGACATGTGACATCTGCCAACCCGCACTGGGCCCGCGTGGTGGATTATGGCCCACTCCCTCTCACAGAGAGGAGGCCTGTGTCCCAGCAGTGGGAACATTATAGACTGATGATGATGATGATGTTAGTAGTATTGGTTTTGAATTGTGGCCATTGTAGCGCCGCGTCCAGAAGATTGCTCTCCGAATCAGGCCCGTAATCCAACTGCCTAACGAGACCTCCTTTAGATGTCGGTTGCTTTTGGCAGTTAGCCTTTGGCCAAAACGACTATCGGCACAATTATGGCTGAATCCACATCCCACATATCGACAATCTCGCAAGCTAAGCTATGTCTCATCTCAACATCTCATTGTTATGGATTGAGATTATTACTGAACAAAGTGATTTTACTATGCTTTTCATAAAGCATAGTTAATTCACTAATTGTTTTATTTCTTAGCCATATTTTGGAATGCACAACATGTTAAAACAAAAGTAGCAAATACCTGTGCCTCCTCCAGATGTACATCCGCCCTGCCCGTGTGCGTGGTGCCCAGCGTGGAGTGCTCCCACTGCGCCTTCTCGTCCTCGATCTGCCGCAGCTCGTCCTCCAGCTTCCTGATGTCTGCCTGGTGCGCCTCGTGCGCCTTCCGCGCCTGCTCCAGGGTCTTCAGGGCACTCTCTAACTTCTTCTGAGTGTGGGTCACACGTTCTTTTGCCTTTATGAAGGTCGGACGCTTCTTTGAGATTTCTGCTTCCTGGAAAAAAGTAAAAGTAGTGAAACTCGATAATAATATTTTTTTAGGGATTACATAAATCATCAAAGAAGTCGTTGATGGAGCAGGAAGGACAGTCAGACCCTTTGTAACTAAAAAGCACGGCATTCTATTTCATGCACTTGTGTTCGAGGGCCGCGGTCCTTTTAACATAGTCCCTCTACCCAAACAGATCCACCTAAGATATTCTTGAGTGCCGATGATGGTTCATTGAATAGACAATTTTGTGAATTGTGATACACTTAATTATAAGTGGTTACCCATTTTAGAGGCACCTGTGTTCTTTACTAGGGTAACAAGTTGATGAAGAAACTTAAATTATGGCTTTTAATGATTTTTGGATAGATCAAAAAAATTATGCTAAGGGGTGCAGAAAAACAGGAATGTGGAAGTTGCACAAGTAAAAATATAAAGAACTCAGTACTTACCACTTCTCGGATCTCCTGTTCGATCTTGGCAGTCTCTCTCTGCACGGTGCCCGCTTCCTTCTTCTTCTCTTTGAGCGCCTCCTCTAGCTTCTGCCGCTTCTTCTCTATCTTGGTCAGCTCCGACTGCTTGTGCTGCAGATCTTCTTCCATGGACTGGATCTCTTTCTCATTGTGGTACAAATGGTAGAGTTGGAGCTCTATTTTTTGTTCTTGCTAAAAAATGGGGGGATAAAATGATTACTTGGCTATAGTATAACTTTTCAGTTTTTTTTTAATTTTCAAGCCTGAAGAAGGAATTGATATATAGAATGGAATTTATATAGTAGTTATCGAGTCTGCGCGATCGACTGTCGCGGGTTCAATCGCACGGAACAAATACTTGTATGACCTGAAATTAGTTGATCCTGATCTAGGTGTTTGTGTATGTGAGTTTCTATGATTGTAAACGCACCCACGATACAGGAGCACTATGATATAACACAACGACGATATAATACTAGACTTCTAATAACAGGCGACCGATGTCTGCCAACACATTAGGCAAAAAAGTCTTATATTCGTCTCATTTCGACCAATCCTGTGAGCCGTAAACATACGTTGAGACAGCACAGACCTTGAGTTAGCCAATCACAATGCAGTACCCCGTCCCCCTCGCTTACGTAGTACCTCAGCTACTTGGCAGAATAGTTTGTGTTCTTTAGATCGTGCATGCGGAGTCTAGTATTATTATCGTCGTTGATATAACATGTTGGGCAGCATAAATATTTTTTTGAAGTAATGAAAGGTGGTAAGCTATACAAGTTATATGACGAAGTGATGGCTCACACACTAAAGGGCGGGTTTGCTACTAACTTGTCGACAATCTCGCCAGAAATATTTATTCATCATCACCATCATCCCGTAAAGGAGTTAGAAACTGTCGGCGGAGCTCGGCTAAATAATATTCAATCACTGCAAAAAATATATATCATAATGCCACACTAGCTCACCAGTTCCTCCTTAAGCCGTGTGTACTTCTCAGCCTCCTCCTTTTCGAACTTGGCCTCCTTCCTCTCAGCGGCCACTCCCTTCTTCTTCTGGTAGGAGAACTGCGCCTCCTCGTCAGCTCGGTTCACTTCAGCGCGGCAGTGCTCGTACTGCTCCTTGAGGACTCCAGACCTGACGGAGTCATCATGCTACAGTGCCTTAGTTTTTATGACGTGACATAATAATAATATTATACTTTTTCTTATACGGTGGGCCGACCATTGGCATCGCACCCAATTTACGAGTTTTAGATCGTGGGTTCAACCCAGACAGGTTCTTTACTTTAAGTAATTTATTTCATCACTACTGCTCTCAAAGCGGTAACGGAAAACTTAGTGGGTAAAACCAACGTATCCTATAACCAAAAATACGAAGACATGCTGTCCGCCCTGGGCCACCTGGCGAATTATGGTCCCACTCCCTCTCACAGAGAGACCTGTGTCCCAACAGTAATAATGATAAATAATAATAATATTCCACAACTATCACACAATGCCATCTAGTGCCAAGCTAAGCAGATCTTGTGTTATGGATACTGGACAACTGATAAACATACTTATACATTTCTAAATACATACATAAATTATAGATAAACTACACCCAGACACAGAACAAATGATTATGCTCATCACACAAACATTTGTCCTGGGTGGGAATTAACCCCCGACCCCCGGCAGTCAGGGTCACTAACCACTAGAGCTAGACCAACAGGCCAGTCAACTGTGGGCTGTAATGGCTGATGATGACTTCAAGCATCCTTTCGTCGGAATTGTGGTGTAAAATCTAAAATGAGGTTAGACATTATTGTAAGCAGCAGTGACTATAGACCCGCATAGATTTAATGGAGTGAAGCCTATTCAACCATCAACCGGGCCCAAGTCCCAAGAAATCCACACAAATGAAACCCAAATGGCCCAACAATCGCACTTGGAACCACTAAATCTATGAGGCAGTTCAAAATAAATGCTAAATACCCATTTAATTCTACCTACCCACTGATCTCCTCAAAGAGTGCAGTCCTTTCCTTGGGGTTCTTCATGGCGATGCTCTCGACGGCGCCCTGGAACACCAGGAAGTTCTTCGCCTTCACGTTGATTCCCAGCTTCTCCAGCTCGCTCAGGTAGTGCGATGTGTTTACAGACTGTTCGTAAAATACTCATAGGTTTAAAGAGTACTATTATGATAGATCTGTCCTTTTCTCCGAGATCTTATTTTTTTCTGATGCTAATAGTTTGTTTTTTAAGCCACGTCAAGCCAGTAATCCAGATTTCTTATCGCAATCACATCTTTTTGACATTTATAGTAAACACTTGATGAAAAAAACGCCTCTAGAGCGTTTTTTTCCGTTTTTCATGCAAGTAACGTTAAAAAAAAATTATTAAAACATGCTGTATGGTAACATACGGCAATCTTGTGGTAAGGCCTCAAATAGAAGTTTAAGTAAAGTATAAAAATCTGGGTTGGCACTAACCTGACCATCAATCTTGTGCTCCGATGACTGTCCGATGACAGACCTCTGGAACTGCTTCTCAGTCAAGTCTTCAAGCACAAATGTGGCTGTCACTGATGCACTGTAATACAAATATTTATTTTCTTCTGCAAGTCTTATGCAAAGCAATTATCCTATCCCGCATACCCCAAATCAACTGATAATATGACGTCTTTGCAATAATAGTAGCATTAATTAGACATGTATACATATATACATCTCCTATACATCTATACATATAAATAAAATTGGAGTGTCTGTTTGTAATATTGAAATAATCTTTTTTACTACATGCATACAGTACATACACCAAAATAATGTTTTTTACAATTCTTGTCTGTCTGCCTGTCTTTCTGTCAGTCTGTTTGTAATGGCTAATCTCTGAAATGGCTGGGCCGATTTTGACGAGACTTCTACTGGAAGGTAGCTGATGTAATAAGGATTAACTTAGGCTACTTTTATTTTCTAAAAAATCCTTTATTGAAAGAACATACAAGTTTAGTTGAAAGAACATACAAGTCGTAGGCACAGCTAGTTCATAAATAAAATGTAAATAGTGGACCATCCCAGTACAAACAACCTCACCAGGGAATTTTCTACTCTTATTCTTAACTAGCGACCCGCCCCGGCTTCGCACGGGTGCAATGCTGATAATAAATACACTACAGAAAAACTGTGAACGTTGTATATAAAAACATAGCGGCCCGCTCCGGCTTCGCACGGGTATAAATTATATAGCCTATATGATTAAAATCGATCCAGTAGTTTTGATTTATTCATTAATACCCGTGGCCCGCACGCGTTAGGAGTAAAACAATCCCCCTTTCCCTATACCATGAAGATTTCCTGCTATCTTTGGAATATCTAAATTCATACACTACATTTTTAATTATTTACTTTTTACATTTTTAACTATTTATTTTATTTTTACAACATATTACAGAATCACTACATAGTATAAAACAAAGTCGCTCTTGCCGCACCAGATGGCCGGCCGGTACCGCCGCAAACGCTGCGTCCCGCAATTTTTAAATCTGTAATATCTTCGAAAATATTCACTTAAATCATACGGTGTAAAGGGCCATATAGATCTATATTAAATGAACAATGTATTCAAGGTATTTAATTGGTTAAGAATTAATGCTGTATTGGTTAGAATCGCTTCTAAAATCAGCCATTATTTGTCGTAAAAAGTAAATGACAAAAAAAAGTTATTGTGGGTTATCCATAAGAGATAGACATATACCATCGCGGACTTTTCTGTAGACCTTTTCAATGTGTACAATACTTAGTACATTATTTTGATAAAACTCGTAGGGTTCAGCCTGCGTTTGCAATGTAAGCGGAAAAAATGTAATTATTTAAGACATCACATTAGAAACCTCAGAAATAACAGTACTTCTCCACAATTTAATGGATGTTATTATACATATAAACCTTCCTCTTGAATCACTCTATCTATTAAAAAAAACCGCATCAAAATCCGTTGCGTAGTTTCAAAGATTTAAGCGTACAAAGGGACATAGGGACAGAGAAAGCGACTTTGTTTTATACTATGTAGTGATAATATTAATATCATGAAAAAATTGGATCATGCAATTTGGTGCACTTGTTTGTAATTTGTAAGTGATGTAAGCTGATATAATTTGCATTTCTTCATTTAACATTCAAAATTGTTTTGTTTTAATATTTAATAATACATACCATCTATGCTAATATTATAACCAGTAAAGATTTGACTGTTTGTATTGAATAGGCTCCGAAATCACTAGTACCAATTTTAAAAAACCTTTCTCCAATTTATAGCTGCTTTGGTCCTGACGTGCATAGGCAATGGGAGCCGGCAAAACTGCTGGCAAAAGCTGGTTTGCCATAACTTCAATTACATTCTTACTGTACTTTTTCATGAAGACAATGTTTTAAATCTCCACAAATAGACGACCCAGTTACACAGAATAGTTACCTTCTAGATACAGGCTTGTTGATGGAGGCACCATGTATCAGATCACTTAGACGTTTGACACGGAGCAGTGATGTTTTCTCACCCATCACGAAACTCACTGCGTCCATGAAGTTCGACTTCCCTGTAAAGGAATATAACTATATCTGTGACTTTGGTAAGTATTCTGAGGCAACACTATAAATGAGATCATGTCTGTAACCCAAGATGAGCTGCACCAGTTATGCTTAAATCACATGTTAAAAGGAGAGCAGCAAATTCCTAAAAAATGATTAATAAACAAAAGGATTCAAATGATCCACAAACCGTGTTTGTTTTTGGCACAAATAGTATTCATTTAGAAAGTTTACACATATGGTTAAACGTTAATATTGCAAACATTTTATATTACTCTTATCATTCTTACCTGATCCGTTAGGGCCTACCACCGCTGTGAATGACTCCATGGGGCCTATGCGGTGATGTCCCCGATAAGACTTAAAGTTTTCCATATCAATATACTTGAGAAACGCCGGCATTTTGGCTGCTGTTGAATAATTTTGTACCACCATGCAAGATATTACAAATTAATCACAAAATAAAATATTAGCGCCAAACATCGTCACATCAACAATGTTTGCTGTCAAACTGTCAAATAAAAATAGTCAGCCATTAAAATAGAGTATGGTCATGTCTGCAAAATTAAAAACCGTAATCTCTATAATCGACTAAGTAGTAATCAAACCTTTGTTTAAAATGTGTTAGTAGCTTTATTGATAAACACTCTCTACTTAGTCTGTGTGATAAACACAGACTATTGATAAAGAACTATCGAAGTACAGAAATAGGAACCTGAAACGCACCAAAAACGTTAACATAGACCTATAGCATAGACTGAGCCATCACTAACAAAATGTCAAATAAGCTTTACAGAAAAGCAATAAAAAATCTAAAGTTTTCTCCGTTAGATAATATCTATGCCATTAAAGAATGAGTCAATCCTTTGAAAATTTTTTCTCTGTTTAGCTACACAATCATAAATCTAGAATAATAAAATATTGTCGGTTTAGGCAATAGGTCTATGATCGGAAAAAAAAAAGCGCGGGAACCGTACGATCGAGTAGGCGGCAATTTTTAAGCATTTTTTATTAATTATTAAAAAACTCTCTAGAATTTTATAAATAGCAATTGTAAATAGTTTGTTTATATAAAAGTAATTGTATTAAGTGTAAATATGGGGAAAAGCGTGCGGAAAAGGAAAAAAAAGGAGGAAGAGGAAAATTCCATCGTCGACGACTCTTCAACAGAGTCAGAATCGTCGTTCATTGACGAAAAACTGGATTACGAGCCATATAACGCACCGAATTATTCAAGGAAGTATCCTGACAGCAGTATTGGTAACGTAGAATACGTGGTATTTTTGTCACACGTTGAAGCTGACCAGCCAATTACCGTAGGCACCCGCATGGGCATCTCTCGCGCTATCCGCAGGGATTGCATAAGCGGTGTTCAACATTTACGCACAATTAATAAATTTAAAGTAGGCATTGTGTTCGATAATGCCAACAATGCCAACATGTTCCTCCAGGGGAACAAACTGACACAAGAACTTAAATTAAAAACATCTATACCTGCCGCTGCCACAGAGACCATTGGGGTTCTAACTAGGGTCCCAATACAAATGTCTAATAAGAAAATATATTCTCTTCTGGCCAGCACCAGGAACATCATTCAGGTGCGAAGATTTATGAGAAGGGTGAGAACCGGAGATGCGGTGAAGTTCGAGCCGACGCAGACTGTGGCCGTCACCTTCTCAGCCACGCAGCTGCCCGAGCACGTCTACCTGGATCACTGGCGCCACGAGGTCAATGCATACGTCCCTCCGGTAAAACAATGTTTGAAATGCCTTAGGTATGGACACATAGCCAAATATTGTAAAAATGCAGAAAAATGCTCTATCTGTGCCGAAAATCACAATTTTAAAAGATGTACTGTTGACCCAGGCAGCGCAAAATGTTACAACTGTGGAGGCAACCACATCGCCATATCGTCTGTCTGCCCAATTAAGAAAAAAAAGATTGCTGAAAGCAGAAATAAATTGAAAACTCCTTTTTCGGACTTATTTAATAAAGTTAATTTCCCATCACCGAACAAATCGGAAAATTCGACAGATATTATAAACTTGATGTTGTCTAATAGCACAGCATTAAGTTTGCTGACAGAATCTATTGTTAACTTAATTAAGTTAAATAAAACACAAAATGAAAGTATTTGTACACAAACTATAACATCTGCTATTAGAGAGACTATTAAAGGTAAAAATATTATAATATAAAATTCACTAACAAAATTTTAAATATTGCTCAGTGGAATGCACAAAGTTTGCTAAGTAATAGACTACAGTTTCAGCAGTTTCTCTATAATAATGACATACATTTAGCTCTAATTTCAGAAACATGGTTAAAACCACACATACAATACAACATTCGTGGCTATACCACAGTTAGGAATGATTGTGGTAATGATCACAATGGTGTTGCTATATTTATACGTAATGGTATTGAATTTAGTTTATTAGACACATATTTTGACGACTCTATTCAAAATGTTGCAATTAAAATTAAAATTAATAACAAATACATTTCAGTAGTTAGTTTTTACAGTCCTGGAAATTGCAGTCCTACTTTTGAAAAGAACAAATTTGATTCACTAATAAATAGTATACCTAAACCATTGTTAATTGCTGGGGACTTTAATGCCCATCACACTTTTTGGGGTTGTTGTAGGGACGACTCTCGTGGCAGAGCTATAATGAATTCCATGGATGAAAACGATTTGATACTCCTAAATGATGGTCAGCCAACTACTGTAGGGTCTCATCTATGGAGACCAAATGGTCTTGATTTAACTATGGTTTCTTCTTCCTTGGCTTTGTCTTGTGAATGGCAGGTTTATCAGGATTCTATAGGCAGCTATCATTTGCCTACCATTACAAAATATGTTATAGATACCGCTTATGATGTGGATCCTTCTATTGTTTCAAATATTCCTCTTCATTGTAATCTGAAATTAGTTGATTGGTCTATTTATAAAAAGATTGTAAATGACATGATGGAAAGTTTTCAGTGTAATAACTTGAGTCATATTGATACATATAATAATTTGTGTTCAATAATCCTAGAAGCAGTTCAGATGTCAGTAATCAGTTCTAATAAAAACAATACCACTTGTGACTCTCGCAGATCGAGGAGGAAGCTTGGTCTCCCTTGGTGGAACGAGAAGTGTACTAGAGCTGTACAAGATTGTAAGCAAGCATATGTCTTATTTAAATCAAATCCTTGTCTAGACAATTATATAAATTTCAAACATATGCAAGCCCGAAAAAAACGTATCTTACGACAGGAGCGTCGTGCATGTTGGTTAGAGTTTTGTAATTCTATTAATAGACTCACTCCAATGAGTCAAGTTTGGGCAAAAATGAGGAAGTTAAAAAATGTTTCTACAACCAGTTTGTTTTCTAGTTATGAATGGATCTCTCAATTTCTGCATAAGTATACTCCTGATTCAGTTCAAAATGTATACACAGTCAGTCACAATAACTTACAAAATTCCACAAATAATTTCATGGTGGAACCTTTTTCTATTGAAGAGCTAAAATCTGCTTTAAGATCAAGAAGAGATTCAGCATGTGGTTTAGACTGGCTCTCATACAAAATGTTCAAATTATTAAATTCACACAGTTTGTCTATATTTTTAAATATTTTGAATTCACTTTGGCATTGTTCTATTATTCCTGAGGAATGGAAAACAGATTGTTTAATACCTATCCTGAAACAGGGTAAAGACCCTAACAGCGCTGACTCATATCGTCCTATTACTCTAAGTTCGTGTGTTGGTAAAATATTTGAACAGCTTCTAAAACAACGTTTGATATTTTACATTGAAAGTAATAGTCTACTGCCTTACAATCAATTTGGCTTTCGTTGTGGTCGTTCTGCTCGGGAAAGTCTTAGTCATTTATTTTTGGATATACACAGTGCTCTTGACGAGCATAAAATGTTGGATGTGTTTTCTTCGATATTGTTGGTGCTTTTAATAATGTAAATTTAAGTACATTGTCATCCATTCTCCTTTCACTAAATGTTCCTGAAAAAATAGTAAGTTGGATTTTTGAGTTTTTAAATGAACGTAAATTGTATGTAAAAGTAAATAATCAATTAATAGGACCTAGGTATTCTTATAGAGGAGTTTCTCAAGGCGGAATATTAAGCCCTCTATTATTTATTTTATATATTTCTAGATTAAATAATGTGCTAGGTAGTGATGTCTGTAATTTACAATTTGCTGATGATTTGGTTGTATATTGTTCAGGAGAAAACCTTAATAGCATTCAAACAAAACTCAATGCTAGCTTGGAAAAACTGGGACATTATTTTGAATGTCTCAGTTTGGAGGTCAGCAATGAGAAAAGTAAGGTCGTTGTCTTTTCCAAAAATGTTGTTGGTTCTTCTAGTATTAAAATTTATTACAATAATAGTCTTATGTTAGTAGATAGTTCCATAAAATTTTTAGGTGTTACTTTTCTCAGTAATTTTAAATGGAATGTGTATGTTGATTACTTAGCAAACAGAGCATTAAAAGCTTGCAATATTTTGAAATCTCTCGCTGGCACTTATTGGGGTGCTGATCCAGGGACTTTACTGATTTTATATAAGTCCTTAGTAAGAAGTCACTTCGAATATGCATTTTTTTGCTATAGTGGTGAACAAAAACTAGTAGAAAAACTAGAAAAAGTGCAAAATAGATGCTTACGTATTATTTTGGGAGCTATGTGTTCAACTCCGATAGTGTCAATGCAAGTCGAATGTAGTTTGCCTCCATTGATAATTAGATTCAATTTTCTCAGAACAAAATTTTTCATTAGGATTTCTTCTATCAGCGATCATCCTCTTCTATTGCAGTTAAAGAAGGCTATTAATGGGATCAATCCCCCTTTTCTAGTACAAGGTTTATCTGAAATTTTAAATGATTGTTCTAATCAAAATTATTTTTCTAGCTCCATTTGGCCTTGTTATTTATATTCCTATGAATCAAAGTATTGTCCATTTAAAATAGTAATTAATGAATCTTTGACGTTTAAAGAGGATGTTTACAGAATGCTTGAGGAATGGAATGGTTACAATCAATTGTACACAGATGGCTCTAAAAATGATAATGCTGTATCTATGGCTATTTATGACATTCAGGCTCGAACTGGGTTTGGCAATAGGTTGTCTTCAGTAGCAACTGTGTATACAGCAGAGGCTATGGCAATACTCAGTGCTTTAGAGTATATTGAGTCTAGGCAAGAAAATAAATGGATCATTATCACTGATAGTTTGAGTGTATTGAGAGCACTAGAAAATCCCAGTTGCAATGCAAAAACAAGCTACATAATTTATACTATCAGAGAAAAATACAAGAATTTACTTAAGTTCAAAGATATCGTCCTTTTCTGGACTCCTTCACATATCGGGGTAGTTGGAAATGAACAAGTTGATTACCTGGCTAAATTCATTGTTAATCATCATCAGGAATGTCCAATTTTTCATAATCCTATTCCAAATTCAGATGCGTTAACTTATTTCAAATCAAAACTGGCACGTGATTTTCACAATTTCTGGCAGCATGTAGTTGAAACCAAAGGAAAGTGGCTAGCTGAAATTAAAACAAAGATTTCTTCTCCTTGGTTTACAGGAGGAAATATCTATCGGAACAGAAAGTTTTATACAACGATTTGTCGTCTACGGCTAGGTCACTGTCGATTTAATGCACATCTGTTTAGAATCGGCATTCTGTCTTCCCCAAATTGTGATTATTGTAAATTGTAATTCTGCTATACAAACATTGGATCACATTGTATTTGATTGTCCTAATTTTGCTCTTCAAAGGATCATTTTAGTTGATCGCCTGTTAGGTATTTATGAAAATGCTGAAGATATCCCGCGCTCCCTTCAGCAACTATTGAGGAAAAAAGATTGTTTTTTACCAATTTACGATTTTATTGTATCAACTGTTGATGAAATTTGAATCAACTACCTACCACGACTACTCATTGACACTACACTTTTGACATAAAATTATATGTTATTGATATAATGAGATATAGAGATAAAGAAAACATGAGAGAAGAAAAGAGATAAAGAAAACATGAAAGAAGACTTGGCTCCGGCCTAACAAATGGTACTGAATAGTCTTGTGTAGTTCGCGAACGAACTAGTTCGAAAGAACTGCTCCCACAGATGAACTAGTGATCTAGCTCCCACATTTTCCGCTCCCTAGTTCACTAGTTCGGACAGAATGAAAGAGATCGACTGATCTAAGATCGTTGCACGGGAGCGGGACAGCACTACTCTATAATACTCCCGTTCGCTCACCGATCATGCGCGCATCCCGTTTCGTACATTTTACACAAATTGTCGCATGCAGCAGGAACCGTATTAAAACGAGCGAACAAAGACAAACTAAATCTGACATCTCTTTGCGAGCGAACGATTTGATCGCTCTTGATCGGTCGGTCTCTATTACGAGCTAGGAACCACCTAGGAACTAACGAACTAGAAGAACGAACTAGTTCGTTTAAGAGAGCAGAACTAGATTGAGCGCTCTCAGTAGTGAACTAGAATGCCCAAGACTAGTACTGAACTTGAATAAATTAAAAAAAAGACTTGGCTTACGCCTAACTACATGCCTAACTATTGGTTATTGAAGACATTGATAAAAATAAGACTTGGCTTCGGCCTGTCTATTGGATATCGAAGACATTGATTAAAGAAGACATGGTTTCGGCCTTGATTATATTATAAAAAGAGAAAAACAAGAAAGATAAGAAGAATTGGAAGAAAAAGAAAACTAAATCAGACTTGGCTGTATGGGCTCAGCTCCCTTTGCCTGTCCCAAAGAGGGACGAACAGAAACAAAAAAAAAAAAAAAAAAAGGTCTATGATCGTTAAACGTCAAACAAAACGTCAGGTGGGTACCTGTATTTATTTATTGACCTATCTCATTGTATTTGAAATTAATTTCAATCGGCTATGGGTGAATCTACTGTACAAAATTGAAAATTATAACTATGGCAGGCGACCACAGCCCCAGTAGTACTATCGAGTTGACTAATCCCGACGAAGTTGTGCTGATGGATCCTATAGACCACGAGCGTTGTCGCTACCCTTACTGCATTGTTTGGACGCCTATTCCTGTGCTAACGTGAGTATTAACAATTTCTTTACATAGTAAGATCTGTCTCTAAGATGACCCACTGACCGAATGCCATATTTAAAATTCCGATTCGTTTTTGTGTGGGTAATGCTAATAATAATACAACCGGTTTTACTTAGAGGCCAAATGACGAGAACAAGCCAACATGTTCCTCTCACCTATTTTTCATATTAATAAAGACTCGCTTTTGCCCCCGGCTTCATTCCCTCCAGCCTTTAATGAAATGAAAAATTTAACAAACAGGCTCACTTTCAGAATATAGCTAGTATTCATGAGGAATGAGTACCTTTCATGTGTTGCATTATTTTCATTCATCATCAACATTTAAATGGCAAAAATTACCAAGCAACATGTTTGCTACATGTTGCTTGGTAATTTTTGCCTTTCAAGAGTCAATATAAAATGATAATAATACAAAAACATAATCAATTTGGATGTTAAGTTAAAATGTATTTGATAAATAGCACATAGGTAAATTCACAAATTGAATCATAGAAAAAAACATAATGAATAAATACTTCGTTTATCAATTTATAAAACCAATTATCCTTATATGTTATAGGTGTAGTCTTACAATAACAACTCATTAATAAAGCATTGATAGTTCAAAACAATAAGGAAAAACATAATATATTTTCAGATGGATATTTCCATTCCTGGGCCACATGGGCATCTGCATGTCTTCAGGAGTAATCAGAGACTTTGCTGGTCCATACTTTGTATCTGAAGATTTAATGGCATTTGGGAATCCCACAAAATACTGGCAGATGTCTCCACAAAGAGCTGTGAATGGCCAAGCTGGGTGGGATGCTGCAGTCTATGAAGCCTCTGAAATCTATAAAAAGAGAATGGTAAAAATTTAAATAGACAACAATAGAACCCACATTAAAATTATTTATTTATATTTAACATTCAATATGATTGAGTAATTAACAAAAAGTATATAATTAATTTCCAGCACATTTTGTTTTATGACAACTGCCACTCCCATGTTGCTACTGCTCTCAACCTCATGAGTTATGACGGCTGCAAGAACTGGAATATGGTGAAACTGGCTTTCTACATGCTGATCTATTCCAAATATGTCAGGTAACCAGATCAATGTTGAACATTAACTATAATAAATTATGTGTGAGACATTTTTTTAATACATGGTTGTTTGTTTTTATTTTCAGTTTTTGGGGTTTTCTGAAGACTTGGATACCTTTCTTGATAATAGTTGCATTAATAGTTGGCTTAGCAGCATTGATATAAATGATGGTACAAATGATTTAAGTGTCTCGAAGTGAGGAACTAGTAAACTATCTATGTTTTCAGTTTTGGACTCCTTAATGAAAGACTATGTGGAGGAAATGATGGTGCTGGTTCAGTGATGTTGGATGTTAGGAATAGAGGACTTGTGTGATGTGCAGGGAGTGTATTCCACAATGTATAACCAGATTTTCTAGTATTATTTTTAGTGTAATGTGGTACTTTGTGTTAGCTACTTGTCTTTTAGGGTGCATCCTGTATACTTTTATATTGTTGTTGATATTGTAATTTTATGATAAATGTTGGGAGTGTTGGGACATTATTGATGACTATGCAAATTATTGTTATAAAGGCACTTGCCCCACCACCAGAGAGTGAACTATTAAGTATTTGCTCAAAAAGCAAAATAAAGGTATTGATCCTGAGTCACTAAAAAGTGATTCAATCCCACTTAGAGTCCTTTTATTCCTAAAACTCTACCCATGTGCTTGTTACTTCAGAGTAATCTGTGCTTCAGACAAAGATAATATAACACTAGCTTCAGAGTTTAGTGAGGCTGTTGGCAAACACTTCCTCTTACAATTTCTATCATGTCCTGTCTGTATTTTCTAGTTTTGTCTGTTCTGAACTTCTGACTGATTGGTTATGTATTGAAATAATGTGCTATAGGTAAAATACTACCCACTATCAAAATCAATGTGAGTGTCATACAATAAAATATTATTTAGATTTTAAACAATTTTATTTAAATCTTTAAACATAAATTATATTTCATACATATTTTTATAATGCAGATACATCAGTTTATTATTATTAAGGCCTTATGGAATCCTTTCATTACCAATAATGAAGTATTACATTTTTCATAAAACAATATTCTCACTAATGATTTGATTTTGATTTCTTCTACATTCCAATACTTACATGTCTGGTAAAAAAAGGAGTTTTTCACACAGTTGTTGATCTCTTAACTCTATGTAGTACCTAACTCAATAGTGGCTCTAATGACCAGCATCTTTACTATTTAAAACAAGTATCACATTGCCAGCATCAGATAAAACATTTAAACAATCACTTATTTTCTAGGCCTACTTGAACTTAATACATTTACAAGACATAACTTTTTTTTATTGTGCTTTAATTCGAATTATGAACTAACCATATTACATACAATATTTCTGATTCTATATAAAACTAAGTATAAAATTTGAAGTATACAGTAGGACAAAATACCTTGTTAGAATTAGAAAAAAAAATAGGTAATGCTATCATTTAAATTACCATATCAATAAATGTTTACTATAATGTGAAATTATACCTACCAACTTACATAGTATTGAATATATGCGTTTACTAGCATTTGAATGCTTTGTATTTTTTTGTTCACTTAACTTCATTTTGTCAGCTCAACCTTTACTGTGCATGAATTACTACACAAATTTTAACTGCTCAGTTTGTGTAATAATCAAATATGGGCTAAATTAATTAACCGATTCGTTGCCAATGGCATGTTTCAGACTTTCTTTTGTGTGAGGCGTTGAGCATGGATGTGTCATTTTAAAATTGATGGTAACTCCTTCAATAAAGTTTTTACTCAGAACCACATTCAACTATCTTCATTTTTAACGTATGTTAAGCTCGTAGCCTTATTTTCTGGATATTGTAATGGAGAGTTTCAGTGCCATCACTTTCTTTTACGTGTGCCATTAGACACGGACATGTCTCATTTTAAATTGATGGTAAGGAACTCCTTCAATTAATCCTACCTAATTATGTTTTTTTTTTTTTGTGAATTCCTATTATCAATATATTTAAACTTGGCAGTTTTTCATTAACAGAGTTTAAACAGTTGAAATTTGTTATATGGAAAACTAATAATTAATAATAAAAATAATAGTATGGTGTTGGGCACTGAACAGTGTCACATTATTTTTGTTCAACGCCACAGCTAGAAGTTAGCGAAATTAGACCAACAACATTCACAATGAATCGGTTAAAAGACTTTCTTTTCACAATATACTTGAAATACACTGAAAATTGCTTTTTCAAGTTTCCTTTAGTTCATACTTTTACAACACAAATGCAAAAATGTAAAATTTCTGAATAATAAACCAAACAAACTATTAGATTCATGGCTGTCCAGTCCTGTATTAATTAACTGATCATAACATGTCATCAACATTCCTTCAAAACACTTTTTTCTACCGAGAAATCATAATCATAACTGCTCACGTTGACTTTGTTGGTCAGAAATGCGAGAAGATCTGCCACTTCCGTAGCAAACGCATCTTTGTTTGAAGCCATCTGCAGTGTTTTCGACATGGTGAACGGGACACCCTGTAGGTAGTGGAATGTCGGGTCTATTAACGCAGCTCTTTGTGTAGGTGCGGGCGGCGCTGGTCTTTGTGCGTAGGGCGCCGCAATACCGCCGCCACTCACGTTTGGGTACAGGCTGCTCCTGGGCGAGTTAGGATCCACCACAACAAACCCATCGTCCGAGCGGGCTCCAGGAATCGGAGGAGTTTCTTCTTCTATCTCGACTTCCACAGGTGAAGATCTCCGTTTACCAAATATGGAGGAAAACATTTTTATAGGTTTTTAGAACTGCGTCACAGAAAGATTACTTTTGTTTCTTTTTGCTAATAATTATGTTCTATGAAAACCAGCCAATGAGTCAACAATCGTAATAGTTTGACATTGACAATTATTGACATTTTTTTTTTTTGTTTCTGTTCGTCCCTCTTTGGGACAGGCAAAGGGAGCTGAGCCCATACAGCCAAGCAATTATTGACAAATACTATTCGTTAGATTGACACTTGGATTGACATGACACATTGACATAACTGACACAGCGATGGGTAAAGCGCTATATTCACGATCCAGCACGGCTGTACAGCAGCTCAAGGTCGCGTTGCTGGACGTAGCAAAAGCGCTATATTCACGGTCCAGCACGGCTGTACGTCAGCTCAAGGTCGCGTTGCTGGACAAGCCTTGACGTACGTCAAGCCTATTCACGATGTTTTTGCTACGTCCAGCAACGCGACCTTGAGCTGCTGTACAGCCGTGTTGGATCGTGAATATAGCGCTTTAGCTATACCCAGCGTTGCCAATATGATTTCACAAAAGGTACGGTTGCCTTTTCGAAAAGGTACGGTTTTTAACTTCAAGGTACGGTTGGGTCAGGATACTTCTGCAAGAACTAGATCAGTTTTTTTTTCTTCTTCGAGTTGGCTGTCTGTGATCATAGGTTGGAAAAAAAGCGATATGGAATCGAATATTCAAAGGGACATGGTGAAGTAGAACATTATTACCGATTGCCAATATTGAACAAATTCATTTATAAATCAATTAAAGAAAGAACTCGAAGAAAAAAAAACTGAACTAGTTCTTGCAGAAGAATTTCGACCCGTACGGTTTCGCTAGAATTTTGAAAAATGCTATAGTCTACTCATATTCTACAGAAAAACAAGGTGCTTGTCAAAAAAAAAAATGAAATATAATGCTTTAGGAACTAAGAAAATTCCATTTATGTAATTTGTGCCCATATTTTAGTATCAAATGTGTCAGAAAGTTGAAAAAATTACGAGTCTCATTATTTTCTATTAGTTTTTGTTTTATAAGTTGTTTTTTACCTTTGTAGTGAAAAATAAATCACAAGTATAGTGTAACGGTTAGCGGTGGGTTAAAATAAAAGAACCCACCAACGTTTAAAATAAATTTATTATAGGTCGTGGTTCACAGCCGTCACTTGGTATTTAATCGTTCCGTGGAAGTAGGCGCACTAAGTACTGTCCTGGCTTATCGCGTAGTGCAGAGACGCGATGGGCGAGGAGTTGTCCGAGGTGAGAGTGACCCCAGGGACAGGATGGTGGATGCGCCGGCTGGTCAGCTGTGTGCGGCTAGGTGCTGTGTGTGCGCAGGCCTCGAACGTTCGGTAGCGTGAGTCACTGTCGAACTCAACGAACGTTGAGGATGGGTATTTTAAACCCCAATCTTGTTCCCTGGAATCAACGTCCAGCGGTAAATAAAAGGTCCACTGCAAATCCTCTCTGATGATGACCTCGCAGCGTAAGCGAAAGCCTAGGACGTAAAGCGCTTGAGGCGTTTGTGAGTTTGGTCAACATCAGAACGGAGTTTACATGGCAGGTACACAATATTAAATTAGCGTGAAGCATTAACACAACATTATTTATAGGCCTACGAGCGTATGGAACATTCGAGGCTTAACAAAATAAAAACCTAACAAAGAAAAATTAGAACACAAAATAATAAGTCTGTAGGTAACTGCTCAATACAAAAAGATAGAACACAATAAATAGCTAGCAGTTATAAAGGTTTGGTTTGGCAACTTACCCTTAAGCCGGGGTTATTACACAGAATTTAAATAATAATTAGGTATTTATTATTTGACTAAAAAAACTGTCTAAGTCTGGGACGAGTAAAATTAGATAGTCCTAATATAGTGTGGAACTACGTCTACTACTACGTCCAGCGTTCGCGGTAATGTTTTAAGGTGATTGCGTCGATGTAGCCCGCGAAATTCAAATATTTTTACGTTTTTTGCAATTTGCAGGCCAGTGACATGTTGTAACTTTATAAATATTTGTGTTGCGCAAATAACAAGTATAATTTTAAATATAAAAATTGTCAAAACATTCGCTCCATCAGCTCTCACATAGAAAAGGTGCATCGTAGTTAGATTTCGGAGATTTTAACATGATGCACCTTTTCTATGTGAGAGCTGATGGAGCGAGTTTTTTGATAATTTTTATATTTAAAATTATACTTGTTATTTGCGCAACACAAATATTTATAAAGTTACAACATGTCACTGGCCTGCAAATTGCAAAAAACGTAAAAAAATTTGAATTTCGCGGGCTGGTTGGAGCATCCCCCTTAAGTCCCAGCTGATTGCTACAAAATGCCTCGCTCACAGAGAAGGGGAATTGGACTTTGCACGCGTGAGAGTGAGACAGCATAAGCATTGCCACTCACTTATCCGCAGCTAGAACATTCCACAGTTCTGTCACTACAGAACTGTCAAATGTTACTACCAGTTTAGAACTACCCACTTATAAATTACTTTTTGTCTCGACGTAATTCAAAAATATTTACTAGATACCTACAAATTTATATTAATGAACTATTTATAGTTTTGAAATGCAACGTTGGTAATCCACAACGTTACAATAGAAAAGGTACGAAAAAGGTACCGTCTAGCCAGGGTACGGTTGTGGTACGATTGTATGACGAATAGTACGGAAAACCGTACTTTTTGGTACGGTCTGGCAACGCTGGCTATAGCCATAACCACAGACTAAGTAGAGAGTGACCATAACTAGCCAAATACCGGCTATGAGCATAATAGCCACGGCTATGATATTACAGCTCGACATAAAAATGTAGAAAACCGGAAGTCGCCACTGTCTTCGCGCTACCAGCACTTTGAATGATTTTATTTATTTTCACTTATTACGTTAGTTTTATGGCACAATAATAAATGTAACAAACCTGCGGTCTTTGTTTACATCAAATATCAAAGATTTTAAAACGCTGTCAGAAATAAAAATTTTAGTTCCGTTCCTACATTTTTATGTCAAGCTGTATCCGTCAACACGATAGCTAGCTATCGGCTACTGGTTGGTTGTCTACATAACTGACATAGCTTGTGCCGATGAACTAGTGAACTAGCTCCCACATTTTCCGCTCCGTAGTTCAGTAGTTCGGACAGAATGAAAGAGATCGACTGATCTACAGCTCGACATAAAAATGTAGAAAACCGGAAGTCGCCACTGTCTTCGCGCTACCAGCACTTTGAACTATTTTTTTTCTTTTTTCACTTATTACGTTACTTTTATGGCACGATAATAAATCTAATAAACCTGCGGTCTTTGTTTACATCAAATATCAAAGATTTTTAAACGCTGTCAGAAATAAAAATTTTAGTTCCGTTTCAACCCGTTCTAGCCAAGCTGTAAGATCGTTGCACGGGAGCGGGACAGCACTACACTGTAATACTCCCGTTCGCTCACCGATCATGCGCGCATCCCGTTTCGTACACTTTACACAAATGGTCGCATGCAGCAGGAACCGTATTAAAACGAGCGAACAAAGACAAACTAAATCTGACATCTCTTTGCGAGCAAACGATTTGATCGCACTTGATCGGTCTGTCTCCTAGCTGGCTCTTACACCACAAACAGCCGGTTAGCTAAGCTATTGAAATTTCATCTAGTTACCCACCTCGACCCTGTTTTTTTTTGGGATTTTACAGCTTGGCAAAAAAACTGTAGAAAACCGGAAGTCGCCACTGTCTTCTCGCTACCAGCACTGTGCCAGCACTTTGAATGATTTTTTTTTCACTTGGCACAATAATAAATCTAACAATTTAACAAACCTGCGATCTTTGTTTACATCAAATATCAAATATTTGAAAACGTTGTCAGAAACAAAAAGATTAGTTTCGTTTCAATCCGGTCAAGCCTGTATAGTGACCGGTGGAGCATACGGTGCAAGACTGCCCCGCTTGGGCAGAGCACCGACGACGTGTCCTCACGGCTGTGATAGTCGTAGACCTCTCACGCCCAGCATTGGTCGCGGCCATGCTGCTGGGTGAGACGGAGTAAGAAGCGGTCGCCTCCTTCTGCGAAGCTGTAATGCTCGCGAAGGAGGAGGCGGGCCGCGTGCGAGAGAGGACAGTGTCCTCCCTCCGTCCCACCCGCGGTGGTGGACAACCACGGTGACGGACGTCACAAGACGACCTCCGGCCACCGTAGACGCGGGCATGCGGGCAACGAGTAAAGGGCAACTCGCTACCCGACCATGGATCATGCCTTGGTCGACGGCGCGTTGTGTCTCACGCGCGCCTCAAAGAGCGTCAGCATAATGACGGGCCCCCCCTCTCAGAGGGCCAAAGCCTGCCGGGGTCGCGGGATTATTTCCTTACCGTGACCCGTGACCCCGGAACATAAGGGGCTATTGAAGGACACCGTGGATTTTAGTCAGTAGAAGTCTGACAGTCCCTCCCGCCCGGACTCATTTGATGATTTTACCCATGGACCTAATTTTACCACGCTAAAAAAAAATAAGCTTTGACAGCTGTTGATATTACAAGTTTTATTAACAAATTAAATTGTACAGTTGAAAAAGTTTATATTTTCTCATCTCTCTCATACGGTTACAAAACTCTGAAGCAATAAAAAAGTTCATCGATTTGGAAACCGGACTTCATAATTTACCGGTTTTACCGCATGAAACCAACAATGTTGTTGTCATCACTAAAAGTTGTTCTGATTGGTTAAAATTACATACTCTTTGTGATTGGTGATATTCTATTAAAGATTCTATCACGTTTTCCAATATGATTCCTATAGGCCAATAAAAAACTAGCAAATTACCACTATGACATGAAGAAAATGCGAACGAACTGATCATTCGACGTAATTATTACGTCAAAATCTGGTCCAAAACATAGATTTTTGGCTTGTTTTGAAGCGATATTATGTGAACTTTAATAATTTGACATGAATTCTTTAGTAAAATGTTATTATTTGTGTCCATTGTGACGTTAAAATGGTACAAAATAGTATGTAAAACTGTAAGATTGTGAGTTTTAAGACATTTAAAAGGTTGAGTGTTTTGAATCCCAGCTGGTCTAAGCAAGGTAATAATACTCGTAGTAATAAGCTTGTTTCTCGTATTTAAGTTCCATATTAAGTTATTTCGTTACCGTTGAGGTCATTTTTCTGTGTACGATGTATTGTTTGTTATTGAAAGCATTGCCTTGTTGTTATTGTAAGTTCCACATCGCACAAGTAAACTATGTCATAAACTGATCTAAATTTTAATTATTAAACAATATTATAGAGTTAACATGTTATCCGAGTTGTTGTCATTGCGCTCGTTTTGCTTTTGGACTAGATTCTGTAAAATAAATATATTTTGATGATGATCAATGACAGGTTCATGGACAGGTACCTACTACCTACATTGAATTCACTAAACACAAAATAAATTTACTTTGATTACATTTTCTGAGGCATATTTGTTTGTTGTTATTACTGTACAGAAAATGACAGTTTATTAACAAATTAAAATAATGAAATTTATTGAAAAGTAACATTAGGTTCATGTTGGTAAATTGTTGCTCAAAATAAGTAAAAAGAAAGTATATCATTTCATGTGCTGTTTCAGTATACTGACTTTTATTACCAACCAAATTAATGTGTAGGGGAAATAGATTTGAACGGGAAAAAATATTGAATACATAATTCATCCTAATCATATCATCAAAGTTTATCCAATAATATACAGTAGGTACTTACTGCAAACCCAAGAATTAAAAAAAAAATCAACTACTGCATGTAGCATAAAATCCTATGATCTACATTTTAAACATTTGTGAGTATGACAGCCATAATTATATCGTGATGCCATTATTCACTTGCTTCCTTGTTTACATTTAATTTTTTGGGCTTTAATTGGATGATGGATGAGTTTATTAACTGCTTGTGATTTATTCAAGTAGAAATCACAAATTTAAATTGTTATACATAATACAAATTCAAGTGTTTTTTTCACACATTTTATTTTGATTGTTTTAGTACTATCGGGAATTACATACCGGTAGGTACCATAAAATAACGACTTGTAAAATCTATAATATAAAAATCAATTGCTGTTTGTTAGTCTCGCTGAAACTCGACAATGGCTGGACCGATTATGATTCCTATTATGGAGCTAATTTTGGTTTTGAATTATTCTTGAAACTCCAGGGAAGGTTTAAAAGGCGAGTAAATATTGATTCAACTAGTGAGTGATAAAACTAAAGAATCAAAAAAAGTGCACCACATTGTTTCAATGGTTCAATATGATGTATTTTGAAATCATAAAAAAGTTTTAAATTGCATGCATATTCCCTAATGTGGTAATTGTTATTTTTTTAATATCAACTCTTGAAGCTCAACATAACTATTCTTATTTGCAATGGAAATTATTAAATTAGACTTGCTATCTTATCAGTTTGTTTGCTTTCAGGATACTGAAGAAATGGCTGATGATCCTGACCGCTCTTCAAACAACTCAGGTATGTGATATATTTTATGTATTTAGAAAATTAATTACAGTTTCTACATGACTACTTCATTATTATGCTGAATTTGCCCTTGTGAGATTTTTTTTTTGTACGTACATTTATTTTACAGTTTCTGTACTTGAATTATTATCAGCTAGTTTATAGTATAACATCACATAGTAAGAGTAATAATAATGGTAAAGGTAGGACAACTGTTACTGTTTATCTGGTAACTGTACCTTGGCTTTCTCATCATTAGTGTACTTGCACTGAATATAAACACATACTATACAACAACTGTGACTTAAACAGTTTTAATATTGCAAATCATATACTTTACAGGAGAATTTTAAAGTTTTATTTTGACCTAGAATGCAGTATTGTAGTTTCAATATTATTCAACGCAAAACGATGATTTTTTTATCTGCAAATATGGATTTTTAATTTCTGCAATAAGACAAAAATGGCATTGTGCGGTTTCGATAGTGTTCGCAGTCACAGTCGAAATATTATTATTTCTGTGTTGAGATTGGACCATGCCTCACATCGTCATCATTGTGACCTTTTCTCCAGCGGACAGTTTGAATTCTAGTAAATCTTTTCTCTTTTGAATTGTAAATTTTGAAATAACTACATTTAAAAAGATGAATATTATTATTTAAATTATCTATTTGAATTCAACAAAAAATTGGAATGAGTGAAAAAATTTACACTTCGAAAATAAAAAAAAGAATTCGACCCTCGTGGTTTTTTTTTTCAAAACTTTCAAGTTATAAAAATCTATTTAAATATTGAATTGTCAAGCTGAAACGCGTGTTTTACATGATAACACTTGAAATATTGAAATGCTTCCTTAAATAAAACCATTTTTTGTTAGTTATATTAATAATAATATTATTAAATAATATAAAGAGAATAATAATATTTAACAACTATCACACAACGCCATCTAGTCCCAATCTAAGCAGAGCTTGTGTTATGGGTACTAGACAACTGATTAACACTCTTAAATATTTCTAAACATCAGTCACATGATACTAATGGCTTAGCATGAGATTTAAAAAAAAAATGGTATTGGAATTCGTAATCCAAAATGGAAAATCAAATAAACTGTAATTTTATTCCGAAAATATGTTTTGATTAGAATCATTATGAATCAATATTCGAAAATGAAGACAAGCAGTTTTTCCTTCCGGACCACCGAACTTATTGTATTGCTCAATAACTGGATTGTTTCGGGTGCTCCATATCATCGTCATCATATCAGCTATAGGCTGTCCACTGCTGAACATTGGCCTCCCTTTTAGATTTCCAATTACAGGTGTTTAGCTACACCAATATCCGGTTAAACTGACCGGAAGTCGATCCCTTGAATTTGAAACTGTTTTTTTTTATTTTTCCCTCTTTAGCTGGCTCCCGCGCCGATCAATTCCCAGCAACATGTCGTCTGTAATGTTTACGAGTATTGTAGACTTTGTAGTTACATCTCTAACATCGTTGACAAAATCGTCTGCTTCTAAATTCAAATTCGCCGCGCAAAAGCACACGTTTCCGAGAACGCTGCCATGGTGCATTCTTCTACCTAGAAAAATCTGTAGGGGTCTGTCATTCGGCCGCCTCAGCCAATCACGGCGCGGGGGAGAGTGGGTGGGGAAGGGAACAGGGTGAACCGGGCCCCACAGATATAATGTCATGGTGTGAGTTATAATTTGATAAATCTCAGTTGTTGCTAGGGTCCGCCTTTTAGCTTTAACTTAACATTTATTTACATTTTCATGCGCAAAAATTCATCATGTATATTCAGATTAATAAAATATTTTCAAGTGACAGGTATCACTGAGCATTCTTCCGGTATTTTTTATTAAAATGCTGGCTTTTTACCATGATTTCGCTCTCAATCCTAAATAAAAGATGAAAGCGCCTTTTATCGTGAAATCAAAGCGTTTTTGAGGCACATTTCCTTGGCGGAAAATTTTCCACGCTGTGTAGTACGTTGAGGCTCGGGGGCTCGTCACACACACCCATCTGTCGCGCGATCGATGGCGCCAAGGCCACGGGCGGCCTATCGATTTTATATAAATAGCAGCAGCCCCTCGCATCCCCTCACTCCCTCACTCCGTATGCGCTCTGCCACTCGCCCGGGATCCGGGAGCAGCAGGTTCGATGCCCGTCCTTGTATCGTTTGCTGTGTTTTAATTGCTTTTGAGGGTAGGTCGAAAGGTTTTTTCGTGATTTGTGACTGAGAACATTTTTGTTTCGGTTGTTTGGTATGATATATAAATATGTTATCATTATTAGCTCCATAATCCTTAAGGTCTTGTTGGTATAACAAGGAACTACGTTATTTGGTCCTAATCTTCTATACATATACAGTGGTGGTCACATAATTAAAGACACTTTGAGGATATCATTTTTTCAAAGTTTACCAACCCTATATTTTTTATAATTATTGCAATAGGACCTTGCGATGTTATTTCAATTATTTTAACAGTTATCTTCAAATGCTTGAAATAAAGTAAATAGATCAAAGTGCCGTATTTTAAATTATTATCAAGTTTACTTTATTGCAAGTAGTTCAAACTAATAGAAAAATTTGGCCAACTAATTAAAGACACACAAATCATGTAACCATAAAAAAATAAATATTTCAAATCTTGGAACGAACTTGACTATAATTCGTTTTAGATGTATAATAATAATATAAAACCACGTTATTAATAATTTGTCGCATGTCCTTTAGTAGCAACGACAGCCCAACATCATTTAGGCATTTAAGCGATCAAATTATTATAGTTTTCATTCGAAATCTGCTCCCATGCCTTTATAAATGCCTTGTTATGTTGGTCCACAATACTTGTACGTTTTTTGCAACTATTTTCTTCACATGGAACCACAAGTTTTCGATCAGGTTAGTGTAGGGACTGTACGGTGGCTAATTTAAGACTGTTACTGATTGGCTTCTAAGAAATCATTTGATCACTGCTGAAGTGTGCTTAGGATCGCTACTATGTTGAAAAGTTCATTTCACAGGCAAATTTCTCCATGGCATAAGCTGACATGCTTTCTTCAAAAATATTCTTATATTCAAATGAATCCATGTTATCTTCTATTTTTTTAATAGGTCCAACACCGTGATCAGAAAAATATCCATAACCTGCGTTGTAACCCCTCCAAGTTTGACTGTTTTCTTTGTGCATTTTGGATCAATTTTATTTTAGGAACTCAACTCACTTATGCTTTTTACCCGACTGCGCGACGCAAAGGAGGGTAATGTGTTTATCAGTCTATGTATGTATGTATGTATGTATGTATGTATGTATGTATGTATGTATGTATGTATGTTTGTTTCTATGTGGCGTTCTAGAGACCAAATGCGTAGGCCGATTTTGATAATTTTTACGTCAATCGATTCGTCTTAACCTTGCGAGTGTCACTAAAGACACGAAAGTAATCAGAATTCACCACAGCGACAACCAGACGCCATATTGTCAAAATGAAAAAAAAAATGTCGATCAACTATGTCATGTGGGGTATCGTTGAATAGGTATTTTAAAATCATCTTTAGGTTCCCTTTATCATTTTTCAATTTAAATAATAGTTTAGGATATATAACGATTTAAAGTTGTTTAGCAAAAAAAAACTTCTCTGAACAGTAACTAAAAAGTATGAAATAAAAAATTTTTTTAACAAAAAACAAAAAACCCGACTGCGTTAAAAAAACTAAAAAGAAAGAAACAAGCCCAGTAGATAAGAATTCACTCATTCACACTCACAGTCGGGGCCCGTTGGGAAGATTTGATTGGTATAATTTGAATGGGCCCCGAGTGTGAGTGTGAATGAGTGAATTCTTATCTACTGGGCTTGTTTCTTTCTTTTTAGTTTTTTTAACGCAGTCGGGTTTTTTGTTTTTCGTTAAAAATTTTTTTTTCACCAGTTTTCCTTTTTAATTTTAGTTTCGTCGCAAATAAAAGCATATTTTTCTACTGTCATTCTGTCCAGTGTACATAATTTTTGACAAATTGAAATTCTTGTTCTGTAATTTTCTTTCTTCAAAAGTGGGACCTTATGAGAAATTCTTCCAAACAAGTTTAGCTGACATTATCGCCTTCTAATCTTTCTTGCAGACACTCCTCTAGGCCCCCTGCACCAAATACTTCTAAGCGAATCACTTCTGACCCTTTGAAAGGGTGTTTTTTAGAGAGCAATGCTACTCTTGAGTCTTCTCGCTGGGTTGTTATTTGGGGTCTAGGTTTCCTAGGCACATTTTCCGTAGTATGAAACTTCTTAAAATGCCAGACAGCGTTGATAACCATTTCTTTAGAACACCGTTAGTGATCTGCAAGTTTATTGTAAGACCAACCTTTGTCATGAAAATTGACAATTATCTTCCTTTTAGGAAGGATCGTAACTTAAGCTTTTTCCCACATATTAATTGAATTTAAATATTACAATCAAACTTAAAGGAATGCTAAAACTGAGTTATTTTTGAGTGTCACGAAAATTCGTGGCATAATGGTGATAATAAGTGCTCCTTTTAAAAAATATATCTTGAAAAAACGCACTGTCTTTAATTAGATGACCAGCGGAAAATGTACAAAAAAGTTTGTATTAAGTTTGAAACAGGATCTATGACTAAACTCTTATTATTATAGCTTTTGTGCTGTTTATTTTTTTTTAAATATAACGTCACTGTAAGTTTAATGATAATTAAAATGGAATTTATACCTATTTTGGGCCTCTAAATATCATCAATTTGGTTGTATGTGGTCAACCTCAAGGTATGTGGTCTTTAATTATGTGACCACCACTGTATATATATATATATTATATATATATATATAAAATTCAAAACTGACTGACTGATCTGACAACGCACAGCCCAAACCGTTGGGCCTAGAAACATGAAATTTGGCATAAGCCCTCCTTATACCACGTAGGTGAGCACTAAGAACGGATTTTGTGAAATTCGGCCCCTAAGGGGTTGTTTTTGGGGTTGATAGTTTGTATGAAACTTCGCTACTACAGGTGCTAGGAATTCCAAATTTTGCATGCGGTGTCTTTTTAGAACGTTGATGCTCACTATGACGGAATTTTGCGAAATTCAACCCCTAAAGGGTTTGTTTTTGGGGTTGATAGTTTGTATGAAACTTTTTTAGTACAAGTGCTAAGCGCATCAAATCTTGCATGGTGGTACTTTTTAAGCTTTAAATGCTCAGCAAGGTCGAAATTTTGAGAAATACGACCCCTAAGGGGTTATTTTTGGGGTTGATAGTTTTGAGATTCAAATTTTTACATTGTTCTTTTATGGAAGTAGATAGCCACCATGACGGGATTTTGCGAAATTTGACACCTGAGGGGTTCGTTTTTGGGGTTGATAGTTTGTATGAAACTTTTTAAGTACAAGTGCTAGGCGTCTCAAATCTTGCATGGTGGTACTTTTTAAGATGTTAATGCTCACCAGGTGGAAGTTTTGTTGTCTGTTTAGTGGTTGTCTTTGGTGTTTGTAATTAGACAACTCAGCATTGCAGGGATGTTCGATTTACGATACAGGTTCTCACTAAAAGAGAATGATACGAAATTCGACCCCTAAAAGTTTGTATTGGTGTTGAAAGTTAGGAGTCTTAAATTTTCATTGGGATTATTTTTAGGACCCAAGTGTTAGGTACCTAAAACGGAATACTGCGAGTTGATAGAATTTTTGTTGAATATTGATTTAGTTTTTCCAACAGTATCCCATATAGAGGGTGGCCGGGACTAGAAATTCACAAAGGCAAAGTTCGAAAATCACGCGGGCAAAGTCGCGGGCCTAGTGCTAGTTATACATAATTTACTGCAAATCATTCATCAGGATAGCTCTCATTTCTTCGAGATCTCTGCAGATGCAAGTATTTGTATTTATTTATATTATTTTCAATACTCTCATACTATTATAACAGGTATATACAAGTTATATAACAATATAGCCCGTCGAGTCTTGCTCCTTGAATTTCTTGGAAAGTGAATCATTACCTATTGTGAGAGAATATTGGATAGACTGGTTGCTAGGATACGTCCAGAGCGCGCCAGACGAGCACGTCGCGAGGAAAATATTGAAACATCGCCCCCGCTGTTGTTGTCAGCATCGCGCACCGGGAGAGGCTGAGGTAGCGCTCTTCAACAGCCCAAACCTAATTTGAAACGTAATTGAGTCGTATTTCACTTCTTTTTGTTACCTATTCTATTTTACATTTTTTTGACCCTGACTATGACCACTAAAGGTTACTTTCACTGTTCATGGTCGATCATTGGAGTGGGAAGTCCAGATTTGTCCTCTCTGCATCATTTATACCTCCGCCTACTCAGCCTACTCTGCTACCGTCCTTAGCCGACAATTACTCACCTTCTGGATAGTCGGTTTTGGTCCAACGACTGATGGATCGATCATTTAATCCAAGTCTAAGTTAGATTATTATGTATACTTGATGAAAAACCCTGCAATTTTTTTTTTATTGAAATTTTGCGACTATTTGGCGACCTGTTAAAAGAATCTTTTAAATTGTCATTACAACTTAAAAGATACGTAGGGGACTAGATAAGTTTTGAGATTTCATATCAAAATGTTAGAGTTTTTCAAAATAGTTTCCGTCGGCTGCAATACACTTTTCCATGCGTCGAAACCAATCATCAAAAATTTTCTTCCACACTTCTTCAGAGACTTCCTCACACGCCAAGTCCCAAGCATGAATTAATTGGTTATCACTGGCAAACCGTTGACCTTCCAGTTTATCCTTTATCATTGGGAAGAGTCCGAAGTCGCAAGGTGCGAGATCAGGACTGTAGGGAGGATGCTCAAGCGGAATTAGACCAGTACGGCTCAAAAATTCTTGAGTGAGTTGAGCGCGATGTGCTGGTGCGTTGTCATGATGGAGCCGCCAAGTGTCAAGGCGTGAGTTTGGTCGCAGATTTTTGAGAGACTCGATCAATTGAGGTAGACAAACTTCTGTGTACCATTTCGCCGTAACAGTCTTCTGTTCATCAAGACAGATTCTTTTAATAATACCCCTGGCAGAAGGGGTAAAACAACGACCATTTTCTTTTTCACGGATCGAGACTGTTTAACGACGGTGGGCTGTTCCTCATTTTCAAAAATCCACACCTTATTTTTGGATTTAGATTTGACGTCATAGTAATACAGCCATGATTCGTCACCTGTTACTATAGAATTAACATTAGGAGATTTTCCACCATCGAACAAAGTAAGCATTTTTTTACACCATTTCTTACGGCATTCCATTTGGGTCGCTGTCAAAAGATGAGGTACCCACAACGTGCAAATTTTTCTTACTTGAAGACGGTCATGTAAAATAGTGTGAACTGATGGTGCACTAATCTTCAAGAGTTCCTCTATCTGCTTGTATGTTACATGTCGATCTAGCTCAATTAGTTCCTTCACGGCTGCTACATTTTCTGAAGTCACTGTTTCGACAGGCCTTCCAGGACGAGAATCGTCTGACAGATTAAAATCTCCTCTTTGGAACTGTTTATACCACCGATACACTGAGCTACGGGATGGAGCTTTCTCACGAAACACAAATTTTGATTCACTGATACAGTCATCAGCACTCAAACCCACACGCACGAAATGCACGAAAATCACGACGCGTTAACTCTGACATCTTGAAGCAAAGAAAAAATCACAAAATAAAATTGCGGGTAATTAAAGATATTTTATTACTTGATACTGACTACTAATTAGAGGCACTATTATCGGTGAAAATTTGACGCATATACTTCCGATAGTTTTATGATATCTCAAAACTTATCTAGTGCCCTACGTACTTTTAACTTTTTTACGTAAAAGTAATAAGTTGTAATATTGTGTACATAGCTAATTGAGCTATTATCCGCATGTAATGACAATGTGCCAATAAGAGAATGACTGTGAACATTTATTGAAGACGTTCATTATTTATTTGGTATTAAAAATCATGCTGAGAGGACAGTTTTTGATTTCAGCACCACTCTCCCTATTTCTTGTGAAATAAGCATTTATGTTTAGTAATGTCATTACTCATTATATAGACATGCCCATAAATTCTACATGTTGCGAAATTGCTCAATGTTTATCATATTCACTTACATTTAAATTCAAACAATTTACACTATCTGGCTTACCGCCTTAAAAATTAAGAATACTAATAAACCATAATGAGCAGGGCAAACCATATTGTTAGAACAGAGTGGGCGTCGCTCGGCGGATCCGATGCCGTTCCCGTTTGACCTTAGCTCTGACATATTCTATTATTTGGGTTGCCGGGGTCACATGACACATAATGTCAGCTCGTCAACTCTGTCCATTCCTGGAAATGAGTTTCTCCGGAACGTTCAATATTGAAAATGTAGTCGTTGATGTTGTGAAAGTGAGGGGTACTGTAAATAATGTGATTTTGACAGCAGTTCATGAAATCAATCAATACACAGGTGGACGTTACAAAAACATGAAACAATAGAATTATTAGGAATTACCTACATTAGGTACAAACAATATCTTATCCGAGTATAAAGATTAATAATAATATCTTCAAGTCTTTCCAACCAATAAGACCAGGTCCGCTTGTCAGCTCTTAGTCATCGCTGTTTTGAGAAAACCCCATTTATTGACCTTTACTTACATTCCACGTGTTTCCAAACAAATTGAAATAGTCTAGAAAAGTCTTAAGAATCGCGTGGGTGTTTCAATTTTATTTTGGATGATGAGAAAGTCGACGATTTTGCAAGTTAATTTTTAGCCGTATATGGATACTGTCCTCCCCCCACCCTGTGTGGAGTGGAAGGGACTGTCAGCCCTGACTGACTAAAAACCAACCAGTTCCCTCAATTACCTTTCGTGCTCCAAGCCCATAGTAACCTGCTCAACAAACTTACGATCAACGTTGCATTCCCTTTGGATGAGGAAAATAAACCAAAACAGTATATCTGTTTTGAGCATCAATTTCGTGAGCACGTGCACCGTTTCCTGCAAAGCCACTAAAAGCGCGAAGTAGTGTGTAGTGTCTGCACGTCCCTCACGCCACACCGCGCCGCGCAGCGCTACTCCACCATACCCACGACTTGCGCCCACCGCCGGCCGCCGCCACTGGAGGGGGCACAAAGCACTTAGTTTTTGATCTTTTCCGTGGGTGGTTTGTAACTGAAAGTAAATAAGTCGTAGTTCACAAGCATTACAACGTTATGCTACGTTCACACGCTCGCGTTCAACTCTACATTCAACGTGCACATTCACATTCACGAGCGTGTAAACGGTACGTCCGAGCCCGTGAACGCGCCTGTGAACGTGAATGCCGCGAATCGGGCAAGTGTCGGTTTTTTGGCAGTTCAAAGGATGAATGTGCGGGCGCCCGGTGACTGTTTACACGCGCGCTCGCACGCGGCTGCATGCCACGCAGCCCGCCAGGCAGCCCGCCGGGCTGCACGGCGCGCGTGTGAACGTAGCATTACGTTTACATGATTTTTATTTCCTTTTCTTCCTCAAAGCCGATTGTGAAGCACCTTGTCGTATTATTACAATTAAACAGACTCCGAACGTAATGCTACGGTCACACGCGCGCCGTGCAGCCCGGCGGGCTGCACGGCGGGCTGCGCGGCATGCAGCCCGTCCCGGGCCGGCGGACATTCAAGCTGTTCACACGCACGCCGTCGTGTCAGTCAGTGCCAGAATGGCGAGCAGCGAGGATCTCGGTGTTGGTGCTGCCATATCCTTTGGCTTAACTTATTTTTATTGGAAAAATAAACAAAATTATGAACGACGGAGAAAAAGAAAAAGACTGCAAAGAAGGTGGTGGATGATAACAGTTCACAATTTAATTTTGGAAAAAAATAAAATAAAACAAACAATTACTTAATAAAACATTTATTTTTCAATTTCCTTTTAAATTTTTCGAATGCTGTTTTTGCATCGCAGGCAAATAACGAAAACCGTTTAATAAATTTTATAAAATTATCACATTGCACCTGTTCATTATTGTATACCTTTTGACGTAACATTATTTTTATGAATAATGTGTTTCAATTATGCATTTGTTACAGTTATCACTTAGAACTAAGTAAGGTTAAGACAGCAAGAACTTAATGATAGCTTTCATCATAATATTTTCCGGTTTATTGCAGAGTTCTTGTTCTACTCAAAATCTCATCTTCAGTAAACAGGGAAGGATAGGCACTGCCAGTGAGACGAGATTTAGACGGAATGAACTTATTTTCGAAGTGCTTTGACTAAAAAAAAGTTGTTCAGGTGATAACGATTGCAGTCTTGCAGATCATCATGGTTTAGTTTAGACACTTTAACCACACAGCGAGTCTTTTCTCATTACACGGGAAATGATGTCCAATAGCGTCCTGTCGCGAAAATTTACAAACAGAGCACTAGTAATACAGTTTGCAAGTAGCAAAAGTAATAGTAGAGACACCGGGGATTACCGTTCCTGTGTTTTCTCCGATCGTGATTCAGTGGTGTAAGCGTCGCGAAAGCGCGGGAGAGACTGCCTGCCCGCGCGCGTGTAAACAGTAACCGGGCGCCCGCACATTCATCCTTTGAATTTTGCCAAAAAACCGACACTTGCCCGATTCGCAGCATTCACGTTCACAGGCGCGTTTACGGGCTCGGGCGTACCGTTTACACGCTCGTGAATGTGAATGTGCACGTTGAATGTAGAGTTGAACGCGAGCGTGTGAACGTAGCATAAAGGGTTATTTATTTAAGGACAACCAACAAAGCATACACCTTTACGGGTTATTGGTGGAACACTGTGGATAGTCTGCCAGACCCGCACCACACGGGGTGGCTGGACTCTTAATGTCATTTTACCACCTAGGATATAATACCGGTGTAATCAAAGAAACATCACATATTTGTACTATTTTTTGGTATTTGTGCACTCAGGTATAAGATAGGTGTCTTCTCTGGTATTCTAGTCTGTAGCTTCACCTGCTTAATCTCCGACACTGTTGCAATCAATTGAAAGCATAATGTTGGTTACTTGACCGCATCACTTGGCACCTGGCCAGCCAGACTCTTACTAATATTATAAATGTGAAAGTTTGTAAGGATGGATGGATGGATGTATGTTTGGTACCCTTTCACGCAAAAACGACTGCATGGATTTGGTACACAGATAGTTTATAACCTGGAATAACATATAGGACAGTTTAATTTTATGTTCCCGTTGGTCAATTTTTGGAGTAGTAGCAGGCAAAGCCTGTGGCAACAGCTAGTATATCTACATTTGAACAGTATTTACATACAATGTACGATTTAACAGTATAATAACAGGGACTTTCAATGTTGTAGCTGGAATAGTAGATCACAATATGTATATGTATAGTTCTTGGAAACCAGGGTTACATAGAAGGCGTGGGCCTGATCAAAGTGGGAGTTTAATACTAAATGGTTCTTGAAATACTAAATCAACTTTTAATCTATTTTCATAGCTTCTGCCATGACTTTGTCTGCGTAGAGGTTCTTCTCCAAGCATGTATTTATTATATTAATCATTAAATACGACCATTTTTTTTTACCCACGAATAGCCCTTTACGTTCCGGGGTCACTTTAATTCGTTAGTCTCGCGACCATCACATTCGGCCATAGCGTAGCGTATAATGAATACAACTTATCTTTTCAGTAGCCTATAGGTTAATCAGCACATTGGCCCGTCTCCAGAACATCGTCAAACGCTCGTCCGCACCTTGGCTGCGCATGCGCCGTTCAGATCAATCGCGTATTTATTGACAAACCCCCAGATACATTGACGTTATCATCACGTAGGCTGCTGACGTCGCCGAATCGTTGATTTATCAGCGATGCCCTGATTACTTTTTCGCTGATTAGTGCTGATGATCATATTCATTAGGCATCATCATTAGTAAACAACTACTGCTGATACTGAAAGGTCCATCTTCGAGAAAGAGGTCAACCGCCGAATCCAACTCGGTTGGGCAGAGTTCGGTCGGGAAAATACGCAATGTCTTTTCGTCCGACATACCTCAGTGCCTCAAGACGAAAGTCTTCAACCAATGTGTGTTACCAGTGATGAGTTACGGCACCGAAACGTGGTCTTTCACTATCGGCCTCATCTCAAAGCTCAAAGTCGCTCAACGAGCTATGGAGAGGGCAATGCTCGGTGTTTCTCTACGTGGTCGAATCCGAAATGAGGAGATCCGTAGACGAACTAAAGTCACCGATATAGCCCACCGGATTAGCAAGCTGAATTGGCAATGGGCAGGCCATATTGCTCGAAGAGCAGATGGCCGATGGGGTCGAAAAGTGCTAGAGTGGAGACCACGGACTAGCAAGCACAGCGTAGGACGTCCATCACCAGCAAGGTGGACAGGTGACCTTATAAAAGTCGCCGGAAGACGCTGGATGCAGGTCGCCTCCAACCGGTATATGTGGAGATCAAAAGGGGAGGCCTATGTTCAGCAGTGGACGTCCTACGGCTGTGATGATGATGATGACTGCTAAAATGTTTATAATTTCTCAACATGCAATGTTTTTTCTTAAGCCTGTGAAGGCCTTCCTCAATTCCTTTGCATGAACTTTTTCCCGGGCCGTTTCGATCTAGCCCACTTGGTATTGCATCAAGTCGCCTGCTGTTTCTGGGCCTGCCTCGCCGGGGCGCTGTCAACGACCACTGTCTTGAAATTGTTTAGTTTATCATGTAGATTAATAGTAGCATCAATTTATTATTGTTGAGGATGAGGGAAAGCTCTTGAGTTTCTCTGTAGCTGCCTGGAATCTGGATCTGTATTAGTGACGTTTCTGCCTAAATCTCCGGGGATTACCGGCGTGTTTTAATTATTATGTTTTTTAACGATGTAGGCAAACAGTCGCTCTGCCCACGCTCTTCACATTGACATAAGTCTTCATAACAAGTTCAAGTCAATATTATGTTCTAGTAAATCCCCGAATTGTTTGCTTACTCACACTTGTGAGCTTCCAAGTAAGATGCTCAAAAATAATAATGTCGTATGTATCGGCAAGATCAAGCAACGAACATTGATTTAATTTTATTTTGGTCTGAAAATTTGTTTAACGCAAAAAAAACACAAAGAAATATTTTATATCAGACGAAATTTTTTATTTGCAAATATTCATCAATAAATCACAATATTTTAACACGTGTCGCCCACGGCAATATTAATAATGCCTTGAAATAAAATCTGTTTCGAAGATACACACAGCAAAAATAGCCGAAGGCTAATTTTCTCTTTTATAAAAGTTAGTCGTGCGGATCATAACATTATCTTAGCAGACCCATCTTTATCCAGTTTAGGCCCTTAATCTCAGTAACCAGAATATTTATAACAAAAAAGGTCACATCAAAGCCGTGAAGAAGACGCGAATAAACTTTCGTAGGCCGCTACGGCGTAGCGCGTAGCCAACGCCTACGAACCCACTGTCCCGTATATTATCGACATGGCGGGCGCGGGCGCGAAGCAAAAGCTGAAATCTATATACCTACATAAGTAAATAGTTCCAGTAAAATCAACGTACACTATAAAATCACGCAAGTATTCCAAAATGAGAGTTGCAGAGGTGCATAGTCCTAATGACATCTGGGTTAAATCCTATTTGATGTTGGGTACAGGCAGTTTACGTTTTGCGATCTGCCTGAAAACCTCGCAGTACTATTACACTAGAGAGCCGTTAACCGCCTTACAGTGTAAATAATTGTAATTATAATAATCATTTTCGGAAATGCCAGCGGCCGTAGCCCAAGTTGCAAGAATCGAGTGAAACGTGATATTTCCATATCAAGTTTTTACCATGGTATATTAATTAGATCCTCTAAATGTAAAGCAATTTTCTCTGATTATCACAAGACCTGTGGCGCCATCTGTCGACTAAGTTCAGTACTTGGTCCTTGAGACAGGGTTGCTAACAAACTCAAGAATATAAAAAAATAAACTTTAAATATATTACAATTAAAATTAAAAGTCGGCGGAAGATTAATAACAATAACGGAGCATACAAGTAAGTTAGTAGTCCCCAGCAGTGAGTACGACCTACCGGCACGGAGCCATCCCCTGAACTCAAAACAAATCTGTATCAGAAAAACAAATTATCATCCATCCCTTGTTGTGACTGCGGTTGTTTGGTTACCAAGGTCAAGGGCACATTTGGGCAGGGGCCGGGCGGGGGCGCGCGGGGGGAGCTCGGCACAAGATGGGCGTGGCTCAGCTTGGGCTAAAAATAGACACAGCAACGTTTGTCAACACACGCCTACGCAGCGTGGCTCCGGCCGGGGGGAGCCCCGGGAGCGGAGGGCCGAAAGGGGGGCGAACTCCCCACTCTTGTCGGTATTTGGGGGAAAATTTTGCTAATAATAATATGTTCCTGGAAGCCGGAGTGTTTTAGGGCCGAGTCACACCGAAATGGCAGCGGCGCCGCTGGCAGGCGCTGGCGGCAGTTGCCGGCCTCGCGACTTTTTTTTCAAGCGATACTGGTTTTTTTAAGTATGTAGCTAAAGTTTTTTTTTATAATTTTTTTTTTAAGGTGGTAAAATCATTAAATTAGTCCTGCCGCCTTGGGTGGGGCGGAAGGGACTGTCAGACTCTTACTGACTAAAATCCACCCGTGTTCCTTCCTATGCCCTTTACGTTCTGGGGCCACGGTATCCTGGGTTAAGAAAAAACACGCGACCCCAGCAGGCATTTGGCGCGAAACACGACGCGCCACCGACCCGGGCTTGGTCCTTCGGACGGCGAGCTACCCATCACTCACCGTCCGCAAGCCCGCTCCGCCGCTGTGCCCTCTGCTAATCAGAGGGACACGCGTTGGAGCGTCTACACGACAGGCTATTCGCATACGGGCAAAGAGACCACTTAGGCACACGGTGCATCCCAGGGTGCACCGGCCCGAAAACCTGGTCTTCCCCCAGGACGTATCCGAGAAGGAACTCCAGTCCACGGGCGCACGTGGAGGTTTCCTGTCATAGCACCCCATGTAGTTAAAGTTTAAAATTATTTCACACTGAAAGTGCTCGCCGCGTCGCTGCCGGCCGCTGCCATTCCGGTGTGTCTCGGCCCTTAGTGGATGATGGATCGCTGCCATAGCGCCGTGCCCATGTGTAATGTGAGCTGTTATTTAAATGATGTGACATGTACTTACTTTATACATTGTACATCATTAGGGATGTTTGCAGACAATTTGGTTTAGAAATGGACAAACTAAATAGTTTTCAGATTCGGTCACACTGAACAGATGGACTATAGCTAGTTTGTCTTTGCTGAATTTAGTAAAGACGCCGTCCACGTTTTATACACCATTTTCGGTATCCATATCTTGTTGTTTGTTTCTAATGGACGTTGAAAGTATTCCATTATGGCATTTTTCACGAAATAGAACATTAAAAAAAAATGTTGGTAAATATATTCGCTACAAATGCAACAGAATCTATTTGGATCATTACACAGGTCTTACTAGACAAAAAAACATCGCAAAAAAAACAGAAACTAGTAAGATGTTGACGATAGCGACTTCAATAGTCGCCTGGAGAGTAAATTTTGAAGGATTACCTGTATCTCCTAAACTAGAGATGCTAGAAACAATCTGAGAGTATATTTGGAATTAGCAATCTCAAATTAGTAAACAACAAATGAAAAATCTCATACAACAACAGAAAAGTTCGATTTTGTTGTGTAGTGATTAGTTTCCAAACTTCTGACGGCGATGGTCAGAATTGATGATGAAATTTACTCATGCTGGAAATTAGCCTGTACTATACACAAGCATCTTAGCAAATATTAAACTCTGTTAGAATTTCATATATGGCTGAATCTCAAAACAATGTTTCAATTTCATTGAAACCGCCCCTCTTGTGGTCTTTAGTAATGTAACCGCACCCATATTTAATTATTGGAGTACTTTAATTATACTGAAAACTGCCACAATTGAGAATTGATCAATCATAATGTGCCCTGAATTCAGAGAAATTATAACCAAAATGTTCTCAAGTGAACTGTAATTTATAAAGTCTTGGTGAACGAACATTCGCGAATGACCTGTTCCACTCCGCAAGGACAAGGAGAACATTTTAGATGGACTCAAACTCAAGCTAAGAACCAAAAGATGGTTATATGACTTATGGCTAAAGAAATGTGTTTAATTCGTCACGGGACTGTAAACCGACTGTTTGGGGACTACCCTACACTCATATGCCCGTCAAGTAGCTCGTCTGCGTTTTGTCCACGGATGCTGGTGAGCCAGTTCGTCTTGAAGGATTGTTGCGCTTAGAGCTGTAAATATTGCCCTTAAAAACGTTGCAAGGTCGGCTGTGCGCGAGCGATACCAGTGGTGTAACAGACGTCCAAAGGCTACGGTCACCACACACCATCAGACGGGTCGTATGCTTGCTTGTCATCTTTGCCAAATAAAGCAGTCCTGAAAAATAAAGGGTAATTGAAGGATCAGGGTGGTTTTTACTCAATGCGGGTCTGACAGTCCCTTCCCGTCCACGAAAACGCTAGAGATTCCCAAAAATGGGGGTTTTTCAGTTTTGTGGTAAGACGCAGCATCTATTTATCACGGTCTCGTTTCATTCTAGGAAATTACCTCCGGACCATTGGGCTTTCTCTTCCTTGATCTATTGAACGACTGTTATGCAACGTGATCATGAGCTACGCCGCATGTCAGTTGCAACAAACCACCTTAAGATGGTCTCTTATTCTATTGAAACTCTTCCTGGGCTAGCTCAGGAGCCTACTAAACGTTTTGATGGTCCGCCTACATTTGTGGGAAGACTTTTCACCTGCTGCAGTGTATGACGTCAGCTCATCGTATGCCTAATTATTATTGCGTCATTTTGATGGTTTACAGACGTTGTTTCTTCATTTCTCGAAAGATTTCGCGAAACTTTTGTGACGCACCTTAACTTTTAATTAGGGGCGACGATTTGTAATAGATGTCTTTGTAAAGGAAATCATAAATAAAATAGCTTCGACGTCACGACTGGAGAATCTTTGAACATCATATTGTTACTTGAACTGACTTCATCCAGTAAGTACTTATATTTATGGTGCCTCTTAAAATGTAAAATGCGTTTATGGCTGGCTGAAGTACTGGAACCTAAATATAATAGCAGTTTTCTTTACAGACTTTCTGACAGCTCAAATATTTACCTGCAACCAATCAATCCTAGTAATATTATAAATGTGCATGTTTGTGGGGATTGATGGATGCATATTACTCTTTCTCACATAAACTGCTAGAAGGATTCGGATGAAATTTGGTATACAGTGTAATCTGGATTATAAAACTAGAATATTTATAATCATCCCAGTATTGCGTTGGGATAATTTGTGAGTTACAAGCGGGTGAAACTGCTGGCAACAGTTAATGCTTCTATGAAGTGCAAAGTACCTAACAACAAACCATTTTTTCTCATCATGAGATGTATGAAAAATAATATGTTGTCAGTTTGCTTACATAGCCACACCTAGTTTGACTAGTCTAGAAAAAAACAAAGTACAGTCAATCTTTTCGCACCAAGGCTACAGGAGATTGTTTCTCAGCGAGATGGCTCGGTAAACAAGTTCCACTCATACCTATTGATTCTCCACGCTCTCCAGAATCTCGGCTGAACATCAAACGAACAGGTTGTTTTGACTACATTCAGTTCTTCTATTGTCTAGTCAAGTGTTTAAAATATTTGTTTTTCTTATGAAAAAAAAAAACGTTAAGTCAACGCCCTCAAAATAGTATGTCGAATGTGTACCCATTTTTAAATCGAACGATGTGCGATCGTGTGTCCTATCATACTTACGAACTCTATGGTTAGTAGCGGAGCAAACATTGATTTGGCTTTTAGATTTGTTACCAGTGACTTGTCTAGGTATTTTTTAGCTTAGAAAGGACAATGTCTCATACGAATCCGGTGGAAACCTCTTCAAAGCTACGTCTCATAACTTCATGACGTACCCGGGCCACTACAGCTTCCCCAGGTCACTACCATGACGCCGTTGATCGCAAACTTAAATAACTACAACATTGATTAACACACAAAAAACACGCAAATACATTTCAATTAGCAACCGGTCACAATTAAAACCTGCGTAGGACGGACCGCATAACTGTTATGAATACTTTCAGAGCTATAACTGAAGTTAAAAATAAACAACAGTGGGGATTGAACTGAATAATATAATTATGAACAGTATTTGGTAAGAGTAGGTTATAATAAAATGGCACCTATTGTGCTCGAACTGAAATAGAAAGTAAACAGAAAGTTCGGGAACACGTAACGTGATTGGCAGCTCGATTGTTGTCGAAAGGGTACGAAGGACTGCCCCTTGTGGGGCTAAATATATCCAGATTTATCAGTTTGTACCTAAGTTGTTGTTGTTGTGTATCTTTGATAAAGTTGTTCTGTCTTGGCTAACTAAATTATAAGAAAAGGTTTACGAGAATTGAAAACGTTTAGAAGTTTGCTTATGATTATTACAAAGTCCGTGTCACAATTATACACAACATAAATTATATTTCTTGAGATTATGTGTATGAGACCATGATAATAAATGATAAAGACAAGGAAGGCAAAATACATACTAATATTATAAAGGACAATGGGCAAAAATGTATGGAACTCGGTCCAAGGTCCTCCACTGATGACACATATGGGAAATGAAAGTATATGGTTCTGACATCATTCTGGCAAGAGATTATCAAAATCCGTCCTGGTGTTCTTTTTTTATGTCCATTTAAGTGACTACTAACCTAACCTAACCTTACCTATCCAAACCTAACCTAACCTAACTTGTTTTTTTAAGCTGTAAATGATGCCCGACTCACACTGAAACATCTGGGAAGGCGGTTAGCTTATGCGTGCCTTAGACCCACTAGAAATACCAACGAGACCTTAAATAGCTAACCTAACCTAACTTTTTCTGTTTAGCTAAAAATGATGTCCGACGTAAATTGAACCATCTAGGAAGGCAGTTAGCTTATGTGTGACTTCGACCCACTAGAAAAACCAACGAGACCTTAAATAGCTAACCTAACCTAACTTCTTCTGTTCAGCTAAAAGTGATGTCCGACGTAAATTGAACTATCTAGGAAGGCAGTTGGCTTATGTGTGACTTCAACCCACTAAAAATACCAACAAGACCTTAAATAGCTAACCTAACCTAACTTTTTCTGTTCAGCTAAAAATGATGTCCGACGTATATTGAACCATCTAGGAAGGCAGTTGGCTTATGTGTGACTTCGACCCACTAAAAATACCAACAAGACCTTAAATAGCTAACCTAACCTAACTTTTTCTGTTCAGCTAAATATGATGTCCGACGTATATTGAACCATCTAGGAAGGCAGTTGGCTTATGTGTGACTTCGACTCACTAAAAATACTAACAAAACCTTAAATAGCTAACCTAACCTAACTTTTTTTGTTCAGCTGTAAATGATGCCCGACGCATACGGAACATCTGGGAAGGGGGTTGGCTTATGTGTGACCTGGACCCACTAAAAATATCAACGAAACCTTTAATAGCTAACATAACCTTACTTTTTTTTTAGCTGTATTTGATGCCCGATGCACACTAAACTATCTGGGAATGCGGTTGGCTTATGTTTCATTTACACCCACTAGAAATACCAACTAGACTTTAAATAGCTAACCTAACCTAACTTTTTTAATTCAGCTGTAAATGATGCCCGACGCATACTGAACCATCTGGGAAGGCGGTTGGCTTATATTTGACTTACACCGACTAAAAATACCTTAAGGCCTTAAGATCTGCTAAATCTGAACAAAAAAATTAGGTTAGGTTAGCTATTTACATAGCTAATTAAGGTCTCGTTGGTATTTTTAGTGGGCGTAAGTGAAACATAAGCCATCCGCATTCCCAGATAGTTTAGTGTGCGTCGGGCATCAAATACAGCAAAAAAAAAAGTAAGGTTAGGTTAGCTATTTAAGGTTTCGTTGATATTTTTAGTGGGTCCAGGTCACACATAAGCCAACCCCCTTCCCAGATGTTCCGTATGCGTCGGGCATCATTTACAGCTGAACAAAAAAAGTTAGGTTAGGTTAGCTATTTAAAGTTTTGTTGGTATTTTTAGTGAGTCGAAGTCACACATAAGCCAATCGCCTTCCCAGATGGTTCAGTATACGTCGGGCATAATTTTTAGCTGAACAAAAAAAGTTAGGTTAGGTTAGCTATTTCAGTTCTTGTTGGTATTTTTAGTGGGTCGAAGTCACACATAAGCCAACTGCCTTCCTAGATGGTTCAATATACGTCGGACATCATATTTAGCTGAACAGAAAAAGTTAGGTTAGGTTAGGTTAGCTATTTAAGGTCTTGTTGGTATTTTTAGTGGGTCGAAGTCACACATAAGCCAACTGCCTTCCTAGATGGTTCAATATACGTCGGACATCATATTTAGCTGAACAGAAAAAGTTAGGTTAGGTTAGCTATTTAAGGTCTGGTTGGTATTTTTAGGGGGTCGAAGTCACACATAAGCCAACTGCCTTCCTAGATGGTTCAATTTACGTCGGACATCATTTTTAGCTAAACAGAAAAAGTTAGGTTAGGTTAGTTATTTAAGGTCTCGTTGGTATTTCTAGTGGGTCTAAGGCACGCGTCAAGGAGTCGGGCATCAAATACATTTGATAATCTCTTGCCAGAAACATAAGCCAACCGCATTCCCAGATAGTTTAGTGTGCGTCGGGCATCAAATACAGCAAAAAAAAAAGTAAGGTTAGGTTAGCTATTTAAGGTTTCGTTGATATTTTTAGTGTGTCCAAGTCACACATAAGCCAACCGTCTTCCCAGTTGGTTCACTGTGTGTCGGGCTACATTTACAGCTGAATTAAAAAAGTTAGGTTAGGTTAGCTATTTAAAGTCTAGTTGGTATTTCTAGTGGGTGTAAGTGAAACATAAGCCAACCGCATTCCCAGATAGTTTAGTGTGCATCGGGCATCAAATACAGCTAAAGAAAAAGTAAGGGTATGTTAGCTATTTAAGGTTTCGTTGATATTTTTAGTGGGTCCAAGTCACACATAAGCCAACCGTTTTCCCAGATGGTTCACTGTGCGTCGGGCTACATTTTCAGCTGAATTAAAAAAGTTAGGTTAGGTTAGCTATTTAAGGTTTCGTTGGTATTTTTAGTGGGTCCAAGTCACACATAAGCCAACCGTCTTCACAAATGGTTCACTGTGCGTCGGGCATCATTTTTAGCTAAAAATAAAGGTTGGTTAGGTTAGCTATTTAAGATCTCATTGGTATTTTTAGTCGTTGCAAGTCAAACATACGCCAACCGTCTTCCCAGATGGTTCAGTATGCTTCGGGCATCAATTACATCTGAATTAAAAAAGTTAGGTTAGGTTAGCTATTTAAGGTTTCGTTGGTATTTTTAGTGGGTCCAAGTCACACATAAGCCAACCGTCTTCCCAGATGGTTCACTGTGCGTCGGGCATCATTTTTAGCTAAAAAAAAGGTTGGTTAGGTTAGCTATTTAAGGTCTCATTGGTATTTTTAGTCGTTGCAAGTCAAACATACGCCAACCGTCTTCCCAGAAGGTTCAGTATGCGTCGGGCATCATTTACATCTGAATTAAAAAAGTTAGGTTAGGTTAGCTATTTAAGGTTTCGTTGGTATTTTTAGGGGGTCCAAGTCACACATAAGCGAACCTTCTTTCCAAATTGTTTCTTTGTGCGTCGGGCATTTTTTTAGCTGAAAAAAAAGTTAGGTTAGGTTAGCTATTTAAGGTCTCATTGGTATTTTTAGTCATTGTAAGTCAAACATACGCCAACCACCTTCCCAGATGGTTCAGTATGCGTCGGGCATTATTTACAGCTGATTGAAAAAAATGGGTTAGGTTAGATTGGGTAGTCACTTTTAAACGCAAATAAAAAAAGAACCCCAGGACAGATTTCGATAATATTTTGCCAGAATGATGTCACAACTATGTTCTTTCATTTCCAATAAGTGTCATAAGTGGAGGATCTTGGACCGCTTTTGCCCATTGTCATTTAAAAAGTTTGTTTCATTGAACGCGCTAGTCTCTGGAACTACTGAAGTACTGATGCAAATTAAAAAAATAGTATTTCTGTGTTAGATAGCCCGTTTACTTATCGAGAAAAGCTATATGATTGGGCTTATGCCTTCTTAACAGCCTCATCTGACTCGTTATAATTGAAGGCTGGGTCAGTCGGAGACATGTGGGAGTGCACCTGGATGTATTATGATGAGTTTTTTTTTTATTTGTTAAGAGATAGGTTCACTTTTGACAACTATCTCGGCTGATGGTGAGCGATGGTGTGGTCGACAGTGAAGCACGCTTACCTAGAAGTAACATATTCACTCTTAACTTGAAGACCCCAAGGTTATAACTATCAGGAAACTCAGAGCCAGGCAGGGAACTCCACTCCTTAGCTCTGAGGTGTCATGAGAGGAACAAACTGCCAAAAATGATAATAATGATGACGAGGCTCCCTTACTGCACACTTGCCAACGGTTACGGTATTCAAGTGAAATCACGGTACAATACTTGTTTCACATAGTTACCTACTTTGAAACACACCTAAAAACCTTGATTTCTGCACGAAAATGACGACACTAATTAAATGTATTACCTTATCATTTATTGTGATATAAATTGTTACGTAGAGATAACTTTACATAGTAATAATTCGAATATCAGTAGTTTACATATTATTATGGGAAAATACGCCGATAAAAACATGTATCAGCGATTTGAGTAACGGACTCATGGTAGATTGTATTAAGAATAAACAATTTGTTATGTTCCCAATGCTGGGACACAGACCTCATCTCTTTGAGAGGGTCATAATACACCACGTTGGCCAATGGTGGGTTTGGGGAGCTCACAGTATTTTGGAATTTGAATAGATAGACATACTATTAGTATTATTACCCGTCTGCGCCAGAAGGAGGGTTATGTTTTTCGAGTGTATGTATGTAATATGTATGTGGGTATATTTCTTTGGCACGCTGTAGAGCCTAAACGGTTTGATGGATTTTAACTTGAGAGGAAACGTGAAAGTGTCACTGGGTACATAAAACTGGCCAAGTGCGAGTCGGAACTCGCGTGCAAAGGGGTTCGAACTAAAAACATTTTTTTGAATCTGTCACATTCTATCAAATGGGGTATCAAAATAAAGGATTTTAAAAATGGTTTACCATTTATGTAACTTACATGTTTAGATTTAATTTGGACTGATAAATGCTAACAAAAAGTAAAAATAGTAAAACAAAAAAAAACCGACTGCTTGAAAAAATGTGAAATAACTGAAAAGATAAAAACAAGCTAAGAAATTTTTTTTTTTTGGTTTTTAAGCGATCGTCGTGGACAATTATCATTTATCACAAACGCAGTCGGAGGCATCAAAAATACACAAGTCGTTCTATCATTGGCCGCATCTTTCTTTGTTAGTGTAATCCATCACGATGACTCAGCAGTGGTTAACTCTACACCATTGTCGTGTTGTGAACATTTGATGCCTCCGATTGCGTTTGTGAAAATTGTACACCAACATAACTTAAAAAAAAAACTTAGATTTTTTATCTTTTCAGTTATTTCACATTTTTTCACGCAGTCGGGTTTTTAGGGTTCCGTAGTCAACAAGGAACCCTTATAGTTTCGCCATGTCCGTCCGTCCGTCCGTCCGTCTGTCCGCAGTTTAGCTCAGAGACGCACAGTACTAGTAGTAATTTGGTGTAAATATACGGATTTGTTGTGCTGAAAAAGTGGTAAAATAAAATCTCGTAAAATATTTTTTTTTAGGGTACCTCCTGTACTTACACGTAAAGTGAGGATTTTTTTTTCTCGCATACCCCTTAGTGTGGGGTATCATTAAATAGGCCTTTAAAAAATAATGATAGTTTCCATAAACAGTTTTTTGATAAAAAAAATTCGTTTGTGAAATATTAAGCTTTAAAGTGCTAAATTTTGCTCGATTCGTGTGTCCCCCCCCTCTACCAGCTAAATGGTTATGTTTGGGGGTGTGAAAAATTCACAATAGTAGTTTAAATAACGAAGTTTAAAAGAAAATTATCATGACTAAGTAGGCTCTACAACTTTACGAGTAATAGACGACCAACTTATAAAATGTACTTGGATAATATGTTTTCTTAAACAAAATGTATCGGAGACAACTGCAAATGTAAGTTTGTCAACTTTATTTTTACAGCTTTAATATGTATGTTTTTACGGTATGTTTTTTGGGGATAGGTAGGTTTCTATCGTCAACAATTTTTAACCAACTTCAAAAAAAGGAGGAGGTTCTAAATTCGTCGTAATCTTTTTTCTTATGTATTTTCCCTGATTTCTCAAAGACTCCTGGACCGATTTTGACAATTCTTCTTTTTAAAAGTAAATTCAGCGAATCAGTTAAGTTAGTTCGCATAAGTATTTTGATGGGCAACTATGGAACCCTATAACACTGTGCGTGGCCCGACACGCACTTGGCCGGTTTTAGTTTTTAATGATTATTTATAAATTAGTTAATATGCCTAGTTTAAAAGAAACTTGTTTTCTAGTTCATCAAGTATTAATTGTATGTTCACGTAGGCATTGTTTATGCTAATTTTATCAATAACGCATTAAAGTTAGTTCGTTGACTTAAGGGCGGCCAACCCGTCTATCTTTTCATACAAACGCTCGTACGTGATTATGGCGTTGTAACAGATATTTCTTTCAAACTTTTGAACTAATAGGCATCTTGTGCACTATATCTATGTTTCTATCAAAACGCGAAACCAAAATTTTAAGAAACAAATTCAGTACAAACCTCCAAAAATCAGCTTTTTTGCACAAATTTTATGTGATGTTTGGGCGTTTATAATGTACTTATTAATTGTAACCGGAAAGAAATATTTGCATAGAAACCTTGCAAATGTAATAGAGTTTCTAAATGCAATTTTTTTTTTTCATAATCTTATAAGGCTTACGAATAAACACGTATTTCTTGGAACAAGTTTTATGAAACTTCCGCACACTATTTTCCTTTTAATGTTGTCGCGTTCTCACTTGCGTGTTAGCTATGTGGCGGTAAGAGGTAAGCAGGGGACAAGTCGAGCGGGGACGGGTTTGCTTCTTGTTCTGGATAAAACAACAAGCTTTTTGGCCATGCTCGCGTTGTCGTTCGTCGGATGGGGAAGGGCCCTCTTAACTTATACTCGTACTTTAGCATTTTAACACACGTGAAAAATATCGTGGTTATCGTTTCGTGGTTCATCGAAAAATATCATAGTGTCTAATTTGATATGAACCTCTATTTTAGTTGGAGAGACTTCATTATTTTTTTTGGTTCAAGCCACTTCATAGACCACTTAACTGAGTTGTCAATATGACGTTATTTTTTTTAATGTATGTGCAGCCAGCGTTAAACAATAGCGATAGTTAGGGGCTTCACACAGCAGCTATAATGTATATTAATATACATTACATCCCGGGATGTATATAGCTTTTAATTATCTTAATGTATCACACACACAACAGGAAATGTAATGTATCTTCCCTTCATTTCACAACATCCTTTTCGAAGAGAGATGTACGGAATTGTATTGAGATGTATTAAGAATATTAAGATGTTTCGAAAATAAATGTATTTTCGTATCGCTCTGTATCTTAAGATTCGAAGATGTAAAAATATACATTATAGCTGATCGTGTGTGGTCTCCTGACGATTTCTATGTAAAGATGTAATGATGATTTACATTATAGCTGCTGTGTGTGAAGCCCTCTATGTGAAATTCAAACGTATTTATACTCATAATTTTTTGTTCAAATATTAATTAAAACAAGTGCGTGTCGGGCCACGCACAGTGTAGGGTTCCGTAGTTGCCCAGCAAAATACTTATGCGAACTAACGAAACTGATTCGCTGAATTTAATTTTAAAAAGAAGAATTTTCAAAATCGGTCCAGGAGTCTTTGAGAAATCGGGGAAAATACATAAGAAAAAAGATTACAACGAATTTAGAACCTCCTCCTTTTTTTGAATTTAGTTAAAAATAGTTGACAAACTTACATTTGCAGTTGTCTCCGATACATTTTGTTTAAGAAAATATGATATCAAGTACATTTTATAAGTTGGTCGACTTTTACTCGTAAATTTGTAAAGCCTACTTAGTCATGATAATTTTCTTTTAAACTTCGTTATATATACTACTATTGTGAATTTTTTCACACCCCCAAACATAACCGTTTAGCTGGTAGAGGGGGGGGGACACTCGAATCGAGCAAAATTTAGCACTTTAAAGCTTAATATTTCACAAACGAATTTTTTTATCAAAAAATTGTTAATGGAAACTATCATTATTTTTTAAAGGCCTATTTAATGATACCCCACACTAAGGGGTACGCGAGAAAAAAAAAATCCTCACTTTACGTGTAAGTACTGGAGGTACCCTAAAAAAAAATATTTTACGAGATTTTATTTTACCACTTTTTCGGCACAACAAATCCGTATATTTACACCAAATTACAGCTCTCTAGTACTGTGCGTCTCTGAGCTAAACTGCGGACAGACGGACGGACGGACATGGCGAAACTATAAGGGTTCCTTGTTGACTACGGAACCCTAAAAACTATCAGTATATTATGTTTTATTAATTATATGTTAAATCAATGTTATGTATAAATAATAAAAAACTATGTAGTTGCGAATATCTATTATAATCTATTTTAAAGCGTGCCTCCCATTCTAAGTGAAGCGTCTTAATTTTCGCAACCCCTAAGCGACAGGACTTAGCAAACGGATTTCGCAATACGACATTATCAGCTATCGGTTGGACGTTGCTGTCCATCCAATTGATATAATCCCTCCGCTTGAGCACCCCTGGGAGGAGGAGGGGCCTTCCTCCCGCTCTTTCCAGGGTACACTAAGTTATCCGCCCCGGTAAGAGTTGATCAAGGAAACTTTATCAATACCAAACCATTAACTTCGTATTGAAATTTATGTAACAGAAAAGTTGTTGATCAGTCTGTCTTGGTATAGAAATGTGGAAATGTGATGAGGAGGGCTTTAACGCATACAACTTAAAAATGTGGATACAAAGGGTTTCAAAAATAGAGTAAGGCCCCTAGCACACGTCGTATTCTAAACGCGCAGGTGACTTACGTTTCAGGAACGCATGTTTTCTACGTCGTAGACGCCGATTTTTGCGTTTTCTTTTATAGATTCAAACGCGAGTAAAAAACACATACGCGCGGAGGGGAAAGCGTTATATTATTTCATTTGAAGCGCGTACAAAAGGGTTGTTTCAACCGATGCCATTGTACAACTGACGCAGTAGACGCGCGGTTCACGATTGCCCCGTGTGCTTTTTATTTTTATCGTGGTAACATCATCAAATGACCCATGGCCGGACGGGTAAGACTGCGAGACTCGTGTTGACTGAAATACACGGTGTCCTTTAATAGCCAATAGGTGCAAGAGATGGCCGCCCGTCCAAGCGGGGTCGACTTGTAGCGTATGCTCCACCGAGTCCTCCTGGCGATCCACATAGTGGTGACATCCAGACGTTTCTTCCTTCCCACTTTGACACAGGACCATCCCCGAACATCTGTCTCCGGTGAGGACCTGCGTCAGGCAGAAGGTGAGGACGCTGCCACTTCAAGGATAGGTCTTAAAGCCGCAATATTGTGGCTTGCCCGGCCCCGTGTGTGTGCTTAAGTTACAAAGTTGCGTTCGAATTTCGTTTGAAGCGCGTATATCGTATACGCGCTCGTGTGGCTCATACGGGTCGTAGGTCATCTTCGCGTCGAAAATACGCCGTATGCTGAGGGCCTTAGCGCTCATGTACACGACGCCGCCGCCGCGCCGCCGCCGCGCCGCTACCGCGCCTCTAGGCTGTGTACACGGTCACTACCGCGCCGCCGCCGCCGCGCCGCCACCGCGCCGCCGCCGCGATGCCATTCGCTAGTGTTTTATTTATCTAAGGGCTCATGTACGGTCAGCCAAGAAAGTGGTGTACCAGTTTTGATTTAGTTTCCCGGTCATCGAAAATTACAACAAGGTTCGTTATAAAAAGATATTACTGAAAGAGACAACATTATCATGACGTAAACCTATGTATTTAGTATTCATACGTCATATGTCACATATAAGTACATGACATTTTAACCTTTAGTATAAATGAAAAGGACATTAGTTTCTACAAAGCAATTGAAATGTTTCCAAGCAAAAGTAATAAAAACTATTTAAATAGACAACCGAATTCCATTTGAAAAAGAAAACTGACAATTGACATTTTGTCAAATATATGCAAAAAATCGATATATTTTCCATGTTATTTTTCAATCAACTGCATATAAAATCATCTTAATGCCTGCCAACTTGACCATTGCCGAAAGAGCACAAATAATTGCCCAATTTAATGAGGGAAGCAGTATCAGTGCGATATCCCGGAATTTGAATATATCGAGGCGTTCTGTCCGCTTTTGGATTCGTCGTGAAGGAGACGAGGGAAGTTTGTTGGATCACAGAAGAAGTGGTCGCCGGCCTGCACTCTCCAATAACGATAGAGAATTCATGAGACGGGAATATGAAATCAATGGTTTTAAGCCCACAAAACATTTTGCGGAGATGTTCGATGTGAGTGCCCAAACAATAAGGAATCATCTACATTACATGGGGTTGCACCACAGGCATTACGCCAAGAAAATATATTTGACGGATGCTCACAGACTTGCTCGTCTGAACTTCGCCAGAGAGCACTTAGAGTTTGATTGGTCTAATACAGTGTTTTGTGATGAAAAAACGTTTAAATCCAGTCAGCATGGACGTCTTCACCTTTGGCGATATAATTCAACACGGTGTAAAGATGATCATGTAATTCCAAATAGAGAATCAGGTCGAATTTCCGTAAATATTTGGGGCTGGATGAGTGCGGATGGTGTAGGAGAATTGTGTTCTCTACCTCCTCGAGCGACGGCTGTAAATTATATCGACGTGCTTCAGAATGCAATGCTACCGACAGTCCGTAATGTTTACCCGGAGAACGAAGTGCCACAATTTGATTTTGTTCAAGATAATTGTTCAATTCATAATGCGAGGATCGTAAGAGCCTGGTATCGTTCACACACTGACGTGAGGGTAATTTAGTGGCCCTCAAGACCGCCGGACCTCAACTCGATAGAAAATCTTTGGGGCCTTATGGTCCAACGATGGTCGCATCAAAATGAAAGAACCAAACAAGCTCTTATTCCCCGCATTTCCTCCCAAATATAATTACAGTGACTAACTGTAATTATATTTGGGAGGAAATGCGGGGAACCGATATTTGCTCACGGCTTGTTAGTTCAATGAGGTCTCGTCTTTTAGAGGTTATAGAGGCCAACGGCGGTTACACCCGTTTCTAATTTTTTAAAATTTTCAATATCTTCTAAATATTACTATATATGCTATGTTTTTGTTTGTTATAAGTATTTTAAAATTGATTGTAGAAATTTAATAAAAGGATAAATCTATTTTTAGCTTGTTTTTTATTGATATTGTTATTACAAGTTTACAGAAATTGTAGGTTTGTGGATTCGCCTTGTGCCTTTACAATTTTATGTAACTTGTTGATTACAATTCTGAATTTGTAGATACAATTTTGTCATCAAAATCTACAGCCCCCCGCCGTTGATTTTACGACGTCATTGGTTCCATCAAGTTCAAACTAAGAACAGCTGTCACGTTACAAACAGTAATAGTCGTTATCAATAATCAGATAAAGACAGCAATAGAAGTTGTCAGATCGATCTGCAAGCGAAACTAATCTTTATCACCTATGAATCTGCAAGCGATATTCAACCTTAGGGTGGTACACCACTTTCTTGGCCGACTGTACACGACGCCGCCGCCGCGCCGCCGCCGCGCCGCTACCGCGCCTCTAGGCTGTGCACACGGTCGCTACCGCGCCGCCGCCGCGCCGCCGCCGCGCCGCCGCCGCGCCGCCACCGCGCCGCCACCGCGATGCCATTCGCTAGTGTTTTATTTATCTAACAAAGGAGATGTCTCATTGCGGCCATATAATGTTTTTGTTTTTTTGATAATTCAAGGATAACTTCTTCGTTTATGAATCGGTTTTGATGATTCTTTTTTTGTTGGAAAGAAGGTATTTCAAAGGCGGTTCCATGATATGGAGATTAGGGTTTGATGATGGAAGACCAGAGAAATCGAGTGGAGCTAAATAGTAAGAAATATCTGCTTTCCAACAAAAAAAGAATCATCAAAACCGGTTCATGAACAAAGAAGTAATCCGCGAATAAACATTAAAAAACACATTATGGCCGAAATGAGAAACCTCCTTTTTCAGATAAATAAAACACTATCGAATTGGATTCGCGGTGCCAGCGCGGCGGCGGCGCGGTGGCGGCGCGGTGGCGGCGCGGCGACGGCGCGGTGGTGGCGCGGCGGCGGCGCGGTAGCGACCGTGTACACAGCCTAGAGGCGCGGTAGCGGCGCGGCGGCGGCGCGGCGGCGGCGTCGTGTACATGAGCGCTAACAAAGGAGATGTCTCATTGCGGCCGTATAATGTTTTTTTTTTTGATAATTCAAGGATAACTTCTTCGTTTATGAATCGGTTTTGATGATTCTTTTTTTGTTGGAAAGAAGGTATTTCAAAGGCGGTTCCATGATATGGAGATTAGGGTTTGATGATGGAAGACCAGAGAAATCGAGTGGAGCTAAATAGTAAGAAATATCTGCTTTCCAACAAAAAAAGAATCATCAAAACCGGTTCATGAACAAAGAAGTAATCCGCGAATAAACATTAAAAAACACATTATGGCCGAAATGAGAAACCTCCTTTTTCAGATAAATAAAACACTATCGAATTGGATTCGCGGTGCCAGCGCGGCGGCGGCGCGGTGGCGGCGCGGTGGCGGCGCGGCGACGGCGCGGTGGTGGCGCGGCGGCGGCGCGGTAGCGACCGTGTACACAGCCTAGAGGCGCGGTAGCGGCGCGGCGGCGGCGCGGCGGCGGCGTCGTGTACATGAGCGCTAACAAAGGAGATGTCTCATTGCGGCCGTATAATGTTTTTTTTTTTGATAATTCAAGGATAACTTCTTCGTTTATGAATCGGTTTTGATGATTCTTTTTTTGTTGGAAAGAAGGTATTTCAAAGGCGGTTCCATGATATGGAGATTAGGGTTTGATGATGGAAGACCAGAGAAATCGAGTGGAGCTAAATAGTAAGAAATATCTGCTTTCCAACAAAAAAAGAATCATCAAAACCGGTTCATGAACAAAGAAGTAATCCGCGAATAAACATTAAAAAAAACATTATGGCCGAAATGAGAAACCTCCTTTTTCAGATAAATAAAACACTATCGAATTGGATTCGCGGTGCCAGCGCGGCGGCGGCGCGGTGGCGGCGCGGTAGCGACCGTGTACACAGCCTAGAGGCGCGGTAGCGGCGCGGCGGCGGCGCGGCGGCGGCGTCGTGTACATGAGCCCTTAGATAGTATTGGAACAACTTTAGTAGTGAATTTGTTCCTGACAGTTGAATCACCTTGAAATCATGAATTACGAATGAAACGAGAGATTATAGGCGAGATAACTATGAAATTATTATATCAGCTTTGTATCAAGATTCATGATAGTACAATTGTACATCCTTCTAGAATGCGGGCAATAATGGATCGTGATAGACTTGCTCAACAGTCATGGGAGTCTCAATAAACAAGCACACCTCTTCTATCCCTTTACGTATCACCAGTTTGATGTTTTGTTAACAAATAAAGCCATTTAACGGTGAGTCTCCCGGAAAATTAAGCACACTACTCATTTTGTCGGCCATTTCCAACTTTCCACTTCAATATTAAATGTGGCGATTTGGCGGTAGTAAACAACATAAATAACATAGTGGCCCGGAAGTGTGTCAGTGTTACGTAAGGGGTGGGGCAGGCCGCGCGGATGCGGCTGCAGGGGCTGCAGCAGGCGGGGGGAGGGTGGACAGGAGCAGGGCTGCAGCAGCCATGTTATTAAAGTAATTACATGATGGATCACTACGTTTAACTTAGTTAAGAACTGACACTAATGAAGTTTGCAATGGAAGCACAGTATGTTATTGTGCAAGACATTTAAGTAACGCTAAACCTGAACAACACTGACAGTGTTTGATAACCAGTCAGCCGATAAATTGAGAACCATCTATCTTCGTCACAAAAAACCATTATTCAACCTGAAAACAAATACCTTTCAGCATCGCTCGCTAAAAGCTTTCTGAACTTTAATTACTTGGATGGATACAAGAAAACCGCCAAGTGCTACCAAACTGCGATCTAATTCAAACAACCTGCTATAACTACGTACAAAACGGGCACGTTAAACTTGCTACTTGCGAAACTAGAGAAACAGCATTAAGAGTTCTACAAATAGAAACGTTGCGAACATAACGCCTACTGCACTGCACTGTTTATACTAAGCCGACAGCATAATATGCTTTGCCATACAAACTGGTTATGTATGCGCCTTTGGTTCTAAAAATAGCAACAACCCTTACTTATATAATTATTATTGGTCGGAGGCTGTGCTTCCTGGGCGCATCCCCACCCCTCGCGTCTCCCACCCTTCGCGAGGCGGACCTCCGGCCTCAGTCGAAGTCGGCTGCCCGCGGTGAGCGCACGTTTGTGGCCCGACGTTCACAACTCACCTGGAATGTATTACGAACATTTTTGTTTCATCATTAAATAATCCATGCATGATTTATCGGGCTCATATACCTTTAATATCTATTGATGATGCAATCATTTGAAATCAATTAGTGTCCCGCGTTTTGCAGTGGAGCTCTTTAACCACGAACTATGAAACTTTATCTCATGTAAATAATTGTTTGCTATATTACTAATAGTTAATTAATGTTGTGCTGATGTCGGTAAAAAATTATATAAATGTAGGGAGTAATCAATACAAGTGAAATTAACGTGTTTATTAATAGTGTAATTGTAGTTGAACATTCAAGTGTTTTCGAAGGACAACTATTAAAAATGTCGGACAATCCTACCGCTGTTGCTAAAGGTAAAGTTGTTAAAGATAAGAAGTAGTCGTTTTGTCAATGTTTTCTATTTTCCCTCGAGACAGCCTGATCGTTATATGATAGCAATTACTTGTAAAGTTGTTAAAACAACTTGCGAAGCTGATGCCGCTTGCTGTTCATAGTTCAACATAATAAAGTGGACAGTTTGTCTCGGTTGTGAAAATGAAGTGTATGTTTGTATATTATGTGTCTGTAATAAATTATTGTTTCTTGTCTTGCTAACAAGAAATCTACGTCTATTATCTAAAAATTTTGACTGCAAAAAAATGTGAAGTCTGTCTGACGTCGCTGATAATGCATGAATATTGAATGTTGCTGTTCCGACGACCGCAGGGACTGTGCGGGTCAGCAACATTAATTGCTGACCTCATTTAGAGGCATTTTAATCCGTGATGGTAACCCAATTGATTCGGCGAGCCCTTCTAAAACCAGACACCTGTATTAATGGGTGTAACCCCGGATGTGGTCGTTGAGCAAGAAGTGTGAATGCGACACGGTCGTTTGCCTCTACTGTTTTCTTTTTCGTTGATTACCTTCAGTTTGTATTCCGGTTCACTTCCTGCGGGCTTGACCTAGAACTTGGGTTGACTACCGAAGGGCGGGTCGGCCCAAAGTTCAAAGCGTCCATTATCATTATTTACAATCGTATCGATCAATACTGTTTGTATGTGGTCGACTTTTTACATCGCCGTGTCTTACTGAGTTGTGGCGGGTACAGATTGAAAGTTGAGTGTTTTTGGAGTAGGCAGGTACTATTATATTTCCATATCGTTACTCGTGCGTGGCAACTATTCTGACATCTTTTATATCAGACCAGTAATTTATTCCGTACACAGTCTTCAGAACATGTGGCGCTACATGAAACGCCGGATTTTAACCCGTATTTACTTTTAACCCGGCGTCATTGAGGTTGGGTCAAAATGACCCGGCTGGTTTTGAATTTGGAATATTTTTGAAAGTGTGCGTACGACGCTGCCCTTCTGTGCAGTAGCTGGAGCCAATAGTGTGTTCTAAAAGTTTCTGACGAGAAATCAATGTGGCAGCCACCGAGCTGGAAGCTACACGCGTTTAATTTTCAAAAAGGGAATTTTGACCCATCCTCACAATTGACGTTACCGTTTTGTGCCATTACTAAGTAATCAATTTTTATCATTGTTTATAGATTTTTGGTGTGTATGTTAACGGTTTTTTTTTCGCTTTATGTTTTTTTTTTCTACTATCTTTCATCGATTTATGAGAAAACAGATTCCTCTAAAATTTACATATTTTCAGTCTAATCTCCTATGCACATTTTTTTTATAATGTCTATCATCAAATAAGCTTCTCTTCAGTCTTCCTACCCAGGACAGAGCGAGAAGGACTGTCAGACTCGTACTGACTAAAATCCACGGTGTCCTTCAATAACCCTTTACGTTAAGGGGTCACGGTAATTCGTAAGACTCGCGACCCCGGCAGAGTTTGCCCTCTAAATGAGCCCCGAGATTTGCTAACACTCTTTGAGGCGCGCGTGGAACACAAAGCGCCGTCGACCCGGGCATGGTCCATGGTCGGACAGCGAGTCGCCCATTACTCCCAGTCCACATGCCCGCCCGCACGTACAGTGGCCAGGTCTCATCTAGCGACGTCTGTCGTCGTGGGCGCGTCTACCACTGCGGCTGGCGTGAAAGGTGGGCGCTGTCCTCTCCCTCACGCGTGCCGCTTCCTCCTTAGCGAGATGACTGAGGATACCATTTGGGGAAGGATTTGTTGGTGAATTCTCAGAAAAGTCTCGTGCAACATTACGGTACGTCCGCAAAAAGTTTCAAGTATGTCGTGCTAAAAGGGACGGCAAAACAAAGCACATATATCAAGCTGGCCCCAAATATATTTGTCCTGAACACCCATATCTTTTTGTAGTCAGTGCATCTCTAACGATGAGTGTAATTAGTGTTTTTATTTTATTTTCTAAAAGACATAATCCTTCAGGTCAGAAAAATGTCATAAGCATACAAATTATACTGATTACTATAATGACAATATCCTAAAAGCACAAGAGACCCTTGTTTCGTTACTTTTTTTATACGTTTATGTTACATTTTATTTAACCTCATTAAATATTTCTGAATTGGAGGAGCTCGTGGCTAAATAATCACAGCCGCACAGGCCGATCTTCCGGGTTAAGCCGCGCTTACCGAGGTTGGTCTGTGGATGGGTGACCATCTATGATAGCGAGTTTCCTCCGTGCCTCGGAAAGCACGTAAAGCCGTTGGTCCCGGCTGTCATTTGTAGATCTTTGACAGTCGTTACTGTTAGTCAGAAGCTCTAAAGTCTGACAACCAGTCTTACCGTGGGGTATCGTATTACCCAGTTACTGGGTTGTGGAGGTCCGACAGGCAGTCGCTCCATGTAAAATACTGATATCCAGCTGAATCTGGTTTGACTGGAAGCCGACCCCAATATAGTTGGGAAAAGGCTAGGCAGATGATGAAATATTTCTGAATTATGTTTATCTTTTTCATTTTCAACAAATAAATACTGTAATAATTGTATAACAAACACAGTTTACGAATACACTCAATAACTATGGAAATATTTCGATTTTAATATACGGGTAATATTGACCCACCTCAACGCCCATGTACCTATTTCCTACCACAATGACGCCGGGTTAACTAAAAACATACGTGTTCCAAATTTTTGTTTCTGTTTAACAAAAACCTGTTTAAATAAAATGTAAATTGTCATAGTAACATTCAATAGGCTTGGTGTGTACATTAAAACTTAATAATTTCCAGTAACATAAATAATTTGAGTTGAAATGAATATCTGAAGATACAGCTACTGATACTCAACATGTTATTGAATATGAAATTTTTATTTATTTATTTATTTATCACTTACAAATATCCTTACAGGCTAGACCCAATGCGATATTGTAGCATACTTAAAACTATTTAACCATAACAAAGTATATACAAAGCTGTTCTTGTAAATTCACCCAAAGAGCAACAGAAAATGTCAATGTCGTCAGCAATGAGATTGAGAGTGCGGATCGCGCTGGTGAGCGGCGCCTCTCGCAGTAAGTTAGTACGCGCGCGCGGTTCCGCCAGGAGTCGTGGCTGACGACGACGTCCCACATACCCGTCTAGCGCGACTAGCTCCATCCTTCGTAAAATATCCGCATTGTGTATCTTCCCTCTAATTATCTTAAAGATATAAATCACTAGTGTGAGTTGCCTCCTGACCCTTAGTTCATTATTAAATTATTTTTCGTTTGTAGCGTGTAACTGGCTAGATTAAAAATTACTGCTTTTGATTGGTTGTTTTCTCTTTTATCTGTCAATTTTTTTCGGACAGTTATCTGTCAATATTCGGTTTTGTGATAAACTTGAAAATCTATTATAGAAAGGACATAATTTTTTTGGGCACTTTTCTGAAAGTTGTTACCAATTTTTTTCGTTTCTTACTTTTACTTTCAGAAAAATCCCAAAAATATATGAACCGTGAATGTTCTCCTTTGACATAGTAGGGTAGGTTGATGCGCTGGCGTGTGTCATGGGCTCATGGCGCATCAGCAACACGTTAACGTACCATTGCTTAATCGATGCCTTAAATAATAATTGTTAAGAGCATGGACTTTGCATTTTTTTTTCGAAAAACATTACATTTCGCAACAACAGTTACAAAGTACCGCAGTGCACATCATTATGAACAAGTGCAGCTACAGTGTCCGAACTATACGTGCACTTACAAAATATTTTCGTCGTAACAAGGTTGACACGCTTCTTGTGCCACTGACGAGTTCGTTGCTCTTGTTTCAATAGGGCTGCATCTCTTACTGCGTCTTAAGCCTCATTTACATCATGCAAGGAATCACATGTGAGTTGCATGCAAGTTTGACTACATTGCTGGTATTGGTTTGATCAGCTGAATTCATTGTACATTAATAAGTTCGCAATGTAATCAAACTTCAACTTGTAAATGGGCGTTTCTTCCTCAATTCATGCTCTACACCAAAATGTTTCTCTTTAATCGCGAGCATTTGTTTCTGGATTTCAGAGCTACGTGTTTCGGATTGAGCAAACAGATGGCGCTACTTGTTACTGATTTTAAGTTTTAATGTACATGATTGTGTCGCCTTTTGTTAAAGCAGTGTACATAGTTTGCAAGTATAGTCCTTGAACTGACGAACCGTTTCGACGCGGCGAGACTGTCTACTGTAATAACAATGATTATATTTATGTCGTCTATAGACCTTGAAAATTAGATAATTTTAGTTTTTGCGTTGTTTGCTTTGGTGACTTGCAGAAAATTTATTTAGCAAGTCTGTTCATTCACCTTACTTTGATTCCGGTATGCGACCGAAATCAAAAGAAACATTTATTTGGCCATAATTTGGTTGAAACCAAAGTGTATGTTCATACCCGTCCCTTAATCTTAGACGAAGTAAGTTGTCCAACGAGGGTTGTTCAAGTCACAAGTGTTTTACAATTATTCATTCGTTTGTCATAATCATAAACATTTACGACGAAGTTGACTTTCATATTGCAACCTGTTGCCGAGTCAACCAAACTTTGTTTATCTTTATAATGCCTGTGTCGTTTCGTTACATGCACGTCGGGCGGCCAATGGATTGGACCATTGTTATCAGAAAAAAAATATAATATCGATTGTTATCCTTTACAGAAATTTTCCACGACTCAACGGCGAATTTCATTTCATTATCATATCTTTAAGGGCGATATGCATTTTAAATGATTCGCATAGCAACAAATAATCACGTATCTTTAAATCGTAAGCTTTTGGTGGAAAAAAAACTAGATCTTTCCAGTTTTGGCAGTTCGTTTCAAGATAAGCTGATGGGAGCAAATAGTGTTATTACCTGGTGCGTTATCGTCTTCGCTGGTGTCAGTCTCACTATCATGAGATCTTTTCAAATGATTCCGTCGTGCCTACATTAAGTCACTGATGTCTAGGTGTGACAACAGATAAACTATCACAAACAAATTATACAGTCACTGTTGTTATTTCCAGAAGTTCCATTATTGTTGACAAAAAATACCATCCTGCATCACGAAAACTGCATTTTGCAGTAATTTAGTATACATAATTTTGCATATGCACATGCATTTTTGTTTACATTGAAAGGTGACGCATACTTTTATTTTCCTATTAAATCCTCATTTATTTTGTTTTATGATAAAGGATAATTCCTACTTAATAATATTTTTTCTTTAAGTATATCACTTTATCTCTGTTGATTGACTCACAGCTCTTAAACGGATTAGCTGTTATTTAACTGATTAGGTAACAACAGTTGTTATCGAGAGATATTGGTTTTTGGTTATGTTTGGTTGATATGTTAGTGCATTATCAGTGCGTCACCACTCCTTGAAGGATGATGCTTGGGAAAACAACAACGTTTTGTTTGAAAACCTTATATGTTTCCATCTAGTGATCGTTTAAGTACTTACTAAAATAGCCAATAAAGACAAACTTTTAGCAACCTGCCAGCCCAGCTCACAGGGACTTTTGAACGGTGAAAGAAAAAAAATGCCGTCCAAGTGTAGGACAAATTACTGTAAAACACAAATTACTAAAACGTAACTGTAATTGTACAAGATACACCTCGAATGCTCTGGAAAGAGTGTCGAATAGACCAGAACGTGAATCATTTCGGCACCCCTTTCTAAAATTAAATATTAGGTATTGTTCAATCTTGCCGCAATTTATGGTCCGGCTTCCTTTACAAAAACTTTGGCCTCTGCTATCGGGCTAGTAAAATAAAATATAAAGAAAATGGTTTGAATTCTTAAAAATAAACAATACTTATTCAGTTTTTACGCAGAAGAAATAGTTGAATTCGGCTCGAGGGACAAATATTAAGATTGTGAAAGTGAAACTCTAAAAAAATTCGTTAGTAATTACCCGTACCTACTAGTATATCCCGTACTACATAGCTAGTATTCTTCATGAAACTTGATACTATATCGTATCTAACAGCAATACAAAACAATATCTCTCACTAAACGGTCGCTCTTTGCTTACGTATGAATGCTTGTGAATAATTACTAGCTTTGTTTCAAATGTCAGGATCACCTCTAAACTGGAAAATACAAATATGAGCGTGACTGAAATATTAATGACGACATTTTACCTCCCTACCTACACCTACGCGGTAACACGTATTTTGATTGTTGACGTCAGCCGCATGACGAGGTCGATACGTCACTCTCATTATTACAGCTCGTGTTTACTGACCTAAATGTTGGATATTATTGTGATAAGCTTCAATCGTAGCCGTTAAATAATATGCCATTCATATATTAGTTGAAAATTTATGATTCATCAACATTCTCCTGCCCTTATTCCAATTCATTTAATTAATTAAAATGTGTTGGGATAAAGGCAGGAGCTTTGTTCAACGGTCAAGGCTTGAAAACCTAAGCAACAGCAGCAAAAATTTAATTCCATTTCTTATTTATTAATGTCATCGCGCCGGTCTTCCTAAGGGCAGTTGTGAGCTGCTAAACCAGTCAGTCATGTGGATGTCTTGAATGACTGTAAGGCTTCCGCCTTCCAGACAGCAAATAAATTGTAAACTTGTCTTATGTATTTTAAGAGCAAGATTTTAATATTATTGTTGAGATCATCAATGTCCTATGACGTAGAATGGACCATTTAAATTTCCAGAAAGGACCATGAACTAGGCAAAAGCCCGTTCTTAGGTCGAAGTCCTTTCGCAGAGCGGAATACACTATAATATAGTGAGAGTGGTCACTGCTCACTGGCCGTAGTGGTGCCTCTGACGTCAATGCTGTGTGAGGTGCGTGACCAGTCTCGCGTGCCACCTGCCATAGAGCACAGAACTCACGCCGCCATATTGTTTCAATGAACAGATCACACGTCACTGGCGGAAAAAATTAGAATTTTATTTGTTGTGAAGATATCGTGTATCATGTTTTGGTGACGATAACTTAGATAACAGCACGGTTGGAAATCAAAGTTTAATCGGTTGCTATGTGTGTTGATAAAGGTTGGGTGTTGATAATTCTTATGAAGTCTAATCTTGGTAGATAGATTGGAGAGTACTCTTCTTTATTATGTTCACCATAGAAGTTAAACAAAGGGTATTTTGCATAGAATGCAATGAGCTGTAAGGCGTAAATTGTCTTTCGGATATGGGAATCATAAAAAATCAAATATCATAGAACCGTTCCTCGATAGCTATCCGTAACCAATTCGTATTTTCTGCACAACTACAAAATTGAAGTTCAAGATCATTTCAAGGAAGCAGTTTGTCTTGCACTTTGTGCAACCGCAATGTAAAGTACCTAAACAATAGATATTCAGAAACAATGTGAATACCTAATAATAAACGTTAACTAGAAACATATACGGAATTGTAAAAAACCCAATCTTTCCATTTTTAGAGCCGGGGCTCTCCAAGTATTTGCGGTTTGTCAACTGGGGGCACAATGACCCTTTACAATGAGTAACAGTTTTGTGTGCTTATTCATTGCAGTCCACTTATTAGAATGGAATAGTCCATTAATAAGAAAGCATGTTCATAACACACGGAAGCGTCTCTCCTAGTTAACCGCCAACTGATCTTGTATTTAGGACATTGACGCACGTCGTGATGACTGTCTGATGCGTCAGGGATGCCAACTTCGTAATAAACTGATGTAAACACTGAAAATTATAGATTCAGTTTTTCGAATTTCGCAATGTCCGCGAAAATAGCCGATAGACGTGCACTGCTGGATAAGGATGCCAGACTTAGCCGAAAGGACCAATCCAGTGGTTACCGTCATCTATATCTAGTATGATAATCTGCTCTCCAAATGACTAAACGATTTTGTTTTTATTGGCGATTTACTTTTTTATTGAGTGGAGCAATCAACGAAAGCATCTTGTAATATGGACTTTAATGTTCTCATGTTAGAACTAACAGAAATGAGTGATAAAGTGAAGAGCTGTTGTCAGAAGCTGGATTGTTCATAAAATACGGCAAAGCAACGCTTGTTAACCGCGATGTTTTTGGTTTATTTAGAACATTGACGCACAATGCGCGCGCAATTACCGTCTGCCGACAGCAGGGTTGACACATTTACTATTTACATGTCACTTTAAATGAACATTCATTTTGAAATGTTATTTCAGGCAAAGTTTTAGCCAATAGTGAGGAAATATGATAATCACGGATAGTAGAAACTTCACCGGTCTCAGTTATTTAGTCTATCATGTGGTAATTGCCTAAGTTTAAGGACCTAATGAACGCTACAGACATTGCTTTAGTGGCCGTGATCGGTTACTGGGGCCCAACTGATTCAAAAGTATTACCTATCGACTATACCAACGACTAAGTTGAAATTAATCTTACCGGATTTTGTCAATAGCGTCTATCAATTGGAAGTTTTAATGGAAAGTATGTCACATGCCAATGAGATTATCAACATTCAGTTTTTCGCAACATTTTCAAATTCTATCATAATTCATAATCTAAATAATCCATTTCCTCCACATTAGAGCTCAGTCTTCAATGTAATAGTAGATTGTATGACAAGGGAGCAAAGTAATATTTTTACGGCGAGGGCGCTATTTTGAATCCAGAGCGAAGTGAGGGATTCTACTGTAGAATCCTGAGCGTAGCGAGGGATTCTTTAGTAGAATCCCGAACGTAGCGAGGGATTCAAAGTACGCCGCCCGAGCCAAAAATATATTTTGCGCCCGAGTGATACACTCTACTTTTCATCACCCACTATGAGAAAATAAAAAGCGCTTCGTATTTTATTTTAACATTATTATACGGGTTAATAAAACATAGAGTAACAACTAAATTGAAATTATCTTTTTTTTTTTTAGCTTGGTAAAATCATCAAATGAGTCCTCCCACCCCGGGCAGGGCGGAAGGGACTGTCAGACTTCTACTGACTAAAATACACGGTGTCCTTCAATAGCCCTTTCTGTTCCGGGGTCACGGTAAGGAAATAATCCCGCGACCCCGGCAGGCTTTGGCCCTCTGAGAGGGGGGCCCCGTCATTATGCTGACGCTCTTTGAGGCGCGCGTGGGACACAACGCGCCGTCAAATCGAAATTATCTAATAATAAAACAACTAAAACCTTATATTTACATTTGAGACATTTTCGCAATTATGAAAATTATATAGAAGACGAGCTTTATACAGTATAATTTCATTGAGAACGAGGCGAAAACATGTGAACGCATCGTGGAAAACATTAAATTACAACATGCCACTGTCCGAAAAAAAAAACAATCTACAATTTTTATTCAGCCAGTGACGTGGCGTGACTATGGGCCGTCATTCCAGCCAGCCTTTATTCAAACATTATTTGCGTTGGATTTCTTTGGTGCCGAGCACTAAGATGTTCCAAATTCAAAAAGTGCGCGGCAATGTTCTTTGCGGCGCACTTATAAAGAGGATTAAAAACTCATTTCTGCCCGCTAAAAATTCCCTATAGAAAACACCAGTTTTGGGCGCACTTAAAGGCGAACCAAGTCGTCCTTTTCGAATAGGTGGGATGAAATAGTAGATTGTATGACAAGGGAGCAAAGTAATATTTTTACGGCGAGGGCGCTGTTTTGAATCCAGAGCGAAGTGAGGGATTCTACTGTAGAATCCTGAGCGTAGCGAGGGATTCTTTGGTAGAATCCTGAACGTAGCGAGGGATTCAAAGTACGCCGCCCGAGCCAAAAATATATTTTGCGCCCGAGTGATACACTCTACTTTTCATCACACACTATGAGAAAATAAAAAGCGCCTCATATTTTATTGTAATATTATTATTTAACAAAACATAGAGTAACAACTGAATTGAAAAAAACTTGAGAGGTGTCAAGGGACACCCGGATGGAACGAAGTTACTGTATACACTCAACAAAAATAATCGCACCGACTCCACTCCACTCCACTCCGCTCCACTCCACTCCGCTCAGCTAAGCTCCGCTCCGCTCCACTCCACTCCACTCCACTCCACTCTTTGAGCTCTAGCACCCTTCCGCAACGTGCGATAAGGAACTTCGTTCCAAAAACTGTCGTGACAACTTTTCGTAAGAATTTTTTCCGTCTAGCCCCCTTTAACAACACGCGATAAGGAACTTCGTTCCAATTATCTATTATTAAAACAACTAAAAACTTATATTTACATTTGAGACATTTTCGCAATTATGAAAATTATATAGAAGATTCCATTGAGAACGAGGCGAAAACATGTGAACGCATCATGGAAAACATTAAATTACAACCTACAGTTAATACATCCATGTCACTGTACGAAAAAAAAAACAATTACAATTTTTATTCAGCCAGCGACGCGGCGTGACTATGGGCCGTCATTCCAGCCAGTCTTTATTCAAACACTATTTGCGTTCGATTTCTTTGGCGCCGAGCACTAAGATGTTCCAAATTCAAAAAGTGCGCGGCAATGTTCTTTGCGGCGCACTTATAAAGAGGATTAAAAACTCATTTCTGCCCGCTAAAAATTCCCTATAGAAAACACCAGTTTTGGGCGCACTTAAAGGCGAACCAAGTCGTCCTTTTCGAATAGGTGGGATGAAAAAGCTATTAGCGTGTAAATGAGTTGTAAATGTGGGTTATATAACCGGCAGCCCTGTTTACTACCGGGATTTCCCAGAGGATGAGTCACAGCCGTAATGTCAACTGCCGAAATAGTAACTTGGAAATCTAGGTACCCTACATCTGAGTCGCTTCGCTGGCTTGTGTTTATATCTATTCATTGTTAGTCTGGCTCAGAACTGGGACTGGCACTGTTTGATAGCACAAACTCGGTTTATATCGAACAAAGTGGTTTGGCATTTGAGTAGTTTTGCTTTAGAAACTGCCAGATATCCATTTAATCGCTTATAATCCTTTTTTACGAGCGATCGCAAAAAAAACAACTGTCACCCCTATTTAAGTGTCGGGATTTCCCAAAGGAATGATTCACAACTACTGTCACCTGCTGAAATAGTACCGTAATACTGCGCGCACGCATGTCGGCCGTGTTGTCGGATCTGTTTGCGGATCAGCTGTTCCGATCCGTTTTGGAAGTATGTTCATTGAAGTCACAACATCCGCTTTGAAAGTTTGGCGCGGATTGTGAAAACTTGGCGTCTGATGCAGATTTATACCTATTGTGCGTCATTTTGTCCTACTAATATTATAAATGCGAAAAAACCACTGAAATCAGCGAAAAAACACATATAGTTTATAACCTGGATTAACACATAGTGTAGTTTTTATCCCAATTTTATGTTCCTGTGGGATAATTTTCGAGTTGAAGCGGGTGAAGCTGATGATGATAATGATGATGTAGCGCCGTTTGTACCGACTGCTGTTAAAAGGCATCTTCTACAAGAGCCCAAAGCAAGTTGGAAGACATCTAAGCATTCCAATTTTGCGTTTCCTCTTTCGATCGTCGTCTTAATATTCTTTAATTACATAAATGTTTATGACTTTAATTATGTTGTAATTGTTATGTGTAGATCACTTACGTATTTAGTTAAACGACTAGTCTTTTTTGGCGGCGATCCAATTGCAATTCAATTTAATCGCTCGATTAGCGTGAAAACATATCCGTTTCTTAGTATGACACATTTCGTATTACACAATATCCTATTCTAATATGAGATCATTTTCTTCGCAAATAATTAATCTAAGACAGGTAAAGATTTTAGAGGATTGAATGTAGGAGGCAATCTTAACCAATTATAACGAGCCCTTACATCTATGTATATGGAAGAGAATAAAAGCAGCCTAACTGTATTTCTATATATAGACTTCTTTAGTTAGCAACTAGGTCTTACCCGCGACTTCGCTCTCTCTTCTCTCCCCCATTTACACATTAGTCTCTAGGATCCCATCTTTGTCAGTAGATACCAAAAGTCATTTATCTACCGTTTTTCTTCTCTCATTCTCACTGATTTGGTTTTAGTGCCAGAAGATATTCTTCAATATTTCTCTATTAGTAGTGATTTCAGTCTCTTCCTTTCTAATCTTATACATATTTCAACACAGTCCGTGCATGGATTCTTTCTTCTTCTATCATTATAGCCATCGCACACTGTCCATTTTCTTGTCTTCATATTCCACCGTACTGCTTATTCCGGTGTTCTTTGTTAAGTTTGACCAAAATAGTGCTACCTGCACTTGCCCACGCGCATACTAATATAATCAGTGTCATTTGTAGGACAACCACTTGTCTTGCTATTTATAACGTCCTTTATGTTGGTATGCTGCTTTTGTATACATTTTATGTAGTTTTTAATTTATTTATCAAACTACGTTCGTTACGAGTACCTGATTCCGAACTCATGTTTAACCATTATTGAACCATTGTACTCACATCCTTTAAAACTTACATACAATAAATCATGATAATTTCATAAAAGGTTACGAAGCAGAATATTGCCTGTTATGATCGTTCCCTACTTCTTTCGAATCGTTAATAATTTAAATAGATTCTTAATTCCATTAGGAGTGACCAAAGTGCTGAAATCGTCTACGAATGCAAGAAAATTCTCGTCAACTTAGTCTCTACCTAAAATACATTTTATACTTCTAGTAATTCTGGTGGAGTGATTACAGGCGTGCAATGGGCGGGCAACCTGTGCCATTTATGTCAACTAGTTCAAAGTGTTCAAACAGTTTTTGATCTCTAAAGAATGGCTGTAGATCGATCAAGAACAACCTCGCCATTACCTTGATCATATTTTTCTAGAACTTTGAGATGTATCATCCCCATTACCCATACGAGACGTGATGCGATTGAAATTGATGATGAGGTAACAATCTTTTTATCAAATCAAAGTCCTTGTTGAACGTAACAATACGATTTCTTCATTCGAGTATTCCGGCTAACCGAAAAAGATTTAGTTTCAAGTGGGCTCCCAGAAATAGTTTAACCTTGTATCAACGTTTGGCGAGTTCCCGGAAGAAAGGGGCGATGATTCACCTAAAGCCGTTCATATACACGACAGATACATAATATAGTGATAGTGATACATTGTTTGCAACACCTGCAACATCGCAAAATTGCGGAGCTTCGATTTCTTGGAGGATAGGAGACGCAGACACAATTTCCACATCCGTAAACACCTTCCCGCGACACAAATATTTGTTGCCAGTACAAATGTTTGTTCCGTACGGGAAATTAACCCCACGACCTCAGTAATGGCGCTCTCATCCTCATTAAGAGCTGAATCATCGATTTTCTTCGTCCTGTTTAATATCTGTCGCCTAGAGAATGCGTAACTCAGCTATTACTGCTATTAGATCGACTATGACATAAATGCTCACACTTATATCACCGTGACGGTATATTTTGACATGGCGCCGGCTATAACCGTTTATGTTAGTAACCGTGAGTCGGCGGTGACGATCCGACGATCGGCGGCCGACGGCACGGCGGCGGCGGCGCGGCGGCGACGCGACGCACCCGCGGTAAATATAAACCGATGAGTTGAACATGATGTGGTTTGTTGAGTAATGCCTAGTTTGAGACCAGATTACGGTTTGGCTAGGAGATGTAGTCTTGGAGGAGTTGACAGGACCTTGTCAGGTGTCACTGTGATGTGAGCTTTTTCTTATTCCTATAGTTTCTTTGGAGTTTTCGCAGAAACGTTTCAAATAAATCGGTCGTTATGTTTCGGAGAGTTCATTGTACCCACCATCAAAAGGATTGTTCAGCTAATCTTCAGAAACAATGACAAATCCAAATAATATGATGGGTCATAAACTCTATACGATAGACTTAAATTTAGAGCGGCTAACAATATGGCAACGTTGTAAAAAAAAACAATGTGACATAGTGTTGCGTATGCCTAATTCGCATATAGGTAAAAGACTATAAAGCAACGACTAAGTAATTGCATCACTATATTTTTAAAAACTTAACGCTCTTTGATTAAAATGTAAACAGTTTGGAACAAGGAAACGTGCTCCAGACGCGAGAAGGAAATGAGTCGCGAGTCAAGGTTGCGGCACGGAATGACACAAATACTCAATATTAAAACGTAACACGGTGACACCACATCTTTTATAATCTGCTTCGTCTAATATATTATTCAAAATTAATTGACCCTCATTTGCTTCTCCCCCGGGCCAGGGTCGTCTTGTCGGTGTCAATCGACATCACTAATGCTTTCAACACCACAGGGTATTGGGAGGAGTTGCATCACGGAGGCAATCTGGTACCATCGGATGACCTACCTTCGTCGCGTAGTCGAGGCCTATTTGATGGACAGGGCCGTCATTTGCCCCGGTCACTGAGAAGAGTGGATCCGGCGAGAGATTTCGTGCGGTATCCCACAGGGGTGGATTCCGGGGCCGCTTCTGTGGGATATCCGGTACTACTGGGTGCTGCATCTCTGTGACGGTGTCAGCGTAGTCTGTTACGCTGTTCTAACACAAAACGGGAAACTATATCAAAATTCAAAATGTCTAGTCAATAAGCCCTACAGTTTTGGTTACTGCTTATTAGAAAGTCCACTTTAATTAGCCAATAGTGTGATGTGGTAATAAGGCCGCCACCATAACTCGTCATGGGCCATGGCCAAGAAGTCCATTCAAAATGACCATGATAGCTGTGAAGTGAGGCACCTTTCCCCATAATGTGGTTTAAGTAATACACGTCGCAGTGTTAAGCTAGCTCTTTTCTTGTCATTGGCAAACGGTACGAAAATCAAGTTATTCTTATCATTAGTCATTTTTATTCTTATCAAGTTAAGTCTCCATTACGTCTACGTCTGCAACTTCGTCTTTCTTCTTAATACTCTGTCCCTCAGTGATTGCGACCCGTATTCCAGTAATGACAATTATTGCCAAGACAGACAGACAACCTACTTTTTAATAATAATTGAACTTGATGAATGATGAATTGAATGAATTTCGGATACATTGTCAACATCTAAGACCTCTATCATTTATATTAATATACATTTAAACGTTGAAACTCTATCGTTTTCTCTGTTCTTTCAACAAAATTTGTGTTGTGTGTCTGAAAACTGTAAGGTATGAGTAATAATGAAGTAGTTACGTAAACACGGGTTAGTCAAGTTCGGTCTAGACAAGGTTGATCACCCACGTCGCGCCCGGCGCCTGCGCACCCAACCGTCGTACTTTATTAGTTCGCTGAAATTATAAGTTATTATTAGAGGATTATCTCCTGGCGTTTGTTATTCCAAGATTACTATCCAGAACAATAGTCTTGAGAGGGATTTCACTAATAGAAATGAAAACATTAGCACAAAGGAAAACGGCGTTAAAGAGATATAAATGTCGTAGTTCTATGACGTTTAGATGAATTGTTGAAATATTATTAGTTGGGGCTGCGATATGTCTTAATCATGAACATCATGGCTTCAGGCTGTGTCTGAATTTACAGTTTTAGTATTTTGCTTTTCATAATCTTGATACTTTTATTAAATAACATTCTGTAGACAGGCGCTAAACGATATCATTATTATCTCTACAATTATAACAGACATATAATTTGATATTCTCTCTTCATCACGCTCAGACAAAACATGCCATCTTAATCATAAAATGTAGACGAAGTGAGTTACTGAATTAACTGTATTTTGGCAAGTGAGGACACAAGGTTGCGTGTGTCATGCAGTGACGCGGACAAGTTAAATCAAGAAGTTAGTGATTCAACAGTATTGCTAGATCGAGTTTCTTTATTTTCCCTTTATTCATTTTTTTTTATTTACCCTTTACTAAACAGCACATTAAACAAATATAAAATATTGCTGAAACTCTCTTAACAAGGCACAATGTTCTTTGTCATTACGATTTTGTTTGGTCTCTCCCATACCTGTTATTATTTTGCTTTATAAACCTCCAGCTTGCTCCTCCTGCTTTTTAATGTACAATGCTTTGAGCTAATTTAATTGTACGCTACTGTTAAATGTGGTTTGAACTCTATGTATTTCCCGGTCTTCTTCCCCCATGCAATTGGTTTTATGTAACTCAAATTATTATTATGAATATTAGTAATCCAGCTGTACATTGTCTCTTAATACCCTCAATGTTACCTCCTTGTTTAGTGCAGAACATTTTACCATCTTGTTTAGATCTATTCTTGGGGAAGTTTCCCCAAAAACGATCTCTTTTCCCAAAAAAGGGGTAACATCTCCCCAATCTACCAACACTGTATTCCAAATTGGACTGTCTCTTTCTGTGTGTTTGTTGTGTTATTTGATACTCTAACGCGGTGATATAATGTTGGTTGTATTTTAGTTGGCTCCTTCGTTTCATGCGCGGTGTGTTAAGTTGGGTGTCAATGTCAGGGTTACTATTACTTGGGAAACGTGTCAGACACGGTCGGTTCGGCTTTTCATCACCGTACGGTGTGGGTGCACTTCTGTACTTTGTTATTAGTGTTTGTGCCATTGATTTATATGTATGGTATTTTTTATAAATGAAAATTGGGTTGATATTCGTTAAAAAATGTATAGTATTTTAACTTGTAGTTTGCTTATTAACTACTGATCAAATAACTGGCCCTTATTCACACGATGTCTGACAGATTACGTAAACTACCAAATGTAACAAACTGGTTTGGTTAGTTTAAATGTATATTTTGGTAGTTGAAAGCAGAGGTCACGGGCTGCGAGCGCAAGGTCACTCGTGTATTATAATAATCAATGACGTGCCTCTCACAATGATGATCATCAACCTTCATCTGTCTGGCGTTCGCCACGGAATTTATGAAGGTAGACACTTTATGTGCAAGACTTTTCCTTGTCTGGGTAAAAGAGCACCATGTTGCTTTATCTTATCTCATTTTACTTGGGTTCATCGCAGCACGTTGTTTTTTTCTTCCCATCATTGTCAGATGTTACAGGCAGGGACCGAAACCGGTATGATCAATACGGGTATTTTTTCGGTAACAACCTTTTTTTCTTTTACAGGTAATTTAAAGATTACCTTTATTATTAAAAGTGAATACATAACCAGTATTAATACCGGTTACCGAAATAAAAATTACCCCTATCTTGCACACTTCACACGTGCCGTCGGCAATAGTCACAGGGCGCGCATCGCATGTGTGTGTGACAAAATGACAAAAGCCGTTATCTTTAGTTAACCGGTATTAAAACGGTAACCTGAATAGAGGTTACATTTTTCTTCGGTCTGGTTACCCAGATAGCGGTTACCTAAGTCTGAAAAATAACCAAAATTCTTCAATACCGGTGCCGTAATTTATAAAGGTTTTTGGGCCCTGGTTACAGGGTCTAGAATTCATCATAAAGACTCGCAAGGATCGTAGTAGATAGTTTTCTGAAGTCTCTTCCTACCCCCATGGGGAAACACATGAATTACCTTGCTATGTTCCATTACATCGTAATGATCTATCAGAGTCGGTGCACGCGCACTTAAATAGTATAAACGCGCGACTAGACTCACTGATTTTTAATAACAAACCAGTTATTGTTTTTATTTTATTTTTATACCAGTTTTACATGTTTCAATACTCGACACAGCATTTTTACAGAAGCATCTTATAATTCAGATTAAGTTTTTTGGATAATCATGAATTTTCCGATTTTTTGTTTCAGGTGCTATACAAAACAAAAGAAAATCTGAATTAAAAAATTAAACGCTGAGTTCAATATCATGATCCTACTACTATTATAAAGGCGAAAGTTTGTAAGTATGGATGTATGGATGTTTGTTACTCTTTCACGCAAAAACCACTGAACGGATTTGGCTAAAATTTGGTACACAGATAGTTTATAACCTGGATTAACACAGCATAGTTTTATCCCGATTTTATGTTCCCGTGGGATAATTTTCGAGTTGTAGCGGGTGAAACCGCTGGCAACAGCTAGTCTTAAATAATTATCTAGTCCGATTATAGTAATTTAGCGCAAATTGTAATTTACAGTAACAATGAGTTTACCTAATATGTAATCTTTTTCATTCGATTCAATACAATGAATACGAATATGTTCATAATATACGTTTTATGAATTACGAGACTTGTTTTGGTTACAAATGTTTTAAAATTAAAAAAATAAAACAAACTTCATGCAAACTGTTCACTAATTCAATTTTTTTGCCAAACATTTTCCGGCCTACATTATGGCCGGATTCCAGTCTAACCTCTACCACATAGTTACTGGGTAGCACAATGCCCTTTTCAAGAGAAGATTTTTTTTGTATTTCTCTTACATTTATAATTCACAAAATGTTTCCTTATTTTTGATTCGTCTGTTGTGCAATGTCTAAAGTTTAAGGTCATCACTAACTTACTGGTTTTTATACGTTCAATATTTGTTGCTATAAAAAACTTCTTAAAATATTGTTGTTTGACTAACCACACTCTAAGTTGACTGCTGAATATTTGAAAATTAGTTATAAGCTTAAACATTGCTTTTGAATAACATTCACATGGACAATACACTATTTCGTTTGTCAGCCTCCCGAATCCAAATATCGCAAAAATAGACGCATCATGTCTCCGTTGTGTATTAATATAACGTAAAAATGCGCAGATGAGCAACTTAAAGTGAGAGATTCACCTGGAAGGAAAAAAAAAACTCGGAAATTAGTTTTTACTTTGTCTTGGTCCTTTTCTTTTAGAATGTCTACTGGAAAAGGGGTCTCCCCTTTCCCCATTCGTAGTTTTTCTTATAATAACACAAGTCCTCCACTAGCTGGGCGCGACCGGGCACGCCGCAATTGCAGCGGTAAGACCCCTCTTTGAGGAGTGGCTGGAGAGAATTCATGGCGTCCTGACCTACCGCTTGACGCAGGTCCTCACCGGATACGGAAGTTTCGGGAGGTACCTGTGTCTAATGCGAAAGGAGGAGACGCCTGGGTGTCACCACTGCGAAGATGGCCCGGAGGACACGGTGGAGCATACGGTGCAAGACTGCCCAGCTTGGGCGGAGCACCGACGTGTCCTCACGGCTGCGATAGGCGGAGACCTCTCGCGCCCGGCATTGGTTTCGGCCATGCTGCGGGGCGGGACGGAGTGGGAAGCGGTCAGCTCCTTCTGCGAGGCAGTAATGCTTGTAAAGGAGGAGGCAGGCCGCGAGCGAGAGAGGACAGCGTCCTCCCTCCGCCCCAGCCGCAGTGGTAGGCGCCCACGGCGACGGACGTCGCTTGATGATCTCCGGCCACCGTAGGCGCGGGCATGCGGGCAGCGAGTAAAGGGCAACTCGCTGCCCGACCAAGGACCATTCCCGGGTCGACGACGCGTTGTGTCCCACGCGCGCCTCAATGAGCGTCAGCATAATGACGGGGCCCCCCTCTCAGAGGGCCAAAGCCTGCCGGGGTCGCGGGATTATTCCCTTACCGTAACCCCGGAACATAACAGGCTATGAAGGACACCGTGGATTTTAGTCAGTAGAAGTCTGACAGTCCCTCCCGCCCTGCCCGGGGTTGGAGGACTCATTTGATGATTTTACCACGCTAAAAAAAAAAAAAAGCTGGGCGCGACCCCAGGACTGTCTAAGCAGGTAACAGTGACGGTGAAAAGGAACACCGTGGATTTTAATCAGTACGAGTCTGACAGTCCCTTCCGCTCCCTCTGGAACCCTAGGAACCCTCATTAGAAAATTTTATCATACTTAAAAAAGGCCCTCCACCATCATCGGTAGCTTTGTTCACCCCAAAAATATCGTCTCCCAACAATCTTTTTTGCTCACAGTTACTCTGTTTACTATGTAGAGCCTTAATATAACAAGAAGGCGTCCCGGCAGGCCTCGTCCAAAGTGGCGGAACTAGCTAAAACTATGGACCAGTGATCCACATTGGCTCTGAATCGGAAAAGGAAGTCATGGGAAAGGCCCAGCAGAGGCATGACCTAGGCTTACAGTAACAGTGCTTTGTTTGATATGCAGATTCCTTCGTCGATGTCTTTGTTTCTTGATCCGTGTATGCTTTGAATATTTTTTATGATGTGCGTGTGTTGCAGTATCATCAGTATTCTTATCTTTCTTCTGTTCCTTTCGACGTTACATTGCCACAATGTGTATTTATAAAACTAACACTTTTCACAAACAACTGATATTCCCTAACAGAGTGGTCAAAAAGGGCGTGCGGGCGATATCCTCATAAAGTGTGTGCGAGGACGCACAGCTAATCAGCGCTGCAATCAGCCGACGTCACGGCTGCGTCACGGAGCGCCCTAAATATTCAGAGGTTGACCTATAGCCGGCCACCGCTCCGCTGACAGTCGTCCAGCTATTGATCATTGCGTTGTTTATAAACCCGCCTACTTTATCTACGACCTGTCGATCATTAGCTTTCAATTTGGAGATTTCTGAATTAGGAGAGTCACTTGCTTTAACCATGTTCAGATCATGGCTCTGCCAAACGTTTTGCGGTAACCCAAATAGTCAACTAACGAAGAAATCTAGCAACAATGCAATGTCTGAAAAACGGCATAGTAGACGGCAATGGTAGATGGACGGACTCAATTACAAAGCTAGAAGAATCTCTACAGTATGCTTATGAAGGTAAATTATTTACCTGGAAGTTACATTAAATGCTTTTACATTAATAACTCGTAGAATCGTATGTCTGGTTTGCTTACAAAAGTGCAAACCTCTGATAGAATATTATGTGAAACGTATTCTATCCAAGTTTTCTATTTCTGCACTGTATTGTCTCTATAATAAACAGGTAGGTTGTAAAAACAAATGCGATTTCCAAACCCGCTCCAGCTCGTCGTGCATGTTTTGATGAACATTTTCCTGTATTGTTCGCGTAATATTTGCTCTTACACAACCGACTCACCGCCACGTTTGTCACGTCGACTGATTTGCCAGATTGTGATCAAACATTGTTTTGCTTGTCAACAGGTGAAAGTTTGTGTGTTTTCAGAATATACACAAATACATATACAGATGTAGGTAAATACAAGTTTATCTACATCTCTCAGTCTCACCTTTGATATTTAGCTTTTTGTCTTATTTGTCATTCTCGAGATCAGTGATTTGGTGTGTATTTTGTTGTAGTTCTTCAAGTTTGTAATTTAATTGAATTATTCTTCTTGTTTAGTGATTCAGCTTTATTTTTTCACTTTTGGCTATTTAATTATTGTATATTCGTCTGTAACTTTTGTAAACACAAGTTAGCACATATTGCGTCATTGCCCGTTTAAAACATTGAACACACGTGTCGGTCATTTAGACAGCTTTGATGCTCTGTCTGATGATGTCCATCGATGACTTGCTCAAACTACTAATTACTTAATTTTAGATGCGAAAATATGTAAATAATAACATTACCATCCATCATGTCAGCGCTTTACATTTCTGCTAAAATTCTCAGTAATCTGATGAGAATTGATTCTTAGAAACTGCATCTTACAGTGTACCGTGTTTTTTGTATGGAAACTATTGCCAAGATTTAAGTCGTTTTAGCGAAAACGTTGATGCGTCAGTTATCAGCGGTGGTAGCGCTGCTGGGCGCTGTGCGTGCAGCGCTGTTAGCGCTGCGCGCGCGCCGATCATGAGCACGCCGCGCCCCGCGCTGCCAGCCGCTCAGTCAGTGTTCGACCGCGATCCGAGCTTACCTGTCGCTCCATCGAGTGTCGCGCGAACCCGTTCTGTGCCGTTCGACGGCAAGTGCTAGTGCCACCATAAGATGCTTGCGTTTGACGCAGTGTTTTCTGTTTGTGTTAAAGTTTTTTAGTGCCTCAAAGTGGATTCCGGAGGACTGTATCAGGCCGTGGAGCATGCGCGGAGGCTCGAGCGCTCCCAGGCCATGTATGTCATCAATTTAGGTGAGTCCGCTTCGACATACGGCGACGTCGCAGATCCACATTCCTCGATATGTTGCATGACATAGAATTGCGGAGCGCTCCTATAATTGGAACTAGACTAGACCGGTACTTGGTGGTGAAGAGGTCCCGGTCTTATTGTCGTAGAGCCTAGTTTTTATCGCAGTATGCAAATAAATTCGAGGTCGGTTCTCGAAATCGGCTTTCACTCTGACAGTGGTCTCGATGCCCGCTGGCTGAGCCGGACCGCCGCCGCCCGGTGTGGCTGTTTCCTGAAGGAGATGCTGTTTGCTGGAGTGGTTCACCATCAGCTCTCGTACGATTCCATTTCAATTTGTGTCTTATTCATAGCGCACTGTGCGTGTCTATGTATGTTTTTATTACAGTTCACGTACAACGTGTGGGCGTGTGTTGGTGTGTTTGCGCTATCGGCGATGCTATTTTGGTCGTACGCTTGTGTGCGTGCGTGTGTGTGTGAAGCGGTGGGAGTGTGCGTGTGGACGTCGTATCCGCGTTCGGCCTGTTATCATTCTCCTCGCTTGATATTGTTGCGAATAACATGATGTCTTCGTATAATGATTTTAATTTTAAAACAAATTTTAACTGAAATAGCTTTTATTGCTTCTGAATATGACGTAGATTTATAATATTTATGAATGGTGCTACCTATACGCACAAGAGTATTAGTTACTACAAAAACAACTACAATCTACTTTAGGAAAACTGAGTAAATATTCCTAATACACATAATTGTCATATAATTCTCACTGTTGTTTACTTAAACCGTAGTAGGTACGTGGATTTTCCTCTACGACTGCAGGTGCAACCTAGCAACACACAAAGTCATCGCTAAACAATACCTTATTTACCTTTATGTGTAGTGATCACTATAACTTTTTACTACAGCTCTCCAACGAAGTAATAATAAAATACACTAGACTTTATACTAGTTAAGGCTTAATAATGGAGCCGAACATATTTAGGTGGTAGGTACTTCTGTCTTATTTTGTTGATTAGCAATGAAGTTTATAAAATATTTTAATTTATTTTAATTGGAAGATTGAAAACTGGTTTCAGTGGTGTCTACATTATTATTTGTCAAACACTATCAAAACAAAACGATGTTAATATAGTTTAAAATGAAATAAATACTTACATATGTTGTTTTCTAATGTAATGTAGGTACAGTGTTGTCTCTATTACTTAACTGAAGCATATTTTCGGCGAACATAGCCTTGTTACAAAAAAGAAACAGTTTAGCATGTTTTAAATAATGTATTGCATAAATTAAAATAAATTAGCAACGCAACGCTATATCAGCATAGATACCTAGAAGTTATAGCCTATTATAGGCATTAACTTACAATAGACCTACGGGAATAAGTTTCGCTAAATTGCCAGAAAGAGTTTACGACATCGACATACATAATTTTGCATTTAAATTATTTGACGTCATAAAGATCATCAAAAGGTTACATAGCCAATTTTGTTCGCACTATCTGTTTAATAAAAACTATCGCTAAAAATTGATTCAACATCAGAAGTAGTACTATTTAGTACTTTAGGAGCCTGTATCAGCCTTTTTATTGTGAGTACTGCTAGCGTAGAATTGGTGATATTTCTCCTTGACTCCAAAAAATATCTATCTCGGTCATCTAGTCGTGTACTTATCTTTCCCCGATTTTCTATCTCTATGAGGAGACCACTATTTCGTTCAAACTGTCCATTAGTATATTACATTAATGCTGTATCATATATTATTTACTGGTTATTATTAACCCTTCTAACTCAAATACTTGATAGGTCTATAGAACGTACAGGTAGTTGAATGATGTCGTATTATAAATACAACTATAATCTTCGGACCAGCGTCTTTTTATTTTTGAGTTTTTTTTTTTTTCAAAAAATCCGTCATGGCGGCCTTTCACTTCTGTTGCATGAACAGAGAAAGCACCGCGACTTTTAATATAATAATATAATTGCACAATAAAACAATCTAATGGGCCCTCACTGATTTCACGCTAGTCGGAAAAGCTGACAGTGTCGATGAGTTCATAAGTGTGGATAATTGCTGGGTTATCAACTATCGTCAATTGCTGTTCAAGTAGAAAGCTGCTGGTTATACCGAGGCACCCCTTTGGTTCCAATAAGTTCGGATTCTCTGCCAGGAATTGCGAGATAGGTCCCAAAAACAGTTTTGTTTTTACCAGTTCTCTAACAATGTTGCCCCAAATATCAAGTAGTTTTTCATTCACATGAATATAATTCCTTTCCTGCTTGTTTTGCGTAGCAATTTGACGTGTAATTGACACAGAGGAGAGGAGATTTTAAGGGGTAAACAAATAAACAAGCGTTTTAATTTGTGGCACAATTTCAGTGTTTTTGTCGTAATTAAGGTTATACAAGCAAGAGTAAATGTGTTCATGTCCGATGCGACTGCTGTCGTACTACTTGTACTGTGAAGTTCATTACGTATGATCGCCATCACACGAAACTAATAGGAACACGCTACTTAAATGCCAACGCAGCAAAAACCCGCCGCCAACATGAGGTATCTCTCGATGGTGAGGGCTAAATAATTGTCGTGATTGACACGGTCCCGGCTCCCGTTACGCGGAACCTGTCCAAGGGCCGGCGCAGACGCACGGGCGCGCGCGCAGGCCACTGACCCGCACCCGGATACTACCACATGTTACTACTGCTGATGTAAAAACTACCTTATCTTAAAACTGCAGTTGTTTCTAGTCTACTCTACTCCTTGTTGATTCTCATATCGTCCTCAGTAATTAGTGACAACTCGTCGCTTTGAGTACCATTAGGTTTGCGTAAAAACCTTATCGGTTCTATAAATAACCTTAATTGCCTGCACTGATAACAGAGGCTATCTTTGGACAAGCGTCATCATGTAAGCATTACAATAAATCTTTACAACGTAGATAGATTTAAATTAATCTGTCTACTTTTTCATTCTCGTCTATCTTTTCATTATCTTATTTCTGTTTGCAAAACCTTGACATGTCTTGATATTCAGTGATAAGTACCCAGTTCTAGGAAATATTTGTTTTGTTTTATTTTGATTAGGTTTTTAATTATCTACTTCTAAACATACTCGTATAATATCAAGAATAATATTTGTTTGATTCTCATTGTTTGTGAAAACGATTTCTTTTACTGACAATAGGTTTCCGCTAAGTGACTGATTAAATTTCATTGTTCGCTTGTTTATGTATCTGATAAATTATGGAAATTATGGCGGTGCATTTCGTGTGGCGACGATCGATGGGTTTTTTTTTCGGTTCATTGCGTCAAAGCGAATGACGCACGAGTCTTGGATTCGCGACAGAAATAATTACGGAACTTCTGTCTAGACGAGCTGCCTGCGATGGAGCACACTGAAAATCATACTATTTTGTGATAGACAATTTTTCAATCATATTCAGAACCATGGAGTTTTTTGCGGGTTCTACCAATGGAAACGACAAATCGAATCAAGCACCTACTGTTTGTCGATGTTTTAAACGTGCTCGCGGACGTTTGTGAAATTAAAATATTTGGAAAAATCATACATACTTTTTTTTGTCGCAAGTTAAAAAAAAACAGTAGTTCCTGATTCATAGCAGTATTCCCATTTGTGAACTTTCGATATTATTCATTTATTATCCTGTTGTGTGTCGTTTGCGGTTAATCGTCACCGATCGTCAATGGAGTCATGAACGCCAGTGCGAATAAATAAAAACAAAATATTACAGCCATGTCTTTGTGTTTAAGAAGCTTAAAATAAAAAGTTGAAACAATTTAGAGCACCGACTACCAAAGTTTGTTTGGCCTAGTAGACTGAGTACATTTTACACGAATAAATTCTTCCTTACGATACTCAAGTGTCCTCAAATCAAGCCTCAACTGTGTTGAGGCATCCAACCGCATTGACGTCAAGTACTTATAGGTAAATAAAAGGTAATGAGTAAACACTTAGTTTACTAAGTCCATAAGAATTTCCGGCATTGCAATTATTAGATTTAATAACAGGTTATTGCCAAGTACATGTAGCCAGATCAAGCTGCATGTAAATGATTCTGAATGGCCTAATTACTATTGTTGTGGTTCAAAGAGATCATTCTGGGTTAGTGAATGGCACTACATCAACAGTGCGGTTGGGGAACAGGAAAATACTGGTGCTCGAACGATTTTGTAGCATTTTTATTTATCTTGATGATTCACTTGCAAGAAGCATGTTTATTGGAAATATAAACCGTTACGGCAACCTTTACTGAATACGGTATAAATTATAGGGAAGTTTTACAGTTACAGTGTGCAAGACATTTTTTTTTTTTTATAGAACATCTTCATTTATTTTGGTGGTAGCATCATCAGAAAATCCTTTTGTTGTATCGTGTATCGCAAAATTACCTTTAAAGGTTATAATACTTTCTTAGAAAACAGTTCGACCTTTATGAAACGTTGTGTTTACCCTTTTCTTTAATAAATCTTGTGTTCCATGAATTCGTCCCACTTTTAGGAAAGCTTTTACCACGTTGTGTATATATGTAATAAACTATTTACTGTTCGTGTTTTTACTTCTTGTGCTTCTTTCGGTTGTTGTTGGCTTCCTTATTATTAGTTTACTGTTAATAGTGTCTATTGGTGTTAGCACTTACATTGCGTTCGTCAATGCATGGCTGCGTCTATTTGCGTGGCTTTACTGTCATCATTGCATCACGTCGATGGACCGTGACACTGCGTACAAAAACCTGGAACCTTGAAAACTTCTGTGGTTGTTACTTGTGAAACTTCAGGTTTCCGTGTTTCCTTTTCCGCATGTACAGTTACAACCAAAGAACAAGTTGGTTGACTTCTTTGGAAATAAGAATATTCTTTCATGTGAACCGTTTCAGTGAATTAATACTTTTTTGGCTAAATGTAATTTTTATAAGAGTAAACAAATTATGTTAAGGGATATCTGAAACTAATATTTGTTAATTTTGAAGGTGTCTATTTCTGCAAAACCTAGAACGTAGAACCAAACCATTTCAGCAGTTTTCTAAACCAAGTTTTAAAGTTGAGAAATGGTTAATCATCATCATTAGGAAAGATAACGTTGTTCTTATGGAAACATTTAGGGAACAAGACATTCTTAATATTATTAGATACTGTAACCGTTGTTCGCAAGAATTTTTCCGAGGAAGTCAACTGGGATTAAATGGTAGTCAATTTCGATTCAACCAACTGTAAAATCGAATTGATAGTTTTTTCTCTATCAATCATAGGCTTCCGTAACAAAACCATCAGAGTAGGAAGTAGGACGTTGCTTTATATTATATTTAGTAGGCTTTGACCATGATTGCGATTTGAGCCGGGGATATAAAAATAATCGAATAACCGGTTTAGACCGGTTTGTGTTGCGCAATGCTCAAAAAATCAGCAAATGAGCACTCCGCTCTGGATCAAACGGAAGGGTCTGTCAGACTTGTGACTGATTTAAAAGTAACTTGTGGCTGCAGTTGCCCTTTGTGTTTTGTTGCAAGCCTTCATTTAATATTTATACTGTTTACATTCCTTGATAATTACGAACAACTTCCAGATACAGACAATAACTTCTGATAATCTTTACATTTTTTTTTAACAAAGCATAAATTCAGAAGTTTTCCGAAATAGCAACTCCCACTCGTGCGTAGGCACTAAGATAATGTAATCCAAAGAGAATATCGTTCATTTGATTCGGAACTGTGTGTAGGTGCTGACATTACTCCTTGACCTTTGGCGTAGCGGCGTGGGAGTGGGCGGCGTCAGCGGCGTGTTTACTTAACAACTCACTTCTACGGAAAAACGTACAAAGTTAATTGTATCGTTTATGGGAAACAGAGTTTGTTTATTTATGAGAGAAAAATGAGAATAGCCTTTTCCGTTCCATTAGCTTCTGTGCTTGATTTTAGTCCTATCGCGGTGAGTACATCAGTAAGTATACGAAAGAACTTCGTTTCGGTATTTTCTGTTGTTAACGCCAAGCAAATCAAAGAACAAAACTGATTTATCTAATTCATTCGATTTTTTTTTTTCTGAATTAAAACACATGCTATGATTGCTGTGCATAATAAAACTTAATTATAACTTAATAACATGTATTCTGGTAAATAATTGAATAAATAAATGCTTGAAAACTAGCTTGACACGACTTTTCGTCAGTGGAACTTTTGACGTAGCTGCAATTAAGATTAATCGCTGTATTGCAATTAGGTATAAACTTGATGTCACCCACCTCCGAGAGGTTTAAAAAAGAACATGACATCATAATCGTTTGAACAGTAGGTTTGTTATTTTTAGATATGCGAAACTTATCATTTTCCATAAATTACACATTTAACTTGAATTTAACAGGTTTTATTCACTCCAGCAACATGGTCTTATGATCTTCAAAATTTCTCGTAACATCTTAGAGTGAAACCTTATCTTTATCAGTGTACTTACTAAATGTGGACAGTATGAGTGTTTAACGAATTAACATCTTGTCTTTATTTTCATTACTGTCATCAACTGGTGTCTGTGTTGCGATGTCTGATGTTTTTATTATTTCAGCTGTAAATTGATAAGGTTTCTGTTGCTAGTTGTTAAACTTCTCTGTTGTTTCATGTTTGTCTTCATACCAGACAATATCTAGATTTAATATGACTTCTAGCATATTTCTACATATCTATTTTTGTTTGTTTTCGTTAAAGTTATTTCTATCTTTCTTAAAAATCATAAACTCAACATGATTTTCATGCTAATATTCGTTCCTCACTTCGACTATCCCTGAAGGCATGTTATGTCAGACGTCACCACTCTCACTCACCCCGTAATTACACCTCAATAATACTGAAATAGCTGTCACCACTACCACTACCATAGCTGTTAAACTTGGCAAGATCCCACAGGTAGGTCTGAGAAGAAAATAGTAAAACATACCTAAAAATAACAAGAAATTGTAAATGGATAACTCTTGGTATATACTGCTGTGCAGAAAGTGGTTCAGTAGACGATCTTAATGATTAAAATAAGACATACATAAGAGACTATCTTAAACTTCTTTGAACAGTGAATAACAAAATTATAATTATTGGGATTGTTGTTGATAACTTCGACAAATACAAGTATCACTCGCGTGGCATAAACGTGACATCAAAAACAAAACAGCCAGATAAGTCTTATTTTATAAATATCACCTACTTTTATCAATCATGTTCACTGGCCAGCGCAAGGCAGAGCGTGCCATTCAATTTTGAAAAGTCGAAAACATGCATGTAACCATTTTTTGTTTCCTCTTGTTACAAAGTGAAAGTATCAAGCACGCAAGTCGACTTTCCGAAAAGTTATGTAATACTCAAAATGTCTATGCTTCAAAATTTTGTATCGCTATTTTTTTAAATTGTAACTTGGTGTGGTTTCGAAATGTGAAACCGGTATTATTTTAGATTGAATTTATTGTTTCATAATTTTCATTAAGTTTTGATTTGTTGGTACTTCAGTTTTATTACAATCACTGCAATAGTTTGGTACGCTTGCTCAAGCATAGTTTTGTTAATTGTCAGCGCGACTTCTAAGTCGCCTTTTGATATTTCACACGAGTATTCTTATATGTAGATTCAAAACAGTACTGTTAGGAAGACAACTCGTTTCTTTCAAATACTCTCCCGAGCGAAGTAAGCGCATGATTCATCTGGACTCCAGCAGTAATAATCGTAACGATACATACTTTGTGCGGATGTATCAGCTTTAATCAGGACTTAGTAAGAGGATATTGGCAATCATATCAAGAGACGTATCATTATGATTGATTTTAATCGTTACCGTTTTCTTAGGTTATTATTAAGTTATAGAATCGTTTTGTTGATCGTTACGCATACGACGTAATGAACATTGGCTAGACATCATAAATTCTTCAATTCCTTCTACTCCTGCCCACATAAACTCCATTAGTTACACAATCTTCTAAAACCTCGCCGTCTTGTGTTTTGTTTTCAGACATCATAAAGTTTTAAATGTTAAGTTATAATTACCTTTTAGGTTAGTTGAACGTTTGGTGAAGCACTTTAGGTTTAGTGGTTTGTGTTTGCTAAGATTTTCCTTGGTCATAAATTCTGTATTTACTAGTAAAGGTATCATATAAGCTATTGTTATTTCTATTTTATTGTTTAAAACGATGTTTTTATACGTTTTGTGCGGTGTTAATATTATATTCATCTGTATTTGCATTTAAGAGCACAATGTTAAAGTAGTAACATTTATAGACGTAAAGGTTCACGACAATTGGCCTCATTACAGTCGTGGGCAGGAAGAGGTAATAACCCAGTGTCAGCGGATCAAACTCCCAAATTGACTGGAGTACACCACCACCTGCCGGTTAGCGCCAACGTTGGCTCCAATATGTCCTCGTTTAGGGAAGGTACGTATTTACGCGACCACGTTTTTACACCAGGTATTTTCTTCCAAGTACGTACACCAGGTACCGACCCGAAATACTTGCAAGACTTCAAAGTATTGTCGGGGCTCGACTAGTCGACCCTCGCCGGACCAGAGTCTCGCTGATTCGTACTGTATCCAGTGTTGCCAACTGCTATTGTAAGAAATGCGCTAAACAAAACCTAAAATGCACTAGGTTTGTGCTAATTTTGATAAAAGGGCACCAAAAAAATAAAATCAATTAAAATATTTAAAGAAATCTGTTTATATTGAGAATATTGTTATTACAAAAATATATCGTCGTCCGAATCAGAGTTGGAATCATGGTCTGAATTCACCGTTGCTGAGGTGGCTGCTTGAGAAGTTGAAGGACCAGGATTTGATTGTTGAAGTTCTTATACGTATCTTTCAAACCGACTTTTTCAAGAACTGCCTTCGGAATATCGTAAATGTAGCAAGTTTTATTTGCTGCTCGTGGCCCAGATAAACGACCATGGAGATACGAATTTTCATAAATAACTAATAATTAGAGGTGCGTTCTGAAATTTAACTATGTTTCAGAACGCGCCATTGATTGGTTTTGTTTTTACGAAATTGCGTGATAAATTGTAGACTTTTAAAAATGCACTAGTTAAGGCACTAGGCACTGTTGTGGAATTTTGAGCGCTAAAACATCAAAAAATGCACTAGATCTAGTGCCGAAAGCACTAAGTTGGCAACACTGACTGTATCGTGACGTGGCATGATACTCGTATCGGACGCCGCGCGTCGGGCCACTTCGGCCGCGTTCGGGTCTCGAGCAGCACGCTCGCTGCAATAAGAAATAGTACATCGCTCTCGCTCGTACTTTTCACTGTAAAGATGACTCGCTTGAAAAGTTAACTTTAATTATACGGAACTAAGGAACAAAATATGCAATTCTTTTTTTTTAACCTTGAACCTGTGTAAGCTGCAATAATAATAACGGTACTTGGTACGACACTAGTTCAGAGTTCAATTTCCTATGCAAGTTTTTTTCTTCCAACAGGCCTCTTAATTGGAAGAGTAGTAGAAACTAGTCGTCTAATACTCTATAAGTACGTATTTATTTCTAAAAGCGATTTTGCTCCTTATTAGTATGTGTATAAGGTTCAATTTCCTATCCAGATAGAAAATACTTGAAAGTATCCCGAGCCCTGGTTTTAGGACCTGGTTTTTTAAAGAAGTCGTACTTGTAAGCCCTGGTAAGCGATTTTGCAAGTACGACCCATGTCTATCCTCGTTGGTCGCCACAGTGGCGTATTAGTGTCGTATGGCATGGTACCAGAGAGTACTAGAGGTGTCTAGTAACCTTCATTGGATAATGCTCGCGTAATATATATACGTGGCTTGGAGGTCGGCCATTAAGTAAAATTGTTGACATGACGGTGTGAGTTTCCATTCATATCGACTTAGAGGGCATTGTATTTATTGAAAGAATTGTTTGAAGTAGATGTTTTTATGTTATGCATGAATGTATTATTAATTAATTTTAAAGGTTAAACAAGCTGAACTACGTCAAGTGCGATATTTAGTAGGGATATTTTTACAAGTCTACCAATCATTGGTGTCTTACGAGTTACATTCTGTTCTTCTTTGTTTCTGGCCCCAAACATTTATCAGAGATGATCTCATTGGCATTCAGGTGAGAAGGCTTGGTACTCTACGTCCAGCACAGTTCAATGAACTTGTTCTACAAATTAACAAGCATGTTCTAAGAGTCTAATGGATTTGATGGCTTATTTTTTTCTTTTCTCACAATCGGAATTCTTTTTTGTTCCTACGTTTTACAGAGAGTAGGCTTCTGCTACATCGGTAATTAATTATATTTTTATGTTTTTTTTTTCTACCCATAAAATGATAGTGTCGTTTATGAGCCTCTATTGTCTTTTTGTAAAAGCTGAATTCACATTCCTCTACTATTATTCACAATATGCCTTGAATATCAGATTTGTCGATCAAATACTTCGCTGTTACCTGGTTTAATTCACAAATACATCATACGTTCGTATGATATCTGTAGTGCAAATGGTTAGCGCATCAAATACATAAATGTAGGAAGTTTCCGCATGCGCTTCTGCCAAATTGTCGATATCCATTTATCTTCACAGTTCAAGATTAGACGAGATGACTGGTGAAAATAGATTTTGTGTTCTTTGATTTATTCATCGTCAATAGGTTACTTTTGATGCATCGTTATTATGTTGATTTTGTTCAATTAGACTATTGTCAGTATTCAATTCAGGAATCTATGAACCTTTAAGAACAGCAAAATATTCCTAACACGGAACACTACTAGGACAACAGCAATCATCAAGCCTGGGTACTTAGTAAGCTGTCAGCTTCCGCTGGGTCGCCGCGACCTACCGCACGCGACGCCGCCGGGACGTCCCGCAAGGTCTAGGTTCCGGCTGCGGCTGTAAACACAACAACAGGTGGCAATGTTATTTAACCTTTATCGTCTGATTCTGCTTTATCCTACTTCTTATCATTAAGGTGATATCCCTCGAATACCTACTTCTTCTATTCGTTCTTTTTTGTTTCTAGGCTTTATATAGCTTCATTTAGTTTGTCAACATTATATAATGGTCTGAAATTTGATTAAATTGTTAAATCTCTTGATTTTTCCAATGGCTTGGTGACAATAATTATATCAGTGACATACAAATTATTAGCAGTTTTGCTCAATAGGTCGGTAAATTCGTTGTTGATTTAATATAGTATGTGTTAATTTTTAACTAAATTGTTTAAGAAAGTATATCGTCGTGAATGAAGAGTCAGGGTCTTCTGTCAGCATGCCTGCCAAATTATTTACATAAGATCGTGAAAGAAATATTTATGTATACAGTGACATAACAAATAACAGTTTTTTAGTACACATGTTCTCGCATTTGTTCGTCGGTCAAGGATAAGTTCCCAAATGTCATGTAATTATTTATGTGAGAAATTTTACATTTGGGCTAAAGTTTTTCATTAAATTATTGAACTAGGGTCCAGGACACACGTGGTCATTGTGTAGTCGTAGGTCTTTTTATATAGTTGTTTGGTTTACATTGTGAACAGTACTCTTGTTTTGCAACCGAAATATGTGTAGTTTAAAAACGTCAGTGACATCGGTCAGTTCAACAATGTCTATTGGCTAGGCGATATCAATTAGTGGTGAGCAGAAACTTGGGGCTTATGCGGTAACGTCTATATTTATCTTCATGATCACTGCGCGACTGTCTCGCGCACATGTTGGCTAATTGATGATGTGAACTGTTTTTGTTGCGGCGATGGTCAAGCAACACAGAGTTACAAAAAGATCTGTAGAGAAAAATTTAAAAAACCCCCGACACAAAAACCAAGATCCTTTTAAAAAGTACTAAATAATAATAAAAACTCAATCTTATAGTACCTAACTATGTATTAATAATTATTAAAAAAAATACGTCACGTTGGGGGACCGGTCCAAATTATTTATTATCTAGGTTTTTTTTCGGTCCCCCAACGTGACGTATTTTTTTTTAATAATTATTAATACATAGTTAGGTACTATAAGATTGAGTTTTTAATATTATTTAGTACTTTTTAAAGGGATCTTGGTTTTTGTGTCGGGGGTTTTTTAAATTTTTAATTTAATTTTTATTTGAAACTTTTTATAGGCACACACAAGTGATCACAACGACGATATAATACTAGACTCCGCATGCACGATCTAAAGAACACAAACTATTCTGCCATGTTGCTGAGGTACTACGTAAGCGAGGGGGACGGGGTACTGCGTTGTGATTGGCTAACTCAAGGTCTGTGCTGTCTCAACGTATGTTTACGGCTCACAGGATTGGTCGAAATGAGACGAATATAAGACTTTTTTGCCTAATGTGTTGGCAGACATCGGTCGCCTGTTATTACGAGTCTAGTATTATATCGTCGTTGAGTGATCAATATTCCCTTTCAGTTTGCTTTGATTTAAGACCCCACTCGAGTATATTTGCAAACCCTCGGCTACCCTTTCTCACTTTTACCCCCACAACTTTTAAACGGCTCAACCGATTTTCATCAAACATGTCTAAGAACACTCGCACGTAAATCACCTTTAATACAAAAAAAACTAAATTGATATCGCTTCATCCGTTCGGGCTCTACGGTGCCACAGACAGACAGACAGACACGTCAAACTTATAACACCCCTCTTTTTCCGTCGGGGGTTAAAAACAAATTAGTTAGATATAGAAATATTTCATATTAGCTGCAGGATCCTTCGTTCAAATAGTTTCATAACCTGTTTATAATTTTAGTTAGTATCAACTATCAAATCTGTACAAGAAAGCGTGCTTACCGGAAATCTAAAAGGGTTCGGACTCTAAATAATGCACCACCGGAAATGACGCGCGGCCAGCGCTGCCAGAGTTGGCTGCCAGTGATTTTGGCTCGTTAGCGCTCTCGTACTTACTCGCCTGAATGGCGCTCCCACTGAAAACTTTATAGTTTCAGATGTGCCAGAAACCGTATTTCATGTAGAATCGTGGAGCGATTTTCTGGAACACTTTAAGATATCGTTCGAAGAAAGCATTTCGAATAATACATATTGCGCCACATTTTAGAAGATATTTTGTTAGACTTATTTAAGTTGCTTACCCTAGTATATAATAATTTTAAATTCCGCATCGGTTATTATATGATTTACTACTTCCAATTGCTTACGTTTGGAAACCAAACTGCCATATAAGTTCCTCGAACTCCTTAGTCATTCCTTCTTACAAACTAATGTACACGCCTTTCGCTTTGGCCTTTGATCCTTATTCAAGCACCGATTAACTTGAACTGAAAGCCGTTTCTATTATAAGTATTCCGTAAATGGCGTTCCCATCGGCGTCTAAATCTGTCTCAACATCGACATATCTATCGCTTCTCCTATATGTTTGGCCGGCTATTCTGGTTAGGCTATAAATGGCGTCGCTTGGACCGGGTATTATTAGCATTGGCCGCGCGACTCCCGAACATAACGCTTCGCACCTGATTGGAAGGTGGCCAGATATAGACCTCGTTATGCTCGCTCAGGACTCGACTGTCAACTATGACTATAATGGTATTGGTCAAGTGCGAGTGGCTAGCGAAGTATGCCTTCTTGGGATTCTGCAGTGCGTAGCGGTTTATGCCAAAACTTATATTGGTTCATTGATTGATTTCTTCCGTGAGGAAGAACGAGAACCGTATCTACTTCATCAGTACGACTACTCGTAATCCAAGAGTGTTCAACATATCAATCTACCTCAATAATGTTGCTGTGGTGAATTTTTTTGAACGTAGTATAATCAGGTTAGTCTGAGTCTGTAGAAGGAACTTGGTTACGGTCTCAGTGTGGCGTTGCCGCGTCGGCGCACTAATAGCATCAAGGGAAATTTCCCACCTTGCGGAGCGCGACTGTCAGTTAATCAGATTTATTTCTATTCAATTTCCAGTATTTTCTTCAGACGCTGCAAATTATAATAAAATTGAATACTTAAAGTTGGGTTTGGTTTTTAATCTTTATGGTGGTATTATTAATCATAAGTTGTGGGTTACTTAAAAGAAAGTGGAAAAAGCTAAGCCTTGTTTTGATGACATTGACTAATCTCATAATCTGTTTTATCCAAGTGTTATGTAATCGGAACTTTCAAAAACAATATCTAATCACCATTTTTTTTCTGTAAATCTTCACCATATTTTGGTATTATTTTGAACAGAATATCTTTATAATGACATTCTGAATCATTAATTGTCACAATTGTTGGTGTCATCGTCTTAAACGTTTGTAATAGCATGCCTCATACCGAACCAGGTCAGTAGGGATCCTTCACCAGTTCGCCACATGATGTATGTCCTACTACTCCTACTACACGTTATATTTATGTGGGGAGGCGTGTCATGTCATCGGATTTTGTTTTAGTTGGCGTCGGCGAGCACTCGCGAGGTCGTCGTGCGGATGCCGGCGGATCACGCCGGACCCCGGCTGCCGGCTCGCTCGGGGAAACTGCATGTTACACGCGAACTAGGTTATGAGGTTTCGTCATCTGTGATGTGGCTTTGTTTTGATACTACTAATGTGTAACGAGACATCTTAATAGCGTAGTTGGCGATTACATTGCAATGATAGGGATGTTTCTGAACCCAATCACGAGTCAAAAAAGCGTGACCAAAACACATGACTATTTACAAACAGTATCTAACGTGAATTGGCTCAAAACATTACTGAATCATTGTCTAATCTAAAACAATTATATCACAGTGAGCGAGTAGCGGCCGGAGCAGCACGCTTGGCTTGACAGTGCGACCGTGATTTATCCTCTCGGAGGTGTGGAGTGCACGAGCCGCTTGGCACTACATATATCTCTTAATTCTGTAGTAATTGGACATACTATTCTTGGAAGCTCTTCACAATAGAATGTTTTACTTTCAAAGGGACGGGTTCTGCTCCCACATTACCGTGGACAAAATCTCGTGTCGTCATTGATGAATGTTTGGCACTCGATGTATCACTGCTGAGCTCCCGTCTGATGTGCGACATGACAGCTGTCACCCAGTACGTTTACTGATAATAATGTATTGAGAGGTCCGTTCCTTGTAATTTTAGGCTAATACTTAGTATCTTTGGAGTTTTAGACATTTTCAATCTAATCAATGGGTTAGTAATGCCAGTGCTCTGTCAATAATTAAATAATAGAAAAAAAACTGAAACATCTGTAAGACTTATTTCAGTATCTGCAAAATCACACACCAGAAATGCTTTTAAAAACACACGATATCAGTCACATTATTCTTTAAACATTTAAAAAGTGAGATGTTAAACTGAGCTAAAATATACAAAGAAATATTTCACAAGTTTGTTTAAAACATTTACTCTGGATTCAGCGGTCGGTTGCACGGTAAAATGTAGTTAACACCTAGTTCTATAATTAGGTGGCTAGGCGTGACGCTGCGCGTATATTTAAAATAATTATAATTAAGTACGCACGGTGGGCATGTTAATCGGCCGTTAACTGCGACTAACCTTTGTGATTTATGGCGTATGGTATGCGTGGGCGCAGAGTATCAGCGTTTTTGATACATCATTTCACATTCCAGTCAATTTTACGGTAGACCTGATAAATGATGATTATGCAACACAACATCATCTTTGATCTTCATGTTGTCCTTTACCCTGTCGAAGAAGAGTTATACATGAAAGACAATGCTGCACTAGCAACTGATTCAACGCCCCGATACTTGGGAGACGTCTTCCCAGTTCCCAGCCTCACATGAAGACGGCAGGTGCAAAGACAAGTGTAACGAGTATGTGGCGATGCAGCGCCTTGACTGCGATGCGGCAGACTGTGGGTCGCCGCATGCATGCGCCGCCCCACCGCGGCCTGCGCACGCGCACACCACTCATATACCCCAGATTACTACAATATCAACATCACCAAGTAAACAGTAATTACTGTGCAAATTATTAAATGATAAATTGCTCGAAATTAGAGCAAATACTGACTTCTAAATTTACAACTAAAATTGTAAGTATTGATAGTTTATCCTAGTATATTTTCCTGTTCGATATTTGTGTTAGTACGATAATTGGCTCTGACTGTTATAATTAAAGTTTGATATAATACCACAGTTCTATTTGTGGTTGCACTATTGCGGTTATAGGCTTTTAATTGTGAGTATAAATAGACACAGCATCCTGGTGTTATTTACCTGTTTCTCGATATTGGGGAGACTGAAGTACATAATAATGATGTATGAACTGATTTGGTAATATGCTGAAGAGGGTAGGGGAAGGCCAAAGAAATTGTGGATGTGCTGTGTAAAAGACAATAATTTAGCTGAGCGAAGGAATAGAGAGATGTGGACAAAGACATGTTGGGCTGACTTGATAAGGATAGAAGAAACATGATTGAATGCTATAATATTTCTAAATGATCGAATTATACACTTAAAACAGAAAAAAAAACACGGTATTTACCACTGATACAGCGAGCTCGTAAACCACGCTGAGTCCATATAGAGCGATCCCCTAATCCCGTATCCCTGCAATGTTGTAAGACGGGCAAGGTGATGCATCAGAATAGTTCGTTGTGCAACGCACCCCGCCGGGCCAAGGTCCGTCCAAATTAACAGCTGGTCACTAGTGAGCGCCCGCTGTGACCCATTTCGAGTGCTATTACATGCACCGAGGAATTGTGGGCAACAGCCATGCTCGCCTCATTGATGGCTGATAGAAGTGTTTTTAACTGATACTGGAATTATTGGTGAATGTAGAAGTTCGTAGAAATAGAAGCTCCGGATGATTGGTCGTCACCAAAATATATCTGCATGAAAATTATCTCGTCCTAAGATGAAAAGATTTAACCAAATGCCAGCGTTTCATGAAGAGTGTGTGATCAGATATTTTCGAAATGTTCAACTATTTGTTTAGTTACCTACACTTCTAGACACTAACTACGAATTTCCAAAGTCATATTCCAAGCACGTAAAAAAACTGAGCCCAAGCCAAAATAACTACGATAATTACATTCTAACACATAGTTCGCCTTCCGTTTTCCGCAAACTATTTGCCAATTCCATCAGCAGTCTTATCACATCACATCGGTGTTGTGATAAGTGGCACGCTTGCCAATCACGGCGCGTGATGGATGCGAGGAGCGGGCGCCAACTGGCCTGGCAACTAATAGGGAAGCGGACCGACTGCCACACTATTTGGGACAGGTCAAAGAACATGTATGAAGAATTTCACACTCTTACAAGTGAGAGTGGGACAAATGTTTATTTTCATTTGGGTCTACTGGCTGTTATCCCCGTCTGCAACGAGTGTTTCTTTTTTTTTGGTTTAGATCTTAACCTAGGATATTTTTGTAGTTGCAAATAATACAGAAATTTGGGAAACACAGTACCTACATATGAGTACAATTATCTAATTAGCAGTGACATATATTTCATTGTGCACTTTAGAACTCGGACTCTCACGTACAAAACACGTTTACTTTCCGTGAACACAAACAATACTAATTAATTAATGAACAACTAATCAATGTCTTAATTGCACAAGTTATTTATGTACACGATCGACAATATGACAATTAATTAATTGGTTGGTATAAACATAAACAGCACAGTAAATTGGTAGAAAGTAGTCTTACGTTTACAGAGTTGTGGGTTGTTGGTTCGATCCAGACAGACCCGTAATGTAAATTATCATTATCTCTACTTTGTCAACGGAGAACGAAAAACTGTGAGAAAGCCGGAGAATGTTCTAGAAAGTTTTACTGGGCCCGGGTATTGGTGGAATATAACAAGGAGAGAAGAGGCCCGTGTCAGGTTTTGTGGGTAAACAAATATTCCTATAAAACAAGTAGTCAAAACAGTGGTACATAAATAGCAACTGTTTGAGCAAAATAAACATTATAAACACGGTGATAAGGGAGGTATTCGTGGCCGTGCCGTCACGGGTCAGATGTCGGTGTGGCGAGCATTAGATCACCAAGAAAGTAAACAACTGTAATCACTTGAGAGGAAATAAGGAAAATGACCGTTGACATGGTGGAATTAAAAATAGATGTGAAACAAAACTCCTATGTATGGATACGATTGCTGATCACTGTTGCATGAATAGTTTACATATATCACAGGCCTGAGTTTTCTAGGTTATTGTGAAGTAAAGTATACGGGAACTTTGATGGTTAAATAACTAATCGATCCATCAAAGTTCCCGTTTAAATTTTGTCCTCGTTCGTACTCATAAGATAAAAATCTGTGCTAACTTCTCTGTTATTGTATGTCAAAATTTAAATATATACCGAGATTATGATGGAGGGTACTCTTCTGTTGAACATAGCGATAGTTTGTATGACAAGTCTGTAATGTTGTTAAAGCCAATTCTGTTGACTTTACATTATTAAAAAGCTAGTTTTCGCTTACGAACTTTACTTTGTAAGCGGAAACAAGCGCATCAAGCAAAATAAGGCAAGGAGCTAAATAAGGGACACTGACGCTCGTACTATAACCATGTAATCAAACGCCATGAACAGTTCTACCTACCCTATTGAACGCTAGCATCGCACCTGCTATCAATGAATGGAATGTATCGGCGAGGCCGAGGCGCTGGGAGCTCACAACTGTGTCAAAGGAAACTCCCGTGCTATCGTATCGGTGAGTGCGTTAATTGTAGGAAAATCACCGGCGCGCGCGCAGCCACAGTGCAGCCGGTGAAGTTTACCAATGTTGGAAATAGATCAGAGGATTAATGGCATGTGATGATGTGTGTGTTCTGACCTCTTGACTCTTTTCTGTTTAGCCTTTTTCCAGATATGAAGATTTCCAGATATTTAATCTTTTGCAAATGAATTTGAACTCTGACTGTTAGTAGGAAAGTTTATTTTACTTTGTAGAACTTGGTTTGTTATTTTTCATTGAATACATAAATATTTTGATATTAAATAGCGGTCCTTGATTAATAATGCCTCTTATAAAATGCATCGAGAATTTTCCAACAAGTAGAATTAATATGATCAGTTATTGAATACAAAGTTCTATTGAGTTCCTAGAATAACTATAATTTCTTAATTCAAGCAAACGTCATCTAAGACTGATTTGCCTCCTACATGGTCCTATTCAATAGAGATGAAATTAATGAAATACCATCTTGTGAATACCGTCTACGTTCCATATCTGTTAGGTACTGCAATTCAGTATTTTCTTTAAATTGTATAATGAAGGTGCATTTGTGAGGATAAATAGATGAATCATTGCCTAAATAATTGGATCAGCTTTAAAATTAGGAACTCGTCTACTTCTTCACTTGAAAGTGGTGAAAAGCATCGTTTACGTTTAGTAGGACTTTCTTATATATTATTTTGATATTCAAAGCAGTACTGATTCTCAGTTTGAGCAAAAGTGACTGTCTATAATAATATTGCTTCTCCAGAATAATTTATCTCCGTATTATTGAACTCTCCCCACATTGCCAAGTATTTCTTTACTTTAATATTTGTGAGAAATGTTGGTGGCAATGTCAGTGGGAGCTGCCAGCTGACCGTTATCAGCGGAAGGGCGACGACCTCGCCGGAAGCCTTATCAGTTGGATACACCACGCTACTCATCCCACACCCACTTCTCGGTACCAGCGGTTATCAAGGACTTGCTGTGTGTCCCACGACGAGGATGTTTATGTCCTATATGTAGTATGTTTAGGTGGACTAGAAGATATCAAGTCTGTAGGTATGAGAATTGTTGTTTGTTGTCTCTATCACTTTTCCTACTATAGAAAAGGTGGACGATAATGTGCGATATGAAAGTAGAAGATAGCATCACGTTGACATTTGGAGGCATAGGAAGAAGAAAATGCACGTTTTCTTCGTACGAACTCAAGTAATAATGTGGGGAAAACGTTATGAAAATGATGATTATGTTTCTCTTATTACTTGTTATCTTGTTCAAATCCTGTGTAGACATGAAAGATTTTTATTAGTAAAGTACTGAATCTATTTGAAAAGTTGTGCATATTGTGGTATTCCTTGATCGAGAAGGCTCTCGATATTGATATTTTAGGAGTGTTCTCAGTCTAATACCAGTTCAGTACTACAATGACACATCTAAATGTTCATCATTAGATCGATAAAAGTTGCTTTCTAGTTCTCCGAATGTAGTGGCGTGCTCGGCTGTCTGCCCACGTGCCGCCGGTTCTTGGTAAACACGACGTATTGTCACATATTAGTATTGTGTAGTTTTTATGTCCTTTATTTTATGTTAACAGAATAAATGGGCAACATCGTATCAAGTTGTTCTTATTTATCTTAATGACCACGCAAACTGGAACATCGATTTCAATTAATTACTCTTGAATAATTATTCATATTACAAAAATACAATTATAAAATGTTAATTTCTCAAGATGACAGAGCAGTATTCGATCATGCGTCTGTCAGGTTTCTATAATTTACTTTACTTATATAATTTTTATATAGATTTATAAATTCAGTGTAGATAGAGCCATAACATCAATGAATAATTGATATTCATTTGAATATAATTATTCTAAAATAATTCAGCACCTATGTAGCCATTAATGTACTTGTATCCTAGTGGTACAATTTTAATTAGTATAAATCATCGTTATTTTATCATTCCCTTGCATCCTGTCTCTCAAATTCATGGATCTTTGAGACGTGCGATTGCTACTTAGGTATATCATAAGCACTTTCTACTAAACCCTTTAGACGGTTAAAAATAAATAGTAAATAAAATACCAATTGAAGTCCACTTTACAGGTCATATTCTATTCAAATAATTTCCCCATGCGTCGGCCTCTGCCGCGGAACTTATGATATCGCTGGCTCGTATTGAATGGGATCGATCAGCCACTGTGGGCCATGGTGGGTGATGGCCCAAGTTCACGGCCAGCCCCGCCGCCCCCGCGTCTCGCACGGACTCGACACGACCACGACACGAGTGACAGATATTGTAACATTTATTTTAGAGCAGCTGTAGGGTTGACAAATTGAGAAAGTGGAATGTTTTTGATATCGCTTCCTTTCATGTTTTATAACGAGGGGCGTGTCAATCAATGCGTATTTTGAACTGACTTCTTACAAATGTATTCCGTGTTGTGACGTACGCTACGGACATCATTCACAAATACAATGATTGATTACAACGTGTGCACTTGCCAAGAAAAGAACGTTTGCGTTTAAAACGTTTGGCGTCTAGACGCTGTATTTCAGTTTTATAATTTTCACAATCAGCATGACCCTGGAAATGAACTCACATTTCAGCGATTTGATTATACAATAAATTCGTTGGAAGATGAAAATAAAATTAGAATAATGATTACACATTTAAAAATAAAAAGCAGTAGCTTTGGAATATTGTAGCAAACACATTATCAGTTCATTTAAGAATGATAGCGATCGTAAAATATTTGCAATCAGCCCTAGCGACAACGTAGGAGTGAGGCAACACCAGCAGTTACTAATAGAACTATGTAAAATAAAAACTCGCTCTCGGAAATCCTATGTATAGTAGACGCGAAAGTAGAAATTTGCGACAACGGCCGCTCGGAACGCGAACCATTTGAGCAGCAGTCGACGGGGTAACACTTGCACTATCGGAATAGGCATCCTAAATAGACATTTTATAGCCGGCTATATTGGGCAGGCAGTGCTGAACTGAACGGCTCTATAAATCGTCGAATCGGCATTCCTGATTAGAATTTCTAGTCGGCTGAATCGATACCAGTTATTTCAATATTAGAAGAGTACGTAAACAACGCCTTTTTCCTTCCTACTAATATTATAAATGCGAAAGTTTGTGAGGATGTATGTATGTGTACATGTAGGTATGTTCGTTACTCTTTCACGCAAAGACCACTGAACGGATTTGGCTGAAACTTGTAACACAGATATAGTCGGTGCCAGTTAAGATGGCAATAGAGGTCATTGACCTTTACCTAATAAGTCCTCGTATGATGACATAAGATAAGAATTAGCATTTTCTTGTGAAATGATAGTGTTTACTTGGGAGTCTTAAATATAAAAATAATATAAAATCTTAGGTATAGGTGAAATATTTTTAACATTTTGATATTTTATGAATAATAAAGTACTTATATCCTTACAATATACTTACTTATTTATTCGGTATTTTATAAAAATGCTAAATCTGAGCTTATGTCCATTATACAAGGACTTATTAGGTAGGGGTCAATGTCCGCTATTGCCATGTTAACTGGCACCAACTATAGTTTTTATCCTGGATTAACACACAGGATAGTTTGTATCCCGTCTTTATGTTCCCGTGGGATAATTTTCGAGTTGTAGCGTATGAGGCCGCTGACAACAGCTAGTAGATACATAATTGTGGTATTCTTTCATCTTTTTACAACAAAAAAAATATTTTAAACTAATAAACAGGCGTTTGAAATATTTTTATATCTTTACAAATAACTTTTTATTGTTATTATTATGTTATTTTTACAAATTGAAATCCGTTTTCTAATCCTATGTTATCTTTCTTTTGCAGGTAAGACTGAGTCACAGCGAGAAAACTGAAGTTATCGCCATCACATCAATAGGTATCGTACCGACACATATTATCTATCAATATTTAGTAAGAGATAAGCTTGCATATAACGTGATTCATATTATTACGTAAGTCAGGGTAGCAGTCAGAGGTCAAAAAAGTACGTCTTTATCGTGCTTGTGTGGCAGAAATGTGGGGAAAACTGAAGCAATAGACTGCTCGTCTTGCAGTAGTGACACTCGTGACATCAATTTAAAGTACTGGCTGCTTCCCGCGTCTTCGCTTGAGTGGACGTCAAAAATACGGGAATGTATTACCGGTATAACACAGTTCTGTGTCCGAGAATTCATCGCCATGTTCGTTAAACGAAAACCAAAACGTTGAATCATTTCCATGCATAATGTTATAAAATAGATAAAATAAATCCGCCGACAAGTATCCATTTGGGTAATCCGATAAAACAAAAAGCCATCAATAAAATTAGTGTTTCAATGATGGGGCTAATCTGTTCGCAGTCATTATTATAATGAGCTGCAATGACTGCAGTTATCCTGCATTGTATACAACTGTGCAGTTTTCCGCTCATTACACCACTAATTATTCTGTAATGTGGCTATTCTCGCACATCCTCGTAGTTGTGGAACCAAAACATGAGAGCTAATAATAGGAGCAATTCGGCGTAGTGGAAATATTTGCTTTTTTCTATATCTAGATCTACGTATAAATTCAAGGTTGTGTTCTCAAGTATATTATGAGTTATTTATAACTAATCAGTCTCCACTTGAATTTTATGCTAATAAGGTACTACACGCTGAATATAGATAGTCGAGATTTACTCTCTATTAAGAATTTTAATGGAAAACTACGTTACTATAGTTTAAATTATCAACCCAGCGGAGCTCAACCATCTTCGTGATCAATTGACATGTCTGTAACAATCACAAATAAAATGCACCCACATTTTGAAGTTAGGTGTTTTATATAACTTTGGCTTTACTTTCGCCGTGGCAAAGGTTTATTCCACGTTCAACCCCCACTGTAAGCGAAATTATGACGATTCATGACGTGTAAGGAAAATTGCCGTTTCTCAAAACTACCTTAAAATGCCATTACGTGTCCTATTCATAAAATATTCATACATAATATAAAAAAAACAGTTATTCCATCATTTATATTCCCCTTAGCCCGCACAAAACAAGTCAAAATACAATTGTCCCATAAAATCGACATAACAGCTCATGATTTCGACACATGACCATTTTCAATGTGCTATTTATAGATCGTTTACCATTCGCGGAGTATGCAACAACCAACATGGCCGGGCGATACGCTGATTACAAGTATAATGTTTTTAGTGTTCTATATTTATAACAGTGACGTAACAAAATGGCGGATAGTGACCCGTTTGGGTTCGGTTATGGAAATGTTCCGTGATTCTTGTTATAGAGGTCATGGGAGTTTAATTTAGATGTGTTTAACATGTGCTGGATTAGGATTATGTCAGAAGGATGTGTAGCGCAGATGTCTTCATTTTTTTGTTGAAAATCATTATTTATACCTATGTATATAAAACTGCTAAAAAGATAAACAGTATATACTTAACTGTTCGCCTATATTTTCCTTGATATGTTAGTCAGAAGTGTGCCTAAGGCTAAGTATCATATAGCCCATCCATCGTATAAAAACAGCGATTGGATAAATTAATAGCACTTTATAATAGATTAATTGTTTTTACATAATTGAGTGACCTATTTCCGTACAAAACAAGTAAACAAATTAGAGTCAACTTTGATACTTATTGTGCCGTAAACAGTAACTAGTAAACAAAACTTGTTAGAATTACATGGAAATTGAAGGACCAATTAAAACATGTTTGTTTCTTGAGGAAAACAAGTCATCTACCTAACGGTGAGTTGTTGTACCGGGGGAAATACAATGATACTTATATTTTTAAACTTCCTTATCTACCTTGAAACAACACCTGTACAGGTAAACTTATAATAATATTGTTAAAATTGATCCCAACGCAATATGAAGCATCTGTTTCCAGTATCCCATAGAGCTGCTGTATATTTGAGCTTTGTAATCAGTGACAGTAGGTTATACGAGTATATGCGGTTCCCCTTGGCAATTGTTGCCAGATTTTCGAGTTTCCAACTACCTGGAAAATTCTTCTAGCGAAATGATTTTCTTTTAACTCAACACATTACAGTAAAGTCCAATATTTAATTTCATGCAGAACGTTTAACTGTGATCTAACACAACCAGCTACGAAATATACCACATTAGCATTACATCTACATATTAGTTGACGTTGAATACCTATAAAAACTGTTCACACACAACTTTGAAACGACCCCTGACTTCTATAAGATAAAACTAATGATCTCTCTAATAATAGATGCTTAATTATTGGCTAACCACTAGTTTTTGTCCTCATAGGAGAACGTGGTCGTGTGATGTGACATTAACTCTGTGGTATTTTTAGTCTATGGTCTGTTTGCCTGCTTACATTAACATGTTTTATGTTGGTCTGTGTGATGGTTAGCAGTTAGACTGGTTGTCTGTGGGCCTGAGTTTAGTTTTATCTGTGTAGGTGTGTGTCTCGTTTGACCGCCAAACTTAAATCCTGTTCTATATGTAGGTGGAATTGCTAAGAATGGTTCGATACTCATCATCTTGTCTTTGGTAATTCCCCTTTGTTAGTGGTTGAGACGGCAATCGGTCTGCATAAAATACGTAAATTCAATAATTCACAATTTCTTAGTATTTGTTATCAGTACAGTGGAACTTTATATTGGCTGATACGAAGAAATTCTTGCAAACAGATTCGTAATGCCAACTGCACGTAACAACATGTTTACATATTCATGAGATAATTAAATATGCACATATCATTATATTATTATTGTCTATTATTGTCGTGAGTGCCCCCTGCACTAGCGAAGCAAGTTGCTATAAATGTAGAAATTAAAATGCACTTTATAAGAAAATACTAAAACAGTTTTAACCATCATATTTAAAAAAACAAAACAAAAAAATAATATGTAAGGCTGTTTAGTAGCACCATACATAAGTCAAATTAAGTTTTATTTGATTCCACAATTTTGATTCACGTCTCTGTCTTATCTTCCAAGGAATATAAACATTTGTTAGCAAGGAGTGGTGTTTGAGGAATATTTGTAGCAATTTATTAACATTCTTGTCATTGTGATCATAGCTTGGCAAGTGAAGATCATCAGCTGCTTGTAATACCGCCTTGTAAAAGTGAATGGAGGAAAATAAATAGTTTTAATGTAGGTAACTTTACTGCCATTATTGTTGCACAACAAGCCTACAACATGGAGTCATTTATACCGCTGTGCAAACGGTGCGGTAGCGGTAAAGGAACACTATTGTTCTACAAAAAAAAAATAAGTTGAAGAATAAAAAAAAATACATTATTCATGTTCTAAGGACTTACAAACAAGCCTGCGGTTTTTTATATGTAATATGTGTTAAAAGAAGAAAGAACATAGTCATAAAGCTTATTAGAAAGTCGGTTACTCGCATTCAGTAGAGCTTTGATGTACTTGGATACTTAGAAATCATATTCATAACCTACTTGAGGCATAGTTAGATAAAAAACATAGGCTGTATACCTACGAATCAAATTTTAGATACATGATAAAAACCTTTTTGTCTGAAAAGTTAGGTCCAAACTAAAATGGTGTAATTAATATAACTGAATAAAAACACTGGATATTTGAATGAAATATATTTAGGTACTTAGTCCCATAACTTCGTTCATTTTGTAAGGAAAACTGCTCAAAGAAACGGTTTATTTATAATTATTTAATTTGTCCTGTTATTAATACTGCATAATTTTGATGTTTTCCTTGTTTGGCTTATGAACATAACCAAGCCACGCCGTTACTTGGACAAGTATATAAATAGCCGGTGATTGCGTTATCACTGTCAGTGATTACACCATGGTTTTACTGAGCTATTTCTGTACACGGAAATTATTATGGTTGCAGTATTAGTAAAGTATATTCTATCTATATACCTAATAGCGAGTTAGCGGTACACGTCGTGATACTTACATATTTTAACTAGCCTTTATTTAACTTCTCTTGTCAGTTAGTATGTGTGGATAGAATCTTTGCAATTGGATTCTAAACTGAATCTTCCATAGTGTTTGAGCTGATATTTTGCAAATACTTCTAGATCTAGTGGAAATCAATCGACAGCTACTAACACAGATACAAGGATACGCCTTCAATTGCAATTGATAAACGTTAATTTTAGAAGACCTCTTTAAAACCCTTTCTCTTTGCTCACTAGTTTGTGAATGTCCACTACTTTTCATAGAATTGGAATTCAAGAAGTTTGGTTGTCAATTCTAATAAACTGTGAGTTAAGGAATTTGAGGTCACCCATGTATTTAAAATCCTTTTACATACTTAGCTATGGCTCCACCGTATAGCACCTTTTATGGTAATCGTCGAAATGACGCATTACCTATGACCCAGTGCCTAAATATACCGCCATTTGTAGTTGGCGTCCCCAACAGGACAGTTACAAATAGCACGAAGATAATCCGCCGCATATAATGTTCCCACTGCTGGGACACAGGCCTCTGTGTGAGGGTTTTCACCCAAACCAGAAGCTTCCAGTGCGGGTTGATGGATATCACATGTCTTTGCATTTTTTTTTGCATAGCTGTTTCTTCACCATGTTTTCCTTAACCTTTTTAAAAGCAGCAGCGATAATATAAATAAAGTAAATTACTTGTTTGGTAATGTAAATGTAACTTGGGATCGTAACAGGGCAGCCATTGCACAACAGTACTATTTCAGTAGAATCCCATCTAAAAATGTAAATTCAGAACATTCATATAACAGAGTTGTTGTTCGGTGATAAAAACAGAAATAGCAACAGTGAGGCTGCTATAAATACAACACATTGACAGGAAAAGTGTCGGACTGTCGGTAATATATTGTGTAAAAATAGCAGCCATTGTTTGGATTATGTTCGCGATATAAATAACTTTAGTGGCGAGTTTTATGTGCTAGTTGGCGACAATCGCTTTGTTGAGCTGATACATAACGCGGCTAGTATATAACGTGTTATGTACGTAGTCTCACGCGTAGAAGGAAATAGCGCATAGGACGTGGAATGGGTATGTTATTGAATTCATATTTGTCACGGGTATATTGCTTGTATGTTATTTTTCAACAAGTGGTCTACTGAAACACAGATCTTCTCTCTGTAAGAGGAATTGGGGCTTTTCTACTATGTAGTTTAAACACGGTTGTGCTCCATAGATGTCGTAATTGTCTCTATGTTGGCAACTTAATGATGTCAATCGGACATCTTTGAATTACCAACAAAAATACAATACCAATGAAATGCTACATCTGTTGAAGAGGAAATTAATAAAAAAGTTTGTGCACAAACTACAATAATCCGCACTTCACGGTAACGGTAAAGTGGCAATACTTTTTTTAATTTTTTTTCTGAACCAAGTCAATACAAATTTTGGTATAAGATTACAAACTCGCCAAACTGTTACGTTTGATGGCGAGAGGCGCTCTTTCACATTACAAAGGACCAAGGAAAAAATTAATGAGTTATACAATACTACACAGTAAATTATAAATTACCTTTTAAAATCAAAACAATGTAAAGAGTCAATTATTATAATGTACTATCTACATAATAGTAATTGACTTGCATCACCGTGTTCCGGTTTGTTCAACAACGTAATTAAATATGTATTATTTAGGTAGGTAAACATTTGCAGATCGCTGATACAGCACAATTTTATAATGTTGAGGAAAATAATGTCTATTTTTGTAATTCTATTCTTGTTCTGCGACGTAGCTATGATTGAGCACGTTTTGTGTTTCACTTCCTTCTTCAATACGTTGTTACAAAAAAAAAGCTTAATATGAGAAGTTGACTCACTGATTAATTGCTGCTGAACCAGTTTTGAACGAGTTCATATTACATGCAGACATTACAAATAAAGAAGGTAATAACCTAAAATATAACTTACTCTATAAGATTATAAATTAAAATAAATAAACAATATAGTGCATTCTATGATTACATTTCACAAGCTAATTTAATATTCCACAGTTATCAAACAACGCCATCTAGTCCCAAGCTAAACAGAGCTTGTGTTATGGGTACTAGACAACTGATAAACATACTTACATATTTCTAAATATATACATATTATTGATAAATTACATCCAGACACAGAACAAATTATAGTATGGAACTGCTTGAAACACGTTAAACTGGCACGTTCAGATTGTCTACTGACTTTAATTCCTGGACACTTACCTACTTATTAGTCTTGTCTAGATCAGTTCGACCGAACTTTTCATCAAAATATAAAACCGTAATCTAGCCATATTGTTTATTTTAAAATGAGCCAAATGGCTATTTCCGTCGCCACAGTCAATGGACGTCGCCATAAAATGCACGTGGCGCTCTAAAATCTTAACAGTCGTACATAAAAAGTGTATCGGCTACTACTGCCATAATAACTCACTTTTGAGTAATAACTCAATTTTCTCACAGTCATACTCATAACTTGTGGGAGTGACAAGCAGTTGAAAGTTAAATCGCTATGTTTTACAGTAATCATCGGTTGTATGAGCAACCGCGTTTACTCTTTCAGTTATGCGCTGTCTTTCTTCATCCTTCTCATTATTATGATATTCTACATTATTTTATTTTATTTTTATTTTATTTTAATATTTTCGGAAAACTTACAGCTAGACAGACACAGTAGTATAGACAATTACAACAATATGGCCAATTACAAGTTTTCGCAATTAACTAATTTGAATGAAAAGAATTAAAACTAACAAAACAGTGGTAAGGATTAGTAGGTACAAAGTAAATTTAAGAATTAAAAAAGAACAAAATAAATAAAAGAAGAATACAGTGAGTTATGGGCTTTTAAAGAAGTGGTTACAAAGTGTATTCTTCAATTTAGGCACACTTTTTATTTATTATCATTAGTCTTTACTTCTTTTAGTGCTTTATATTTATACCTGAGTTGCACAAGTTTTAATCCAAAAGGGGCATCGTTTCCTCAATATATTGTGATCGTCATTACTAAAATGTTTGTTTGAATCATTGCAGTTCAATAATTTGGCTGATTCACCTCAATGATAGTTGAAGTTGCTGCAGAAATATTCCAGCTATTATATTATTGTATGACTAATAATAATGATTAACAAAACATTCATCTAGTAATCGAAGTCTCGTGCGCATAAAAACGCGATTCCCTTTCAACATGCAGTTAACATCCATTGTCATCTATTATTGATCGGTTATTTTCCTATTATCTCCTTCAATGAAACGTCTTTTTATTCACTTATGCATCCGCGTCATTGTGTGTGTAAGTGTTTTACGGAAATAGCTGTTTTATAGAGTATACTATGTCATTGATTAGCATCGGATCACAATGGTCTTATTTATACATTAATAGTGACTTGAAATACTCTAACAACTAACAATGACAGACTGCTAACCATGGAGGTTATTTTACTTATAAAGAAATCTATTCTAACAGTTAACAATCCCAATACAAATATTGAAAGAGATCATAGGTCGGGGATGAAAAAATGACGGTGAAACAATCCTCAATTCCCTTTCAACCCTTCGTAACAGAATCCTTGTTATAAAGCATCGTTTTTTCAATCAAACCATTCGATTGTTTGTTTGGCTCGCCCTCGCACTCGTCGATACGTCGGCTATAACTCGCTGGCTATTTTTAGCACCCTGCTTCAATCACGAGCCGAAGTCGTGCAACTGTATATACATATAATATAGCTTGTATATACAGGTTACTTTTTGTTTTATTCAATATTTCAATAGTGATAACTGCTATTGGGGATGGGATAGGCAAAGCTCCACGTGATGAGTAAGATGGAGGAGTGAGATGTAACAGATTCTCTATTAATCTTGTAACTATCACCACAGCTATCACCAAACTATCTGGCAAGCGTTGTGTCGAAGTTGGAGTGTGAATTGATGATGATATACAATGATTATGTTGTGACAAAAGGTATTTCGCCTATGTATGAATATACGGTATGAAATAATATACTCACTAGAACATGTTTATATTTTATTCTTACAGAAACATATTAAAGTATTCTGTCTCTGTTATTCATTCTATGTCTGTTGATGTTGCAATGGCTAGGTGCAAAAAATAACCTTTACGTTTATACTAAGTACATTGAATTTCTCAAAATCTTGAACCAAATTTATTTGGGTACTCGTTACTTTGACTTTACAGTTTCGTGGTCACGCCCAATTTAATTCGATTACCCAACATTAAGTTAACTGGAAAAGTTCAAAATTAACTTAACATTTCAAAATTGTAAGACGAGCGTGCATTAAGACAATAGAGTTAATTATGGGTTTTGGTTAACGAACTCATAATTTGCATAATATACTCTAGTCTAGGTAATACACCGTGACTTTTTAGTCGTCTTACAAAAGTGGTCCACTTAATGTATCCGATCTAAAATACCTCCAGGTGAGTTTTTTTTATTTTTTTATCGTAATAATTATTTTTAACAAATAGGTAATTAGAAATATGAAACTGTTAAAATGTTTACGTATCAAGCTGTAGAGTATACCTACCCAACGCAATAGTCGGGCAGATCATTCCATTTCAATTTTCTATAATACAAGGGTGTTTCTAACTAGGCCTTGCATCATAATAACGAATTAAAATTTTATTATTGAATTTTTCAAATCTCTAAAATACCAATTTTTTTATTAAAAACGTGTTCTAGTCATTGGATACATGAACTGGGCTGCTTTTGTAAGACGACTAAAAAGTCACGGTGTATATAACTGTACCAGGTATAAGATTTGTTTTTTTATAATACTTGTACTTAAAAATATTTATGTTGTGCAAATATAATTAATAACTGTGCGTGTGTGTGTAGAAATAAAGTGGTCTGCGTTGTTTGAACAGGTTTTTTTAGTGTTATTTAAGTTTAGGTTAAGGTCACATGTTACTGCTTGAATACGATCAACATTGTTAATATTACTAACGTGACTATGTGTATTTGGTTCCAATAATTATATGCGGGCGTTAAAGGACAACTTTGTTCCATTAAATATTGAACATTGACCCTCCTTTTTCTGTCTTGCTTCTTTAGTAGATGCTTCACTTCTCTATCAAATAAAAAGTAGAAATCAAAATAGTCTGTATGATAATATCCCACTAAACAGCACTCACAGGAGACCGTAACCTACTTCCCACGGTCAAATGTTAATGGGAAATGGGTCGCCATGGTGTGCTAACTAATGTTTGTCTCCACGAGCACACGACCTGCTGCCGTTATGGTTATTTTTAATAATAAGCATATATGTTTTATATGGCTATAATGAGTTACATCCGGCTAAATTTCATTAAAAAGTAAACCGAATTAAATTGCAAATTATTTAGCTTTTTTTGTAAATTATAATGCCGATATTGCCTGAAATTACTAACGTTAGCAACTTATTATGATTAGAAACAATCTATTAACTACTCATAACGTTTCTTTTGAAAACGTGACTGGAGTCAACACCGAGGGTATGTTGACTGGACAATAAAAAACATCAGCAAATTATGTCCAAACTAATATCACAATTGTTTCTAGTAAAGAAACACAAAAACTTAATATTTGTTGCTTCTATCTAACTCTAACAATACAGGTCCCAAAATAGCTCCTTGTATAACCATGCCTGGGAATAAACGTAGTGGGAAAGTATCGACCCGGTTATTATTAGTGTCTGCGAGCCAACTTGTTCCACTCTTTGTTGGTTCAAAATAACCATGCAACCCCTCCCCCCTGCCCGCCATGGCTGGAGAGTAACTCTGGACTTATTTTTGGTAGCAGTCCGGTTTCGATGTACCGACTTTAGTAAGGCATTTGACTGTCTGCATCACTGATGAAGCGTAACTTAATGTTGTTTGAGAATGATTCATGCGCCAAAATTACAATATCCTTACCTGTGTAGGCTTTGTTAAAAAGGTTAGTGGTATGAGAGAAAAAATATGCATACAACGTATATGACTATGAAAATAAATATGGTGTTCACATAGAGAACATCAATCATATTTACTCATACGATGTATGTTTAACGTGTTTTCGGTTAAAGAATAATTAGAATTTGTATATTCCAAGGTTCATCGGTCCTCAGCTATTTTCGTTTACGAACTACAAACAACTTTTAGCCGAACCTTTTATTTAGATCATCCATTGCCAATTTCAGCGCTGAATCTAAACAAGTATAAACCAGCACAAACATAACACTAATTTGCTCCAACCTAAATGGAACTCAATCAAAATCGCTTCATCTATAAAAACTTGATGTTTAAAACAACTCGTCAAGAGTCGGTGATTCCCGAATTAGTACAACTAAAAATAACCCAGGACGGAATGCGCCCATCTGTTTATAGAGCAAGCGGGGGAGATTTACTAGTCTATTTGTGTGAGCATGGGGGACAGGTCCCGACAGGTTCACAAAAAATTGAACTTGTTCACTGACAAGTGAATGAGAGGGTTGAAACAAGTGAAGTGTGTCAGGGGTGAACAGTGAGGGCTGACGTGTGCGGAACGAGCTGTGATACACGAGTGATATCATCATAGTGCCTCATGGTGCAGCACACAGCCTGATGGTGAATGGTAATCAATTTGATAAATTGTCTATATTAAAACGCATAAATAGTATCAAATCTTATTAATAATGGTGTTCCTTCACTTTTCGCCTTGTTTTGGCATTTATTGCATAATGGAAATCCGTTCAATTTCATCATCAACAACAAGACAACAATCCTTTAATAGTGGGTAAAGATTCATCTTAAAAGGAGCTGTTGCTTCACCTCAAAATTTCCGCTTCTCTCGCGAGTTTCGTAATAACAAAAAAATCCCATGCGTTGATCCCAAACAAAGAGTGTTCACACATGACTCAATCAGATCCTTAATATGACTAGCCTTTGTATGGCGTACTAATTATACACCGGCTAAATATAGTCGTGATTCACTCCTGCCCACTTAGTCTGCGTTAATAGGCGTGAATTATTGCCTGCATGTGCCTGCATGGCCTATTTTTTTACACATGTGTCAAATGAGTTTAGGTCTGTTTTGTCCGTAAATAGATCAGACAATTGGTTTTGTTCGTGTTTGGAGATTGTGTCGCATAGATTTATTTTATGTATTTTAAGAATTAATTTTTACGAGTTATTCATTATTATTAATGCCATATTAATTGGATAATATCTAAAAGTAATGATTGTTTGGTTAAAAAAGTTTATTAATCAAATGAGAAGTGACACTCGCTTTTCATTGCTAGACTTGTTTTAAGATTGATGTCTAATTTTATTTAGCTCTTGTGTCTCTTCAGCTTTTAATATGTAGGTAATTTCAATTAAGTTATGAATAAAAAATAAGAGAGTTGCTACTTTGATGTAATGTTCAAACCGGTTTCTTTCTTTTGAATATTAATCGAAATCATTTATTTCATGTTCAAGAGCGAGCTGCGAGAGGCGTTATTTCTTTGATCGTTTTTCTAATAGCATCAGTGCACGAAGCTCCTTGTATATCGCCAGTATCGAGATGTAAACACGCCGATTCGTTTCGTGTTATTCTATAAGTGCGATGCTGTCTACGTCACAGCACCAGATGAGCGTGTGTTGGGAACACTCTCGAGTGGGCGTACCCCTAGTACTTTTGATAATGATATTGCAATTTGTAGGTCGAATTCTCTGCAAAGTTGTAGTCAACAAAGTAAAAGAAATATAAATAAATATTTCTCTACCTTTACATTATGTGTGAAAATAAAATATTATTTCATATTTGTCTTTTTTAACCGACTTCCAAAAGGAGGAGGTTCTCAATTCGGATGTTTGTATTTTTTTTTTTTTTTTTTTTTTTTATGTTTGTTCGGGCATAACTCCGTCGTTTCACAACCGATTTGAAAAATTCTTTTTTTGTTGGATAGGGTATACTTCCGAAATGGTCCCATTAAAATTTTATCGAAATCGGACTAGTACTTTTTGAAAAATCAACAAAAAACAACAAAAACCTAAAAAGTTTTCAACTTTGTCTACACCGATTACTCCGAGGTTTCTGGTCCGATTTCGATGATTCTTTTTTTGTTCGATACAGTTTATCTGCCATTTGATCCCATAAAATTTTCATTTAGTTTGGTGCAGTAGTAAATATTTTTAGCTCATTGTGTACATACATCCATGGGCGTTGTTTTGTTATTACCGGTGCTACGGATTACAACATTTTAGTGCACATGTAAGAAAATTATGTATTTGACAATAATTTGGGTTGAATAGTGAAACTAAAAAGGATAAAATAAAAAACTTTTTCAAAAAAAAATGCAACCGACTTCAAAACAACCACAAAAAAAGTTCAAAATAACCTACAAAAAAACTTTTCTTTAGAAAGTCGGTGACACAAAGTCAATGAAATATAAAATAAAGTCACCGACTTTCGAAAGAAAAGTTTTTTTGTAGGTTATTTTGAACTTTTTTTGTGGTTGTTTTGAAGTCGGTTGCATTTTTTTTTGAAAAAGTTTTTTGAGTTCATAAGTAAGATGCTTCTGACTACAGGTTGAATTGAATTTTCTTTTACTTATATTAGATTGCACTTTGAATATTTACCATAGTCATGTGGTAAAAAATTCAGACGGTTTTACCTGAGTAATTCAATATACAAATAAAGCGATGTTTCGCTAAACGATCTACGTGGGATTCGGTTCAGTATTTGCCAACGATTGGTATTTGCATTGCGCCACGCGCCCACCACGTGCTGTGCATATACTTATAAATTACCTACATATATTCTATTTATGTATTAAATTTATTATAAAACTGGGTCCGGACGCTCGCTCGGTGCACGTTCACTGAATCGAGAGTAAATACAGCGTCTGGAAACACGAGAACTTATTTTGATACTAGACGCTGCTTACTGAGAAAATGAAATAGAACTCATTCGAATGGCCGATAAGGAAAACAGCCTGTTTTTACGGACAACTTTCTCTTTATCATCAAGACAGATGTGTACTCTATGTATTCATAACTCACTGCATATTTCGCTAATTTCTATGTGATAACCGGTTATGATGACAAACAAACCCTATCATAGATATATATATTTCTCAGCAGTAATCATTCAAATTGCTATCGCCAGTTTGCTTGATAAACATGTTTTCTATGAAAATACTATTTAATTGTTAATATTTTTGAAGTCTACTTGATCTCAGCTTGAACCTTTTGTAAGAATTTGTGACAATCGACCTGATATTTCTTTTTGAAGTCATGATCTTGATATGATCGTAATTCCCAAAAAAATGTACGGTTTTTTTCCTGTTGTAATTGTTAGTTCATTTTATTTGTTATTTATTACAATACTATAATGATTAATGACAATTTCCTCTTGTAAAAGAGGATGTAGAATCGGCATTACGCTATATTTTCTGTAATATTGATATTTTGCGTAGGTAAATAGATTAGAAAATTTGTAAACACTTTGAACAAAAACCTTATTACCTACCTGATTTAAGTAATTCACAAAGTGCGCAAGTCACTGACAAAAATACACTAGGCAATGAAGGATATAATCAAGTTAAACTGCAGGCTTCGACTTCTGAGAACTCAATAAATTCAAGTTTCCAATGAAACGATCGACGGCACTTTTCTATTTTTACCTCAAGGTTTAGTTCAGAGCGCTAGTCCTCAGGTCGCCGCAGTTAACACTTGCATATTTCATTACTTCATTGTTACTGCGATTGCTTTATTTAAGCTCTACACGATGAAGAATGATTATAAAGTTCATTGTTGAAGCCACGTCAACTGTAAGCTGTTGTAAACGTTGTTTATCTGAACAATGTAGGACATTATGGCATTCATTTGTCTGAGTTTTCTAATGAATGGAGATTAACCTTGCTAACAAAATTAACCACGAATTTTGGCCAGTTGCCCTCCGCCTACCGGAACCATTACACTAATTAGAGAAACAAAACAAAAACATACATCATGAAACACATTACCTGCGCCATAACCTCTCCGCGCGATCAATGAATCGCGTCGCACGCGCACGCTATACCTACCCGTGAGTACTCGCGACGCGAACGATGCCGTTGCGTTATTTTTACATCCACATATATTTTTAGGCTCTGTGTGTTTTGGGCACAAACGTCTTTTTCGAAGTATTTTAATGCAAATTGATTTAAATGAATTATAACATTTCATGCTTGTTATATGCAAATTGCACTTGATTATTAATACATGAAAGATAGCAGCTATTTAGGTGTTAAACATTTTAATTATTTAAAATATTCTTTGTGTTAAGTTGTGTTTATTTTATAAATGGACTGTTAAAAGTAGTCCGGTGCCCATGCTAGCTACACATTGTAAGATAATATACAAATATTTCAGACTAATGTACACATTGTTTAATTTAAGGCACACTAAATCATTGTAATGCCAACCGCAAACGTTTTAGTAGTGCATACATTTTAGGAATGGGTTCTAATACGATACTTATCGTCCGCCAACAAACTAAATAATAGTCGTAAAACATACAACGATGCTTTAAACCTTCCTATAAACTTGTAATACTCGTAAATATCTGGTTTTCGATCGCCTCACAAGTCACAAAGCTTTTGAAATTAGATTTGTCACCAAGTTAAGTATAATGCTAGTTTTTTAAACAGACATAATAATGTCCACGAGGTTTTCCATTTCCTAATCTCCAGCCTCTACACAGCCGACAGTATACCTTGTACGAAGTGGCCATCACCTCTCAATCTTGGCACAATTTAACTATAAAACCGAAACTGAACATCCATCCATACCATACCAGAATCCATTTCTAATCTTTCCGGTGGCTGCTGCATATAGCCGTTTGAAAATAGCAACGGACGGAGCGGCTCGCACACGAATACTGTAACAAACTGTTTACACTGACTGAAATAGACCAGTTCGCTTCTGGATGTGGAACGGGTGAACACTTGGCTTTTATGGACAGCTATTTTTGGTGGAACCGTCTGCTCAAGAGTAAGGAATTGTGGGAACATGGGATGTGGTATTGTGCGTACTGCAAAATTGGCTGGAGGACTTTCGATACTACCAAAAAGCAGTTCCTCTGCCAATCACGATATCTAAGCTTTTGAATGGACAACTTCAGTCAACATGCTTTGTGGCAGGATTGAAACATTTTCTATTTGTTTTGTACCCATAACTTGTCCAATGGAAGTAACTGGTTTAATAAAAACGTGAATAACGTAGCTCGAAATAGGCATAACATTTTTTTAAAGTCATTTTATTAATTCAATGACTCTTAAGAAAATAAAATTATGAGAAAAGAGATAAATGTGAACTAATTTGTCAATTAAAAACCAAATAATCTTTTAAAGTATGCGTATGTATAAAACTCGCGATCATTATTTAGTTCTCCGGCTCCACATGAACAGTAAATCAAATATTAATGATCTGTGGTAAGTCCGTCCTTGTCAGAAACTACCTCGAAAAAGGTACTTCACCTCAAATGAAGACTAAGTTTAATGAAATAAGTCAACTTGATCGTAAATATAGTTTTTACTTCGCGCGTTGAACAACCGGACGATGTGTGTAACCAAATAATTATTCTTTAGTATTATAATTGTTTAAACTAATGGCTGTTTAACTGCGCTAAAAAGACAATTAATTTTTTTTTAAACATTAAGCCGCAAAAAGAAGTTCACGTTTCCCACGTTGTTCAAAAGTAAGTGTTTTTGAGATTTTTTTTTAGTTATTTGATTTTATTTCTTTTATTGGTGACACAGGGGGAACGAGGTTATCAAAAAATGTGTAAACCTTGAGGTGGCCCGCTACAATACAGATGATATTAAAACAGCATTTAAAGATACACAAATAAATTAGATTACAATTATCAAAAATTTACTTTTTATGAAATGTGCAGTATATTTTGCTAGCCCAATCTGTCAAACCTTAATAGATTTTCAACTTTATTACAACAGTAGAAGGACAGATTGAGGTAGGTTCATGTGCTGGCGACTGTACATTGAAATACAAAACAAAGTCACCTAGTAGGTAAAGAAGAAAAGTGGTTTAAACTTTTTGTGGTTGTTTTTGAGTCGGTTATTTTTTAAAGTTTTATTTATATAATTATAGTTATGTTTTTTGTTTCTGTATGTGAGTTTTTTTATTACTTAATATGATTAAATGGTTGTTTTGTAATTGTGCAACGTGTATAAGTTTTATTTTATAATTTGTAGGATTATTTCTTTTCATTTTGTTGAGCAGTTATTTACCCTTTAAATATAAATGTTTTGTGTTCCTGTAAGTGATGTTTTTACACAACACTGAACACTTGTGATTAAAAACAACAATGACAAGATTCATGAGTGTGACCGTGTGACGTGACGGCCCGCGGGGCGAGGGCGACAACAACACAACAACAGTAACGTACTGTGATGCATTGCAGACGGAGTCGCGTGTCGCGCTACTACTCCCAGCGATTTCCGCGAATTTATCAAATTATTTGACTGTGTCACGTTTCGTAGCTCGCGTGTATGTTCTATTTTTAAAACTCAATAATTTCGCTCTGTATTGTACTGCTTCTCGTTTCCTCAAGCATTGTGAGGAGTGTGTGTGAGTAGGATGGAGAGAGAGAGGCGCGGGCGGGGCGCGTCCTTCACTTGTCGCGCGCCGCGTTGCCGGCTGTTCTAAATATAACAACAGGGGGGAGGGGATGGGGAAGGTGCGCGGGCGGCTGCGACCGGCTTTGTTGATCTAGCTTTGTTGTAATTCTGCCATTTTAATAGGTACCCTGTTTTTTAATGACTTATCGAGGTCTGGCCAAGGTCCTGTCAAAGTCGCGACCAGCCTTTGAGCCGGATACGAGGTACTCATAAAGTCATAACATTTAATAACGATCAAAATAATAAAATATCATTCCAATTCAACTTTACTGAAGTAAACAAAAAATTTACGCAAAAAACATAGGTGGAATGTATTCAGTTTGAAAAGCGTGTGATCAGTTGAACAACCTCAATGTATTTCTGGAGGACAAACGTTACTTTATTTTTCGGTGATGAGCGAAACATATTTCCATGTACCTAACATTATAATTATGAATTTAAAGAATTTCTTTGTCATTAATAATATTTTTGATGTTTTGTTTATATTCGTATTTATGTTGAACTAAACGGAAAGAAAAAGTCCATAATTCAATTATAGGTAGTAAGGAATCCTTACGGTTGACTGGCTATAAGCAACTGTTGCTATTTTTGTATTGATGCTTGTGTATAATAATAGAATACACTAAAGTGCACGTGTTTCGGACTTGGTCCGAGTTTCAAACATTTATGTATTTATAGAAAGCATTTGTATTCATATTTTTGGTTATCAGGGCACTTCCTAAGAAACGGTAACACAAAACACCCTTTACGTAGCCGCCGCGAGGATTACAAAGTAACGCTACGCTAGTTAGGCGCGTAGCCGGACGTAGCGTAGAAAGTGCTACGCCGTAGCGCGTCCCGCACGTAGCAAGTTACCATCTCCCGTAGATCTATTCGTAGCGCGCTACGAATTCTTTTGGTCTGTTTTTGCTACATACGATTTTCTGGAAACTTAGATTTTACATATATTATAATTTATCAGTTTATTTACTTATTTAAATAGCTAAAATATATCCTTATTCAAGAATGATTTGATCAGCATTTGTGTGACTAAACTTCTTCAAGGGAATATTTCCAAATCCATTTAAAATCACTATCTAACCAAAATAAACCAATCACTGATACCTAATTCGGTCTATTTAACCCAGTACGTGTCCATGTCTTCGAAACTGATCTGAAACTGGGTCGGAACTGAATAATTAAAGGACAAGGCGGCTATATCAGGTCACTGAATATAAATTGGGTCTCGTAATTAGAACTAGGGTGACAGGTGAGAAAGGAATAATCTGGGAATTGAATCTTGATGAAGATATTTTTGTTGTATATGAGATTTACGAAGATTTATAAATTTAGTTGATTTTATCGTAAATAATTAATAAAACATGGTAATAAGATATTATTTCACTTTTAACATTACTTAGTTAATGTTGTTGTTTGTAAGTTGGGTAATAGTAGTCAACTAGTAAGTCACAAATTGTAGTACAGTCAAATTAGCAAAAAGATTGGAAGGAACTCGTGTAGTTGTAATTTTTTGTGGAATCATTAGAAGACATGAATATAAGTTTTCTCTTAGTTTGCACTATTCCTGTTATGTACGGAACATCGTTTAATATTAGGTATTATCATAAAAGTCCCAAAATTTTGAAATTTCATTAATAACTTTTTTTGGTATGTTTAGATATTATGTAGATACCCCGTTGGTGGATAATTACTTTTCACTAAAAAAGTGTAAGGTGTAAGAAACACTAATAAATTATTATTTTTAATTTGCGCCTCAAGGGAAATTAGTCTGATGGTGCAAACTCATAATAAGCACTCTTTTTTTTTTGCACCCACCTAGTTAAATTAGCACCCTTTTGCACCCCTAGGAAACCGGCATTTTACAATATTTGTAATTGTACTTCGGGGTAAATTATTGTAGTCATGTTTTTTTTAATAAACAATGTATTCTAAATATACTACATTCGCACCTAATAAAAATAACAAATATATAACTGGAAGTTTATGTAGAGTTAACGTGGAATTTCCATATCATAATTGCTCTTTGACTATCACTAAAAATGTATGTTCCTTAAAAAAATGCTAATTTTTTATAGGGTGCAAATATAAAGGAAACCAAATTAATATGATTGTGATGATTTTGAAGCAATCAAAATTTCCCCCGAAGTACAGTGGCAGAAAAACGTGAAAAACTAATTTCCGTAAATGTCACACTAGGGTTCAAAATCAATAATGTATTTAGGTCTAAATGTATATCCCTTTCCTCAGTTTACAAAACTACACAGTTTTCCCCGAGGCCGCAATGACCAAAAAAAATTTTTCTTAGTTTTTCTTTTTTTTCTGGCACTGCGTTGGTCCGATTAAAATAAATAAAATGTAATCATGTAGATTGAGGTGTTCTAAAGCATGTAAAAAATTACGCTGAGTACACCTGTATTCTCTGGTAAGTTATGACCAAACAAAAAAAAAATCAGATTTCACCCCCTTCCGTAGGAGGGGTTAATGAAATTTGTTTTTTAAACTTGATCTTTGACTCATACGAAATCATCAGAAATGTTTTTGTCTCTCCAGAGAATTTATTCCAATCTTTATTAAAAAATGACCTAATTTGACTGTACTATTGATATAATTTATTTGTGAAGTTACCGTATCCATTACGAATGCTGAACTAATAATTTAAAGTAGTTTGACTAAGGTCATGTATCGCGCCACTCCCACGTTTATTAATGTTAGCATTACGTTTCGTTTGATAAGTTTTTACAATTAACTTCTACAAGAGGCGATCTTACAATTACCTATACACATTTAATTGATTTTGTATTTTTATGTAATGTGACGTAAGTTCATAAGGTCTATTGTCACAATAGAAACGCGCATATCGCAAGATTGATATCCAGGAAACAACAGACCAGACACAAAAATTATTACTCCATTAAATGTATGCCACAAAAAAGCTCAAAAACGCGTATTTTCAAATATCTGCTTTCAAGACGGGCTAAAAATAAGAATCAACCTTTAACGCCCATCTTCACTGAGCTTTTAATTAGGGCTCCGTGACCTCCAGCTTGGACCCCAAGTCCTCGGTCCCGGGCGACCAGCTCTTCTAAATATATCCAGAGCCAAAAATAACCGTCCTCCCCTGACCCCACCCCGCCGCCCCGTCGCTGGGGGCCGCCCGCAGGCTTCGCCGCAATCCCCCGACGACCTACATCAAAACAGGCGAAGCAGGTCGCATCGGGAATCGAAACATCGCTTATGCAGTATGCAGTCCTGGTAATGCAGGTTAATATGAATAGCGTGAGTGCGGACTGTTTGCAAGTCTTCAGCACATGGGTTTCAATTGTGTTAACGAGAATTTTTAATCTACACATACCTACGATTTCTTTCGTCATAAAAGTTCGAAATTCGAAAGGAAACGACTAAACGCATTTTAATAAGCATATAATAAAGTTACATTCCAAAAATAACAGAAACGAACGAAACCTTTCTATAATACTTCAGAAAAACAGTAAAAGCAAATACGAGGAAGAAAATATTGGTCACGAGAATCCTTAAGGTGGCCCTCTACCCCCTCCTAAACCACCCCCAAAAACAGCCCTTACAAGTACACAAAACGTTAACACTCGCGTTGTTGGAGGACACCACTTAAAAGTCTCAAATAATAGTACCGGCAGAGAGTCGGATTGAAACCTTTTACGATGGTTTACTTCAATAAAAGCAACCATTTTTCGAACAGTAACTATGTAGGCTGGGAACTCCCTTCCACCTAGGTTAGGTTATTTAGGTCACAGGCGTAAGGTCGCGTACACACAGTGGCGTATAGTGTAGTGCCTGCAATGTCGTTTGTCCTTACTCAATGATCCCAATCGGTGGGGTTTTGTCGCTTTTTGTAGTAGCAATTTTTGTTGTAGGCATCAATGGCTTGTCATGCAATTCGTTTGTGCTGCCAGCCAATAAGGTTTTAGTAGTAGGTCGATTAGTAATAATAGAAATGTTACACAAATTAATTCAGGTACTTAGCTAGGACAACCAAAAACTTGAGTGAAGTACCCTCGATAGCTACTTATGGTAAAGTTGCCAACCATGGCCGGAATAAGAGGCAGCCGAAGCGGACCGATGGGTCCACCCTTTATAGCAGAACTTTTTACGTTATAATTTTATTTTGCATAGCAACGGATAGCATAAACCTCTTTTCGCAGAAAATCGTTTCGCATACACTCATTTACCATAACACCGAAACCCATAATTTTGTAAGTCAGAATCATCTTTAGGCATAAATTTCATTTCCATAATAATCAATAAGTATAACCATCATATCGTAGAAAGTTCACAACCAGAATCATCTTTTGGCATATATTTTATATCCATAATAATCAAAAGTATAACCATCATATCGCAGAAAATTCACAGCAGGCATGGCAGCAGGCATGGCTTCTGTCACGGCTCCGGCGCTGCGGGTCTCCGGCGGTCCCACTCGAGCTAATCGTCGCAGATGATTTTACGCCCACCACGTGAGGCACTTTTAAACGTCGAATATTAAAATTAAGGAAAGGGATGGGATGGGATTGATTCTACACCCATTCGCTAAGGTAGGTTGTATGGAGAAGAATGGGCAAGAAACTCCATACTTACTCTTTTTAAAATTCTATTATTCTGAAATTCTGTGATCTTCGAAGTATACTAAGTCAAATTATTCCAAATAATCGGCGCTCTAAATAAACGTTATGCTAAATGAAAGTATGCAAAATTGTAACTCTGACAAAGGTAATTATGCCCAATACAATTCTGCCATCTTAAAAGTATCCCAATTAAAATTCGGACATAAAAACATTCGGCCAAAAAACAATTATATTAAATATTTTTTATACCATAACCAATGATATACAGGGTGTTTGGTCCATCGTGTGCCAAATTGAAATGGGCGATAGAAGGGGTCATCTGCTATCCTTTCAGACCTCTTAAAACCCCTCATGCCCTGTGGATTTTTTTTAAATCGACTTTTTATTGTTTTGCTAAAAAAGACCCAAATTTTACATTCAAATGCAATTTTCTTTTTAAATATCGGTCGTATACTCTGGATTTTACTTTTATTTAGATGTGTATTGTTGAAGAGTACTGTTAAATAAAAAATTAGTGACATTAGTCACCTAGTTTTGTTTTAATTCACTCGCAAAGGTAAAACATAAATTAAAGCTGTACATGTTACAGCTGTTTATATGGCTACAGAAAAAAAACCAGAAGCGACCGGGATCTTCCAACTCCCTCATTAATTCTCCAGTCTATCCCCTTGCTAATGATGTGCCACATGCCATAAAAATATTTTAACAACTTTGTGAATACACTAGAATTGTGAATTGAGTCACCCAAGGCTGATATTCAAAATGATTTTTTTTTGCTTTTTTGATACCTGACAAAACCTTTAAATCTTATCTCATTCGTATAAGGTAACTTTTGTCTCGTATCTCTATGTTTTTGTGGGGTTTACTTGAAAAAAAATATTGCATGTTATTATTGCGTTTATTTCATAATTGTTACACATCCTGCTCGAATTGTGGGCCTTTGTTGCGAAGGCCCGACATCTATTTCGACAGTTGTTGTACGAAGTCGTATTTTCTCCTTAGGGTCCGTTCACACAGACCGGCTCGGAGAGGAGAGCAGATTCTTATCACGTTGACAGTTTTTAATATTTGTAGTAAGGTTTATTTTTGCATGTGCACTGCTTTTGTCATTAAGAATGCTTGAACTTGAACTAATAAGAGGAGCTGATTGTGCAGCCGTTTGGCTCCGATTGCGTGCTCTTTCTCGCCCGCGCATCCGATCGGTTCCGATTGCGTCCGCGCTTGTCCACGCCGACCGCCATTTTGATAGCATAAATAGTGTATCCATCCGGCTGCGAGCGATTCCGACCGGCTGCGAGCGCTTTCTGGTCGCTTCCAGCCAGTCTATGCGAAATAGTTGGCGGCTCCGCTCCGACCAACTCCAAGCGCATACGATCCGGTCTGTGTGAAAAGAAAAATGCGCGCCGATGCTCTCCGAGCCGGTCTGTGTGAACGGACCCTTTGTGGTTTTGAATGCCGCTTCCATGCGTTGGACTAGTACCTCCCTAGTTGGAACGTCCGTTGCGTACCTATACCAGCCCTTTGGAACGTCCCTAGACATAAAGTGTAACGAAGTTAGACCTAGGGAACGTGGCGGCCATGGAATAGGGCCATCGCGTCCAATCCACGCATTGTGGAACACATTGTTAAGATATTTCCTCACAGTCAAACGCCAATGCGTAGAACAGCATTTTGAAATACCATGGGCGTTCATTAAATACGGGCACATCATCGGTCACTAATTTGAGCACTATTTGTAACAATTACGAAATAAATGTTAAAAATGCTTTTTTTTTTACACGAAAATCCCACTAAAACATAGAGATACGAGAGATTTTTTTTTAAATAAGATTTACAGGTTTGTCAGGTATCATTTCATAAAAAAAAAATGTTTAAAATCATAATTTTGCATATCAGCCTTAGGGCACTCGATTCACAATTTTAGCGAATTCACAAAGTTGTTAAAATATTTTTATGGCATGTGGCACATCATTAGCAAGGGGATAGACTGGAGAATTAATGAGGGAGTTGGAAGATCCCGGTCGCTTCTGGTTTTTTTTCTGTAGCCATATAAACAGCTGTAACATGTACAGCTTTAATTTATGTTTTACCTTTGCGAGTGAATTAAAACAAAACTAGGTGACTAATGTCACTAATTTTTTATTTAACAGTACTCTTCAACAATACACATCTAAATAAAAGTAAAATCCAGAGTATACGACCGATATTTAAAAAGAAAATTGCATTTGAATGTAAAATTTGGGTCTTTTTTAGCAAAACAATAAAAAGTCGATTTAAAAAAAATCCACAGGGCATGAGGGGTTTTAAGAGGTCTGAAAGGATAGCAGATGACCCCTTCTATCGACCATTTCAATTTGGCACACGATGGACCAAACACCCTGTATAATATATCATTGACCATAACAATGTTCGTTTAAAAAAGTTTCTGCCAAGTGAGTTCTGCCAAATAGGTTTCGGAGCAACAAGTTTCTGCCAGATAGAGGGCACCCGCCGCGGACCGATAGATTAATTTCAAAGAATCAGTGAAACGATAAAATAATACAACTTCTCTGAGATATATTTTATTATCCAACTAGCTTCTGCCGGCGACTTCGTACGCGGATCCTGTTGCTTATGCTAGCGGCAACGAGGTCGTCAAAATCGAAGATCTGAAACGTCTGATGTCGAATTCTTAGAGCCTGAGACGGGAAAACAACGAGACGCGCATGACGATTCCAGATGTTCCAGTTTTCTTACAAAAATAAGTCAACAGGAAATGCTAATCAGACTAAACAAGGCTTTTGGAGTTCCACATCAGGTGTTCCATATCTTAAAATGTATTTTCTTAGCAGAAAATGCTCATCACGCGGAACAATTTTTGCTATGGCGCTATTTTTGTATCTCTTATAGTTTAGCTGATCTATTGCAGTTCTGCATCAGGTGTTCAAGTTTCCACGATAAATTATAACCTTATATGTTGCCCAGACTTAATAGCTATACAAAAAAAAATCAATCAAATCCTTTAATAACTTCTCCCGTTTTCCTAACATTTCCCTTCACTGCTCTGCTCCAGCGCAAGAGTATGAAAATTAATTGTACCAAGTTTCGTCAAAATCTGTCGAGTAGTTTTTGTTTCTATAACGGTCATACAGACAGACAATAATTTTATTAATTGCATTTTTGGCATCAGTATCGATCCCTAACTAATCACCCCCTGATAGTTATTTTGGAAATATATTTCATGTACAGAATTGACCTCTCTACAGATTTATTAAAAGTATAGAAGATAGAAAGAAGAACATTAACTATCCGACTAGGTGTGTTGCACATCCACCAGCAACATTGTTGCGGCGGAAATGTTTACGGATATGACTTTCTCAGTGGCCCGCGCGCCTCGCCCCGCTTCGTTGCAAAACATTCGGATTATCCTCACGAGGTAACTGGTTGTTGATCAATAGCTATGATTTATCTTGTATACCGGTATGGGTGCAGCTTTATTATTCGTTTTATGATTTTGACGTATTTATCATCTGTCTAGCTGTTTCATCTGTGTGGGCGTAAGGTTCGTGTCTGACTTGGCCGATCTTTAATTTTGGGTATGTTTTGATTCTAAGCGTCTTGTTGGAAATTAGTAGTTGTACCTGAAATATACTGTCAGTTGAGCTGTTGTTAGCCTCATCAACGTGCACAGAGTTAGCAGGACCCTCTCGTTTTAGGGTACATGCATTCGTTTAAGTGCTTTATATTAACGACGTTGGTTACTGGACATATAGTGGAGGCAGTCGGTGCCAGTCTCACCTATCCTTAGTCATTGTCAACAAATACCATCAACATTTTCTTCGTTTTCTAAATCTTCTCTACTAACATTGGTTTTTCTCTTTGCAGCAGAGATGGCACACGAGAGCGGTGGGGGCGCAGATGGGTCGCCACAGCACACCCCCTCCCCCCCGCACGCGCCGCGACTGCCCCTCGCTGACACCAGCTTCCATCAGCAAATCATGCAGGTAAGCATCTTCATATTTACTAATGTTACTCCCTTTTTAAAACTTCTCCTTGTATTTGAATCTTAATTTATCCTTGTCTTTTTCTAGTAATACTTCTATGTTATGGTTATTTTTATAATTTCACAATGTCTTTGTATTATATTTTCCTTCACATATTTATTTAGGTTCCTCTGTATGTGTATTGGTCTTTTATGGCTTTCTCAGTTTTTCATTTCCCCTTTTTTCTGGCGACTACTTATTTTTGTTGACTTTTTAAGCTGTCTAAATGCTCCCCTTAATATTATTTCGTTCTACTTTTATCAAAACGATCTTTGTCTGGCACTTCGCATTACAAACCTTACCATAAGTTTCAGTCTCATAATGAGTCACAAACAAGGTTCCCCAGCTATTACATAGCTCATTCTTTTATTAGATAATGTAGTGTTTGTAAACACAGCACTGATGGGAGTGGGCGGAAGGCCCGATTACATCTCATACGTACTACATGTCTTTACTACTTTGTCAATAAAAATAGCTCAATATGTTATTATTAGTGTTCTTTACTAGTTAGTTAAAGTACCTGCTCGTAGTTTAGATAACGATTTATATCTCATTGATTACGACAGTTATAAATAGCTAGACAATTTAATGATTGTCGAGAATAGCTTTGTTTCTTAAAAACTTTTATCTTTTCATATCATATCATTTATGAAACGTGTGTTGATAAACGTGTTCATGAAGTTGTACAATCTAGTAATTGCAGCGCAGACAAAGCAAACAATAATCATGAATAAAATGAAAATATAATTGTAGACAGCGGCGGAGTTTTATATTTAGCTGACAGAAATAACAGATTTGCTGACAGATTTGTAGTTGATGTATTTATTCGTGTCGGTTCTAATAATAGCTTGTTTATTTCTTGGAGCGCCCTATCTTCTGCCGATATACCGAGATATATAAAAATACTCATTCCGCGAAAAATAAACATAGGCAAAGTTTTAAATAAATGTAGCACATTCCTGTAATAAGTGTAACAAACTACTTGATTTGAAAATCTAAATATTAGGTACCCGTTGTTGTTGTTTTCCTTTTTAGTTCACATGTTTCCTAAACATCTCTACTTTCTGATCTTACCCTCAGGCTCAGCATCAGTCCTTCTGCCAAATCGGAATTCTATTTAAAACCAAATCCGTCATCATTTAAATAAGAATGTTGTACAAAAACTCTCTCACAAAGATAACGAAATGCAGGTGAAGGAGCGAAGCCCGCAGATTACCGTGACCTTTTCCCGAAATATAGCGAACGCTCGCCGCATACATATTATTTTTACGCGATATTTATACCGACCGGCGCGCGCGCACTATTAATACCACGTATACTTTCGTGTGTATGTATGTGTGTAGCGTCTGCATATGTTATGATTATATGCGTATTATACGGATTAAATTTAGATATGAAATTATTTGCGGCCCCTTTCTGCGTGCTTGTTGAACATTGCCTGTAGTTCTGCTGCTATTTAATTGCATAGGAAATTGAGTGTTCCACAATGTTAAGATAACGCAGGGCGGGTTCTATTGTAACCATCCGGCGTATAATATGGATATGTAGAATAGTTTCTTTTTTTTTTGGAATTATCTCATGATAAACAAGTTACTTAATTAAATACATTGACGCCAAACTATAAACAGGTTACCCGCAGAGCTACTATGTACTAGGAGTTTTAAGTTTCTGTAGATGTTAGTTTTCGTCTCATAAGGTTAAAACATACAGTTAAAGTGGACCACTAAATGAAAACTCCGTATTATCGGGATTAGAGTACCTCCGTCTACGATAAATGATCAGTCATCATTTGTAATCGACCAAACAGTCCCGATTGTTTACATAAAGTAACCACCAAATCATAAGTCATTCACGATTGCAGAATCTGTCATAACTTCCTGGCATCTTCCTCGCTCATGATGGAAGTTACGTGGTCAGTGGCGAAGCCCCGGACTCCCGCACACGACAATATTCGCCCCGCCCACGCTGCCACGCAAAACATCCGTTCGCGCGATCTATTCGCGGCGCATTCCGAACACCCGCCATTTTTCCCCATCGAACAAAAATAATGCTCGCGTCGCCAGAAATACGCGCACGCGCACCTTGGTGTGCCTTTTGAAGTCTTTTTCGTAAATGGAAAGCTTCCGATTCGCGGTGCAAGGTAGCATTGTCTGGTCAATGGTTTGGGTGTGACACCGTGAAGGAGATGGTACCTAACGATGTTCCGATGTATGTTACATAGAAGTTTGGAGAGAAGTTCCGCCAACCAAGGAGCACTAATACGTCTATTTCAAGAGCGTTTTGTTGAATGTAATAATTTTTATTCACGTTTCCATTATTAAATGACGTCATTAACACGCATTGCTGGTGCAGTATTAGTGCTTGTTGTTTGGTCCAGCCCCTAGAAGTAACAGTTCCCCTCCACGGTCGTGGTCGACTGGTGTCCTACATGTATTTCATCTCTCGTTGTCAGAATCAGAACCCAAGAAAGAACCATATTGCTGAGCGGGCGAAACAGACATTAGAGAGTAGTTTCCTGTTGCAAGTGAGTTCAAATTACAATAATAATGTTCAGTCAACAGTGTTCCATGTGTCGCATTCAATGAACATGTCCAAATGTTGTCCAAAATATATTTGGGGACGTGCCAAATTTTCATACCATCAATTCTGTATCATTTAGCCTGAGTCATTGTCTCATTAAATCATAAATGCCATCGAGGCATTTCATAATAAATTCAGTGAAGCCATACGCCTGTCATCTCCTAACATGCAAAACAATTTTAAAACAAACATATTTTACATTCAATTAATAATATCAAAATTGAGGCAAACGTTTGGACATATTGATCAGCACTGCGTAACATCTATTAATATACTTGTGAATACTGAATTAAAACAAATGATGAAGTAATTGAATAAGACACAGGTTGTGCGGTTTCTAACTCTATTAACTGTCAGTGGTGTAAAAGGTGATCAAATTAATATAATCAGTGTAAATACTTGTAAAACCGATAAAACGGTAACATTTTTTCTGTGTTAATTAGTGGTATTAAATTGTTCGAGCATAAACTGTTTTTGTATGAAAATCTTAAAATACCAAATGTTTTAAGAAGAAAAAACGGCTGCTGTTGTGAGAGGAGATTAGCTTTCTATAGAAATTCGCATCCTTAGTTATTTCATTGTCTAAAAATAGTATCTCAAACCAGCAAAAGCTGATGAAAAAAAATTAACACAAAACCCATCAAAAATATAAAATATCGAAGTAAATGTCTAATCTCCACCCTCAAAACGCCGATTGTAAAATGATCAAGTGTGTCAAATGCCTTACTGATAACTAAAACAAAATAGCTCCTTGTGGTACTCCAATACTGATAATTTGAATAACATTTACAGTTAAAGAAACAGCAACAGCTGCAGCAAGAGATCCTCCTGCAGCACTTCCAGCAGCAGCGGCAGCAGCTAGCGCAAGAGCACGAGCAGCAGCTGATGCACCATTTGAAGGTAAATATGCTGCAGGTAAATACAAATCGAACACTTTATTTATTAGATCATAGTTAATTTTAGTTTCTTTTTATTTTTAAGCGATTTTTCTTTCATGAACAGTACTTCTCGTAGATACAGAATAAGTGGCTGATACAAGGTTATTTTACATTCCTTTATCAAAATTTAAATTTCTGATTTTACTACGAATAAACAGCTCTATCCACAGAACAACCAACAAAACATCATGTTTATAAATAGTCATCAACAAAACCAGCAATCAAGTTTTTTGAAGCTCACCTTAAGAACTCGTCACACAGGTCATGTGACGGGCCGGACCGGTCGGCTGAACATAAGCGACTGTAATTGCTTTATTTCGTACACGCCGATGTCCGACCCTGATTGATGTGAGATCACGCGCCGGGGATTACCGGCTCCCTCGTGGTCTTGAACTAAACATCTAGATAGGTCAATTCAATCAAAGAAATAGAAATTAGGAGTTTTCGGGGGCAATGGCCTCTTTCAACATGGTAGCGATTAAGACCTTTTGAGAGATTTTGGGACGCTTAATCATCCTGACGACATGAAATAATAGACTAACGATTGTTTCTGCACAGGCAACATAGAGAAAAGTTCCGCTAATGCATTCGCTACTGAAATAACCTCAATTCCCAGTACCTTTTCTCAAGATTCGCCGTAAATCAATAAAAACAAACGCTCGGACATTACTCCTGAATGTGGCACACGGCTCGACAGCACCGTATTAATAGTCATGAATGGGCTGCACTACTACTACTAATTACATCATTCAAACTTGCTAGTACTTTGTGTTATGTTAAGGGCTTAGTTCTGCCGCTCCTATGGGCTTGGACGTTGTTGGTGACGTGACGTCTGTAGCGCGTCATCAGCGGGTCTCTGTTGTTAATACAGTGTGTCCGGGCACGAGTTAGCGATATTTGAAGAGGATATTCTAGGCTCATTTTCATCGACAAAAATGCTTTAAAAAAAATTCTTACTCCAAAACTTCGCGAATGGCAGCCATTTCAAATTTTTGATCTGTCGAACTGAGGTGTGTACAACAAAATGCAAATATCTTTGAATCCAAGAGACCTAGATTCATGCAAATAACTTTACTGTAAAGTTAAACGTTGAGGCTTATCAAAAACTTACGAAAATTTTCTAAATAATATGTAAAAATAGCCAAAAAACATGGGCAAACATGAAATTGTACACAAAAATTACTGAATAATTTCACATTTTTAACTCTAGCTCGATGAGTACCCCTAAATTTTGCTAAGGTTTTTGCATTAATTTAAAAGTGTTTGAGTCAGGCTATAAAATGATATCAAAATTATCACTCTACGTTAAGTATCTTAGGAGTTATTCTCAATTGAGTATCACCCTTCCGTCTCGCCCCGCATCAATAAATCCAAAAAACTGTACTATTTCAGTTTAAGGATGGTTACTTGGGGATCATTTACGCGGTGTCAATAATGCCAGCTCATAAATATTCGTTGGAACGATTTAGCTCACCCAAAGAATGCGACACCTGTAATATTGGGGTACATGCGCTAAGGAAGGGTGATGTTCAAGTGAGAATAACTCCTAAGATACTTAATGTAGAGTGATAATTTTGACATCATTTTATAGCCTGACTCAAATACTTTTAATTTAATGCAAAAACCCTAGCAAAATTCAGGGATACTTATCGAGCTAGAGATAAAAATGTGGAATTATTCAGTAATTTTTGTGTACAATTTCGTGTTTGCCCATGTTTTTTGGTTATTTTTACATATTATTTAAAAAACTTTCGTAAGTTTTTGATAAGCCTCAACGTTTAACTTTGCAATAAAGTCATTTGCATGAATGTAGGTCTCTTAGATTCAAAGATATTTGCATTTTATTGTACACACAGATCAAAAAATTAAAATGGCTGCCATTCGCGAAGTTTTGGAGTAAGAATTTTTTTTATAGCATTTTTGTCGATGAAAATGAGCCTAGAATATCCTCTTCAAATATCGCTAACTCGTGCCCGGACACACTGAATACGTATCCCTAGTTATGCAGGTGCAGTAAATATCTGTTTGTAGTCCTCACCTAGTAGTGAAATACGTATCGTTGTGGAATGCGAATGGACTGTGTTGCAAGAATGGTGACACAACTTTAATGGATAACTTTTATACAGTGTCGTTAAAACAAATTGAAGTATAATAAAACTATAATAAATAAATGATACCAAAACAAAGGTTCGTCACCTTCATAAACAGACGTTGACACACATCATGAAAGGCTTTTGAACTACTGCAGCTTTAACGATGAATTTTTACACTCATTAAGGATAATATTTATTAGTATCGCTGAACACCCTAAGGATTTACATCATCTAAACAAATAGCTGCGATAAGTTATCGGAAAGTACGACGGTAAATTGATAAGCTGTGATTAATCGTTATCTATCAAAATGGTCTAAAAATAACACTGGCAGCATTATAAATAAAACAAGTTCTGTGGAAGAAGGGACATCTCGTCAGCTAAAATGAAGTTTCCCTCAACCTATCATGCGTTATTCCACCATTTTTGGGGACCAATCCTATTTTACTTTTAGGCTGGGCGTTACCTCTCAATGAAAATATAATTTTCATTAAGCAGTGTAACTATATTAATTGAAAACAAAGAAGCTTAATACTGAACTTGGCTCTTGGCCCTACTGAAAGACGCAGTTTACACAAACAATTTTGTGTTAAGAATTTGATCCAAAAGAGAAAATGTTTACAAGAAAAACGAACATCCAAAATACTTTCACAATAAAAAATCGGTAAATAATTATGATGACATTGGCAAACGACGTAAACAGTGTTTATTTGTAAAGTATGCGAGGGAATGATCTGATGATGCCGTGTTTAACGGGATCGGCATCCGTGACGCACCTCTTACTCACTCCCGAATCATTCGCTCGATGTTAGTGCTAGTATCATTAACTAGTTTGACAGAACGAGGTCCTCTGACTCAGTGCGAAAGTGTTCGAATCTTGAAGCGAAGTAAATAATGTGCATTCCTCCGTAGTTGCTGTTCTGATTATTTTTATTTATGTTATCATAGCTAGATAACTAACCAATGCCGGATTCCTTCTTGTTATTGCATGGCATAGGCAATGCTTCCATATCTATAATGAACAGAATTCGGGACCTTCTGCCTTTACCACCCGTGGTTGACTGATATGATTACATGCCCAATACATGCGAGCTGTATGCAAGTTTAACAACATTGTTCAGTTGATCAAACATTATCTAAATGAGGCTTTAGACTTCCGATCCGCGTTTGTACCGCCTGCCGCCGCCGGCCAACTTAAGGAAAAACAAGTAAATGGCCACTCCCTCCAGATATTTATCTTTTGTTCAAGCTTATTAATGCGGATATTATGAACTTTAAATCGTGATACAAGGACTTTTATTATTCATACGATCCAAGCGAATCAGCTGTTTATTAGCCGACGTCATCGCATGGCCGTGTCTGATTGGTATAGTCCAATAATGGCCACTACACTATTTAATCTGAACAAAAATGTGGCGATATCGAATAAGCTCAATATTGTGAATAACAAAGAATCAAAATGAGATCACGCATTCATTACAAAATTGCAATAAAACTACAAAGTCATCGTGATACAGCAACCACAATTATCAGCCACTTATTTCATTACTGATTGTAAATGAACTTTGTTACTGTCATTAAGTTTCATATCTTTTATAATCAGGGCCGGCGTTTCGGGGGCCCGTCTTTTGCAAATTGACGTTTTGAAGTGCTGATCAGCCTATTTTAAATAATTTACTTATGATTTAGATTCATTATTACTGTTCATTGTAAAGGGAAGTCGCACTTAATATGAGAATCCAACTCGATTCAACGTCCCATTGGATTCTTAAAAAACACCATTGAAACCCAAAGGCAGTACACAATCAATTCAGATGGCAATTCAGATTTAACGCTATGTTGCATAAAAACAGATCGACGAAGAGTTCCGCCGCTCATAGAATTTTGACGTTAAAAGATATTGATTTGAAAGTCTCTAAAAAATTAATCATTTACTTGCTTTAAAAAAACTTTGATCCAAATCTGAATTGACTGTGAAACCGCTCGATAAGTTATTTTGGACCCTCCTTAAGAGGGATCTTTTAGCAACAATAACGGCATGAGTAACGTTCCAGTTGTGGGAACAGCAGAAGGCCATGGAGGAGGCCGCGCGGCGGGAGGCTCGCGAGGCGCTGGAGGCTCGCGAGGCGCGGGAGAGGCACGAGCGAGACCGCGTCGAGCTGCTGCGCAAGAAGGACAAGCACGAGCACAGCGCCAACGCCTCCACCGAGGTCAAGCAGAAGCTGCAGGTAACATTCACATTACAACACTACTTATAACACTTTAGCTGTATAATTATTGTTTTTTTTATCCTTTTAATGATTTAATAGTCTTGACTTGAGTACATCGCTTTCACATTTATTCATTCTTTAAATTGTTATTTCATAACATTGTTAAACATTTTTGAAAAAGAGTAAGTATGGAGTTTCTTGCCCATTCTTCTCCATACAACCTACCTTAGCGAATGGGTGTAGAATCAATCCCATCCCATCCCTTTCCTTATTTTAATATTCGACGTTTAAAAGTGCCTCACTGATGGCCTATTAAAATGAATGATTTGACTCCAAAAAGAAAGTTATTTTGACTTATTAATTCATGGGGGCTAGACGCAAAAAATTCTTATTCACTTTTTGGAAATATACACCATCCGAAAAGTTTCTTGTATCGCGCGTTGCGAAGGGTGCTAGAGCTTTGGAGTGGAGTGGAGTCCAAGATTTTTGATTGTTACTTTAAAGTTATTTTGTTTTGTAGAATCTCTACATGTGATTCAAATTCTAAATAATTTTACCTGTAATTTAACATAACGTTTTATTTTTTTCCAGCAATTCTTAAAAAAGAAACAAGCTACTATTAATGGAACTGGACCTGGATCTTATAGAAATTGGTAAGTTTATTTTTCCTTAAACTTTTTCATGAGTTCAATCTTCATTAGACGCTGTTAGAGGATTGGGGGTTCCCAGCACAGTCGGGATAATCAACTCTGATACCAGATGGAGCCATCTCTTTTTAGGAAAAATATATTATTTGAGAGCGTGAAAGAGTGAACAGGTTACTTCTAGGCAAGAGTGCTTCTCCGCTACATCTTCGTTTACAATCAGGCGAGATAGTGGTCAAACGCGAACCTATAATATCTATAAAAAAGGTATATATCTAAGAAAGCATCAACAGTCTTCAACATATCTGTATAATGTTCCACAGGGGTATAGTGAAGTCATCGTCTGGCGAGTCGATAACGTCGACGGGCGCGACGGCGACGCACCCGTACCGGCTGGCGGCGCCGCTGCCGCTGGCGCTCAACGCCGCGCCGCCGCAGCCCTCGCCCGACTACCCGCTGCGCAAGACCGGTACGTACACCGACATGCTGTGTGCATCCTTGTTGTGTGGACCTACACTCACTGTGAGACACTACTCATCAAACATTTACTTGCTAAACATGATTCCCCAGAAGAGAGTCAACAAAAAATAATAATATAAAATCTGTCGTGTCCCTCTCTGCCTTCTTTTGAGGTTTGGTCAGTGGTATCACACAGTAAAAGTGATGTGAAGTGAATTTGTGAATGATTTATAAAATTAACGTGTTTAGGCTGTAAATATGAGACTGTTGTACATTAGATCGATGAAACGCGTTACAACGCGCGATCAAGACGTTGTGAGAAAGAGATGGTGCTAATTCGCCTTGTTTAGCTGTCTCTCTCTTGCATTGAAACATAATTGCTTTAACATGTATTACTATGGAGTCAGAAGTTACACTTTACTAAAAAAACATAATTTATGAATACAATTTCGGAGCTTGTCATTTCAGTAATTATTTATTTGATTTTTAAATGTCACAAGAATGATCTAATGACGTTTAAAAATCAAATAAAAATTACTGAAATTGTCAATGAAAAATCAATATGTCGGCATTAATTCTGCGCCAATAGCTCCATGTACAAGTTGACATAGGTGTCGTTTGTGTGTTAACCCGTTAACGTGAGCATGCGCGTGCACTAACCCGCAGCGTCGGAGCCCAACATGCTGAAGGTGCGACTGAAGGCGCGCGTCATCGAGCGCCGCGCCTCGCCGCTCGCGCGCAGACCCTTCAAGACGCGCGTCAAGCACCGCAGTGAGTACACACCTACTGATGGAATGCTGCTGGTTTTCTGTTGTAGTTGTTGCATTTTGTTGTTTTATTTTTTACTAAAACTATGATTTTAAAGAGATTTCTATATAAATATGTCCACGACTGACATTAAAAATATTCTATCACGGCTGTTGTATCACCCCCATGAGTATTTTTAAATTCTTGCACAACATTCATAGAATCCTTTTTTTTTAATCACTCTTCGTAAACTAAGGTTTTTTTTACTTTTGATAAGCACTCAATCTTTCTTTTGAAATTCTATCATCTAACAGTGTAAAAATTGTAACGTAATATTTTACAAATACTTAGATCCAAGAAAGAAAATTGAAGTTCTGTATTGACCACTACACTAAAGATGAATCGCTGCAAAGACCAGAATGACGTAAGCCGTCACAAACACATGACACTACAGAACTTGTCGTCTGGACGTGTTTGAAGATTATAATATTTACGTATTTCTCATAGACTGCGACGGCAGCTCCCCGCGCGGCTCCCCGCCGGGAGGAGCGGGAGGAGCGGGCGCGGGCGCGCAGGCACCCATCAGGGAGGAGGAGGAGGGCTGCGGGCGAGCGGCCGAGCTGCTGTTCTCGTCGCCCTCCATGCCCAACATCAGCCTGGGCCGGCCGCACCAGCCGCCGCCGCGCGCGCCGCCGCCGCCGCCGCCGCACGTGCCGGTGGGTACCTGTCCGAGGACACTGTGACCCTCGCCGTCAGTTCAGACCGTGTGTAACGTGGCCGTGCGCAGGTGCTGCCGGGGCTGCCGCCGGTGTCGGAGGCGGAGGGCTGGTCGGCGGGCGCGCGCCTGTGCAAGCGGCCGCTGGGCCGCACGCACTCCGCGCCGCTGCCGCTCGGGGACCCCGCGCTCACGCCGCCCACCGCGCACCACTACCTGAGGGACCAGATAAGGAAAACTGTGAGTACCGCATACTACTAAACACCACTTACTAGCCTCGTCTTTTGAACGTGGAAGATAAATGTTCATCTTCAGAATGTAAATAATTGATCTCCCACTTCCACCAGGTGTTAACGCGTGCACACGACGCTGCCGCGGCACAACTCCGAGAAGAGGAGGGCGAAGTGATCGACCTGACCGCCCGGCGCGCGCCGCCCGCGCCCTGCAGCAGCGCGGCGCCCGCCCCCGCGCCCGCGCCCGCGCCCGCTCCTCCCTGCGAGCCCGCCCCGCTCGCGCGCGCGCTCAGCTCGCCGCTGGTGGGCGCGCGCACGCCCGCTACAGGGCTCGCATACGACGCGCTCATGTTAAAACATGGGTGAGTTGCTAATCTGCCATTAGAAAATAAATACTACTAAAAATAATAGCATTAACTTGTTATTATTTCTTTCTATATCTGAAATTAAAAATATAAGTAAAATCTTCCCTTCTTTAAATAAAACATCTGTTTATTGTGATATAGCTGAAAGATTTTATAAATGTTTGAAATTATTAGTGTCAGAAGAATGCTGTTTTACATTTCCAATTTGAATGATGATGCAAAAGATGATGCAGTAATGATGGTATGTGTGTAGGTGTGCGTGTGGTGCGCACGCGCCGACCCACCCGGAGCACGGCGGGCGGCTGCAGTCGGTGTGGGCGCGGCTGTGTGAGACCGGGCTGGTGGCGCGCGCCGAGAGGACGCGGCCCAGGAAGGCCACCTTCGAAGAACTACAGGTATGGAGGCAATCGACTTTATAAATATTTGCATCGCAAAACATGTAAAAAATTATATTTAAGATTTTTGAACGTTGTTGTTTTTTTTATTCTATTTTAAAATAAATAAAAAAAATATTGTAAATTATAATGAGAAAGTCACTAACATTTTAAAGATTTGAATTTACTATTTCTATAGATGAGGAAAACTGATAATTATGTTTTATTTTTTTATAATTTCGTTAATATTAATCTAAACATGTACTAATTGGACTCATTTCAGACTCTGAAATGAGTCCAATTTGTACATGTTTAATTTTCTGAAATTCAGAGTGACTTTTGTAATTATTTTTTATGGAAGAGATAGTTTTATAAAAATCAACTACCTAATCAAATTTTTAGAAAACTATAAAATCGACTCTAGACAAATATTAAAAGCTGCAAATTCGATTTGTAGACATGTTTAGCAAAATATGTAGAAACGATACCAGTGGCGAAGGGTGAATATCCTTGAGTGAGATGTGTGAATTCGAATAACTATACTTGTGGCCCCATTAAAATGAACACTTATCGCATGGTCATTAAAATGAATCGTTCAGAAATAAAGTGAGTGTGGTTCTATCCAGTCGGTGCACTCTGAGACGCACGTGGCGGTGTTCGGCGGGCGCGCGCGCGAGGCGGGCGCGCTGGGCGGCGTGCGGCAGCTGGTGCGGCTGGCGTGCGGCGGGCTGGGCGTGGACTCGGACACGGCCTGGTCCGACAGCAGCACGCCGCCCGCCGCGCGCGCCGCCGCCGGCGCCGTGCTGGACCTGGCCGTGCGCACCGCCAAGGGGGACCTCCGGAACGGGTGAGGCCACCACAACATTTTATTCTATCCATAATGCGGCGTGCGGCAGCTGGTGCGGCTGGCGTGCGGCGGGCTGGGCGTGGACTCCGACACGGCCTGGTCCGACAGCCACACGCCGCCCGCCGCGCGCGCCGCCGCCGGCGCCGTGCTGGACCTGGCCGTGCGCACCGCCAAGGGGGACCTCCGGAACGGGTGAGGCCACCACAACATTTTATTCTATCCATAATGCGGCGTGCGGCAGCTGGTGCGGCTGGCGTGCGGCGGGCTGGGCGTGGACTCCGACACGGCCTGGTCCGACAGCCACACGCCGCCCGCCGCGCGCGCCGCCGCCGGCGCCGTGCTGGACCTGGCCGTGCGCACCGCCAAGGGGGACCTCCGGAACGGGTGAGGCCACCACAACATTTTATTCTATCCATAATGCGGCGTGCGGCAGCTGGTGCGGCTGGCGTGCGGCGGGCTGGGCGTGGACTCCGACACGGCCTGGTCCGACAGCCACACGCCGCCCGCCGCGCGCGCCGCCGCCGGCGCCGTGCTGGACCTGGCCGTGCGCACCGCCAAGGGGGACCTCCGGAACGGGTGAGGCCACCACAACATTTTATTCTATCCATAATGCGGCGTGCGGCAGCTGGTGCGGCTGGCGTGCGGCGGGCTGGGCGTGGACTCCGACACGGCCTGGTCCGACAGCCACACGCCGCCCGCCGCGCGCGCCGCCGCCGGCGCCGTGCTGGACCTGGCCGTGCGCACCGCCAAGGGGGACCTCCGGAACGGGTGAGGCCACCACAACATTTTATTCTATCCATAATGCGGCGTGCGGCAGCTGGTGCGGCTGGCGTGCGGCGGGCTGGGCGTGGACTCCGACACGGCCTGGTCCGACAGCCACACGCCGCCCGCCGCGCGCGCCGCCGCCGGCGCCGTGCTGGACCTGGCCGTGCGCACCGCCAAGGGGGACCTCCGGAACGGGTGAGGCCACCACAACATTTTATTCTATCCATAATGCGGCGTGCGGCAGCTGGTGCGGCTGGCGTGCGGCGGGCTGGGCGTGGACTCCGACACGGCCTGGTTTTTCATTATTCGTTAAAGATTGTACGGTCTCATCGCCGTACATTTTTCTTGCTTACTCGTCAACCTACTTTCGGCCAACGATGCACCTCATAATGTCGCATAATAAAATAACGTGACAAAACGAATTCCAAACAGTCAACTAATAACTCAGTAGCTATCAACAACTAAGAGAAATAATCGCCTTCCACGGTTGTAATTTACTTTTAATTAAATATACGGAACTTGTGTATTTTAGTGGAAAAGTGTTTCTCTACTAACTTCAACTTAAACATCGTCACGACAAATCAGTGTACGGAGTTAACTACTTACAACCCGTACAAAGATCTTAACCCAAATATTTCACTCCACCACCCTAATTATGTTCCAGCTCAAAAAACTTGCCATTTTCAATATATTCTTTTTACCTGTCTGCCTAAAAATCTGTCTTATCCCAAATTCTAATGCTTTGTATATCTAGATCAAACATTATTACAAAAAAAAAAACTAATAAATAAGTGTATACAAAGAATACAAAAGTAATATAACAAAGTAGCCCACACACTAACCGATACCGTGTACCGTCAGATTCGCCGTGGTCCGTCCTCCCGGGCACCACGCGGAGCCCAACCAGGCGATGGGCTTCTGCTTCTTCAACTCCGTGGCCGTGGCCGCGCGCATCCTGCACACCAGGCACCGCCTGCAGAGGATACTCATCGTGGACTGGGTGCGTATCACAACATCATACTATTTTGTTAAAGGATTAATTGGAAACTTGATATTGGGAATTCTAAGTTATTAAAAGTACCGCAGTATTGTTTCCACCTATTTTAAACTATCCAAAAAACGATTTAAAAATATCAGTTTTGCGATCATTCCATCGAAAATGTATTACTTATTATTTTCAAATCAACAACTCTAATCTTTGCCAACTACATTCTTTTAATTAGCGAAAGTTCAAATGCGATTAATATTGTCACTTAAAAATCGAACTTTTTCTTATCACCTAGCTAGGGTCACCAGTTGAAGAATCTAACACTTTTTCCAATTCGAGTTAACTCCATTTCAGAAAAAAAGACAATCTGAATGTTTTATATTTTTGCTAGCTTGCTCCAGCGGATTTAGCCGACATAAGGCGCTTCTGTTCATTTTTTTACACCCAAAACGAATTTATTGAAACTTAATTAAAAAGACGCATTTATGTTAATGTCCTTTTACTTCGTAGTTTCTTTTTTAAATCAGTAATCTGCGCATATTTATCCCTATTTGTAAGAGGACGTGCAAAAGGCGCAAACGGCATTTGTGCACGCTAATAGCAGATGCTTCTACATTCGGAGCGCATCTGACCACTTGCGTGCTGTAACATGTAGCGCATAGGCGCATCGGCCACGAGCGTCTTAACTTCTTCCCCGTTGCAACCGGCGCCGCCATAAAAAGGCGCAAGTGCGCGGGCCCCGTCTTGTTTTCGTAGAACCGAATCAACGTGAGGATTGGTGGGGGCCGGCGGGTATGTTTAACGACACTTGACCGTTTCTATGTCAGTTGCGCCAAAGTAGGTTGTAGGAGCCGACGACTTCCGGTCGCGTAATTTTGCAGAGTGATTCGCGTAACAAAGTGATTTTTTATTAACCTAATTCCGACAAGAGCAACGACCGCCCAACATCTTTAGCTACAACCACAGCTAACGTACGAGACGGTCTGCTTGACAGCTTGAAAAACACCTACATTTGAACACGCACTGTTCGTTTTCGATCAGGCACCCTACAGATAGGTGTGATTATGTCTCTCAAGCATGTGTGGCACAGTTAGAATACGCCCGTAGACTTTCTTGTTCTTTCTATTTTATGCTGGTTAAGTATGATTCTTGGCGTAAATTGAATAACAACAGGTGTTCCGGGTGAGTTAATCAAGGATTGGTATGACCACCAAAGAACCAGGTTAAATCGTGCGGTAATTTTTCTGACGCCGCGGTTTGGTCACCCGTGTGAGGTGAGCTACAACGGGTCGGCAGCCATCATTCCCCTTCACTCGCACATGTACGCGCGGCTGATTGTCCCAGCTGAGCAACATCGGAAGTGTGATGCTCGATTGCTGGTCACTGTATCAACAGTACGAGCTGCCCAGGTAATATGGCCATTGCTCAGTGCGCAGGAGTGCGTGCGAGGCGTCTGCTTGGGTAGACGGTCGCTTGTATAATGCAAACAACTGGTATTTAAAGCCAATGTCGTAAGCTGGAAGATGTGGCACTTGTGCGCTCTTCGAAGCGTTACTCCCGAACAAGGAGGCGCTGTTTAAGCAGCATAGACCACATAAACACGCATCCGCCGTGCATTATGCAGAAGACTGAGGAGTATAATCATTATGTTTAGCGATTGTGGCGCTATGAAAAAGCCTTCGATTCAATCTAAACGCTGTCGGCGCTATTGCAGTCCCTCCAACGGTGTCGGCGCTCGACTATAGGCCGCCTGCAATGGAGCTGTTGAAGTGTTTGTATAGAAACGCCACCATGGCCATCGCGACTTCAGAAGCACCAGCACAAAACGCAAGCCCGATTGCCGCCCGGCGTTTTCAAGCTCTTGGAATGCACACGGACTCTGTATCAACATCAATGGCGAATACATCACTCACCTTCGTTTTGCCGATGTTCTGTTCTGATCGAGCAGTTCATTGGCTGCACCTCAATGCTAGAGCTCAGCGACTTCAGTATCGGAGGAGCCTAATGGATTGACGTCTTGTGAGCGGCATCCATGGGCTCGTGCCCGGGCCTTTCCGCCCCGGCCCCGGGCAAAGGTTACCCCGGCCCCGGCATGACGTCCGGGTATAAACTTCAACATTCCGGTTCCGGTAGTTAAGGCCGTTAAAAGCTGAAGTCTCACTTACCATTTAATTTCTTGCTTTCGTGGCTTCGTCGCCTTTTAACATTATTGTTCTTGCAATCTATATAATTATGCTTTACTTTCACAAGTTGTTAATGTACATAATGTTTAGTCACATGTAAAATCGATGTGGTGCTCGGCTAGGTGAACAGTATTTTTGCCATCACGCGCTAACGCCCGTACTTCAGGGACGTCTGACTGTCCGGCGCACTCGGCTGACGCCTGCCAACAACGCATTGAAGTGGGTATATTGCATAACATATCTGCGATTCGTCTTTCTGATAGTTGTTTTTTGTCTTTGTCTGAGCGGTACAATCTTACACACTTTTATTATTATCCATATAATGCCTATACGTATAATATTCTTTATATCTGTACTTACAAGTATTTTATTTTATTGGTGACACATATTTATATACCTATATTTGTTTTTTGTTGTTTTCACTGTCATTACGTAACGCCACAGCTGTAAAGCTGTTTACATCTCTGACGTGTCACAAGGCTCAGTTGTGCCGCGCTCCCGCGGCCTGACTTTAGTGCTGACTGAGCCTATGTGGCACAGCCGTGAGGCACACGGTACCTTTTGATGGTATTCTCATTTTTAATTTTATTGTGTGCATATGGCGTAAACTCATTTTCTTTCTTTCTTTCTTTTCTGTCAACGGGTCGGCCTTAACTTAACATGGACAAGACGAAAGTCATGTCGAATGTCTATGTGGCACCCGTTACCGGTTGTTGTTGGGAGCGAACTCTCGAAGTTGAGACCATTCTTCGAGAAAGTGGTTCTATCCAATCGGATGGGCAGCGTTTGGGAAGCTACGTGATATCCTCACGAGAATCCCACAGTGTCGGGGAAGACAAGTGTGTTTAACCAGTGTGTTGCCAGAGATTACATATGGCTCTGAAACGTGGTCTTTCACCAGAGTCACCGACTCTGGTTGAAAGACCACGAGACTCTCTCGATCATAGCTCATAAGATTTGAAGTTGACGTGGCAATGTGCAGGCCACATCGCTGTAGAACTGACTTTATTTACAGAATAATAAATTAGGTTACGGCTTATACACCGTGACTTTTGAGATCGTCTTACAAAACGGTGGAACTTCATGACAATGATAGAACACGATACTAAAAAAATAGCGTCGTAAGAGCATCCTGAAAATTTTTAAAATATTTTATTTTTATTATGACGGCTGTGTGTTGAAACACCCTTGTCTCATACAACGAATGATCTACGACTGGGATCGCTGGGTAGGTATACTTTACAGAGTTAAACATTTAATGTTGTGTTTCACTTTGAGCACCTATTTATTGTAAAAATTGGAATTAAAGATGAAATGATTATTGCCTAATAAATGTATTATATTTTGGAAATATAAATGATTATTAACATTTATTATTATGTTATACTCCATATAAACATAATCTAAAATTCCTTCGTTTCTAAGCCATGTTACTTGTTAGTTCTGTAACACAGGCCTAACATATGGACAATTAATATTCCATCAGTAAAGGCAACGTTATCTACCATGTTGTTTTACCAATTACAGCAGGTCATATTTTACAATGCTAAGAGAAACTGTTTTTCTTTAATTTTATTAAAAAATACATAAATTCATATTATTACTCTATACCAAAACTATTATACTCGGCAGATCAACGTAAGTATTAATATTTTATTAAAAATCGTTGGCAATTAACTTTAATTTCATTAATCGATCGTTTAAGTCTCCGTTTTTAGCAGGTGTTAGCATGGCGCTTTTTAACTATCGGGGGCAGTATGGTCACCACGAAGAATAACCGGCAAGAAACTCCATTTAAAAAAACAATTGAATGTTTTATATTTTTGTTAGCGACTTCCAGCTTTCCGACAAATGTCTTTTTCAAAAGTTGTGTTACCTGTTATGTCAGTTCGTAGGACTAATAAATGTGTGATCTGCGTAGGACGTGCACCACGGCAACGGCACGCAGCAGATCTTCTACTCGGACCCTCACGTGCTGTACATGTCCATCCACCGGCACGACGACGGCAACTTCTTCCCCGGCACCGGCGCCGCCACGGAGGCGGGCGCGGGCCCCGGCCTGGGCTACACCGTCAACGTGGCCTGGTGCGGCGGGACCAACCCGCCGCTGGCAGACGCCGAGTATCTCGCCGCCTTCCGATCTGTTATCATGCCTATTGCTAAGGTGAGCGGATATTACGAAAGGTACGATTGTCCATGATTCCTCGACACTTCAACGTAACGAATGCTTGAAGTTGGAATTTGACAGTATTTCGTTTTCGTTAACCAAATAGGGAGCAAATTCCAGCATGTCTCGGCAGTTATCCCGAGCGGTTTATCTATTTTATGCTGTCTATCTACGATCTTGTTCATCACTAACAAAGTGTTTCTCATTTGTTTAGGAGTACGACCCAGAGATAGTGTTAGTATCGTGCGGGTTCGACGCCGCGGCAGGTCACCCGCCTCCGCTGGGCGGCTACAACGTGTCGGCAGCCTGCTTCGCGCACATGACGCGCGAGCTGTCCCAGCTGGCCAACGGGAAGGTGGTGCTGGCGCTGGAGGGCGGGTACGACCTGCCCGCCATGTGCGACTGTGCGCAGGAGTGCGTGCGGGCGCTGCTGGGAGACCGCGCGGCCGCACCCGCCATGTCGGAGCTGGCGCGGCCGCCGCACGCGCGCGCGCAGGAGGCGCTGCGCACCACCATCGCCGTGCACAGCGCGCACTGGCGCGGCCTCAAGCGCGGCGCCGAGCTGCTGCCGCTGTCGGCGCTGGACGCGGCGCCCGCGGTGGCGGCGCTGCGCCTGGGCCGCCTGCAGACGGAGCGCGACGCGGCCGACACGTGCCAGGCCATGGCCACGCTCAGCATGCACCAGCACGCGCAGCCCGAGCCGCCCGGCACCGGCCCGCCGCACAGGTCTGTATCGTGTCTGTACGGCTGCCGCCTCGCCCCCCACTGTTCTGTTCTGACGAGCGTGTTCTGCTGCAGGTCTGCGGAGAGCTCCCGCTCGGTGTCGGAGGAGCCGATGGAGCAGGACGAGGGCAAGTGAGCGGCCCCGGGCTCGCCCCGGGCCTCCGCCCCGGCCCCGGGCCCCCGCCCCCGGCCCCGGCCCCGTCCGGCCCCCGCCACACTTCAACATTCCGGTTCCGGTAGTTAGCCGTTAGTAGCGTGGAGTGAGACGTACTCGAATCTGTGCGCGTGGCCGCGTGTGTATCTTCAGTCGAAAGCTTTAACGTGTAGTGTACAAATGATGACGTGATGATCGAGGTGCGTAGTGAACAGTCGCCATCACGCCGAAGCCCGACGCCTGACGTCTGACGTCCGACGTCCGACGCCTGACGCTCGTGTCGATGCGACCTACTATACCAAAGATTGTTTCAAATTCTGATGTTACAAAAAGTATTTATTCAATGTGTATATAATGGAAATTGTGCAAATCTATTGTTGTAAACTAAAGTAAATTTTTATGGTGGATATAAAATATTTGTATATCTGTGTCACTGTCATACGTAGCCGACAGCTGACGGTGTGTCGCTGTCGTGTCGTGTCTGTGTTGTGCCGCGCTGCGCGGTTTGTTCAGTTCAGACTCAACTTGTGCAAGTGAACACTTGCTTGATAGTACATATGTACTTGTACGTCGCTTGGACGTGAACACTTTTTGTAACGTGTGATAACTTAATATGAAACGAATTAGAATTTCTGGACGTAATGTCCGGAAGAAACTATTGAAACAATGAATTTCTATAATAATGATTACCTCCGCACGAGTAGCCGTGCGGGGAGGAGAATGTGTGTATCTGTGTTGATTCATTATTTTCACTATGTGATCGATGTCGCCGCGAGGTGATACTTTAAGAGAAGTTAGGTTAATGTAAAGTCAGATGTAAATGTTTTTATATGAGAATGGTATATTTAACTAGCAGAATATGAGATGTTTCTGACGGTGGAACTTGTTGACTATAGCCGACTACTTGTCCTGCGCTCGTCGCATCCTCTATTATATATTTTTGTATGACGGCTGTCTGTGTGTATACAACGTACCTACGGGATGGGATCCTTGTACGATAAACAGAGTTAAACAAATGTTGTGTCTTTGAGAATTTTATTGTTAAATTGGAATAAAGATGAAATGATTATTTAATAAATGTATATATATATTTGGAAATATAAATGATTTTTCATTTATTATTATGTTTCACTCCATATTACACAATCTTAAATTCCTTCGTTTCTCATGTTACTTGTTAGTTGTAACACAGTCCTAACATGGTAGTCAATTAACCCATTCATTGCGGCAGAGAAAAATAACTTTTTCGTACCACTTGCTCAAAAAAGTGACATTCTATGCCACAAAAAGCGTACATAACAATAGTCATTATTAATCTGTTAAAAACAGCTTTACTAGGGAAAAAAGTTGATACGAATTTCATTCCCTCTAGGGAGAGAATGTTTTGAATAATCGAAAAGACGAAGTGAACTACATTCAGTCTGTTTTACAGGCATTGAGGTATGTAAAGCATTATGCAACTTTTTGAAAAAGGAATACGCACTTATTATGTGTTACGATTTAATAGCATTACGAAAACCGCTCGAGGCCGTAAATTTTGATGCCTTTGCTTTTCCGAGAATACAATATAATCTACTGAATTTGCCGTGTTTTGTTTTCTTCAAATACATAAACGTTGAGTTTATTTTAATTTATTTTTTTAAATAAGTTAAAAAATTTAAATTTTAATTGATGCTTATCTCATACAATTATAACGTTAATTTTTTCGTAGTGGAAAAAGTAGATATTTTCCTCGGTGATAAAGCTGTCTTTCTTGGGTGAACTTAAAGATCGCTACACTCACTCGTCTTAACTCGCTTCGCTCGTGATTTAAGTTTCTAACACCCTCGCTACGCTCGGGAGTAAGCCTCGAGTCCTTTTATGCTCGCGATTTAAATCGTCACCCGCGACAGAAGAACTGTTATCCCGTTGGTTAATAATCTTATATATGTCAGGTGCGGGGCGTTTTCGTCTACGACGCCGATGGGCGTTCTCAGCACCGCAAATGTAATATAAAACGCCGATGGGCGGCGAGCACTGTTCAAAGTGGATAATTCTTACGTAAAATGTTTAACAAACCTCAAAATGCCGCGAAATTGGTGGTACGATAACGAACTTAGTTAGTGATATAATTAACATCGATTAGAAGTTTGGTTTTTAATAGTTGGATCGTGAAAAATATAAGAATATGGCGATGAGGTTAATATCAGAGGTGGTAAACCTTTTCTTACTTTTACAATACCAATTATTAGATTTTGGTAGGCAAAGGGAACTGCATACAGCTTAGTCTTCAGTAATTTTTTTTTATTGATAACATAATGAAATGTGAATGAAATGAACCGAATCAATTTTCACTAAATCTAAATCTGATATTGAAATAAAATAGATTTAGAAATATACTTAGGTATGAATCAAAAAAAGTGGTTTTTATTTTTAATAGAATTAATATATCCACAATGTAATAATAAGACATTATTTTGAAATGGGAAAGAGAACGCAAGTTCGGGAATAAAAAAAAAGCAGTGGTGTGTATTCACACCTGCTTGTGAGCAACTGCTGAAAAAAATATTAACCGTCAGTGCAAAGTACCTACTTTTCAAACGAAAGTGAACCTTAATCATTATAAAGTTAAGCTTTAATGTTACTGACCGGTTCGGGATTAGCTAAGAGAAAAATTGGAACTAAATTCCAATCGGAAGACTGTCAGTGTTGTTATCGGAGTTTTATTAAGTTTTATTGAATTTATACGATGTAAATCAATACCTGACAATTTCACTCTCACTAAAAGTCATACCTAAGCTCGAAAACCAATGTAAATAGGAAATAAAAATTATGCGATTATGTTCGGTAAAAATACCTTTATTATAGAAAAGATGTTCACAAAATTATTTAGAATCCAAGGTTGTTAAATCCAGAAAATGCGTCTTACACCTAGGACTTCGCATTTTTTTTATAGTTAAAAATCCGAAACTGTACTATATGTGCATTCAAAAAAAAAAATAGCACCTATTGCAAAATTTTACCTACTGGTGTTTAGCCAAGATATAAAAATTGTAAAAAAACGCGATAGGGGTCCTCCGCACCTGACATATGAAATCAAAAGAAAGGCGTCTGAACGAATGTTAATAGGACATCAGTTACACCACGGCTATTACGACCAAGTTGTTTTACCAATTACAGCAGGTATACTGCAAAAGAGGCTGAGGTTAACAAAAAAATACATCATAAGTACTCTATACAACACACTCGGCAGATCAACGTAAGTATTAATAAATAAAAATCATTGGCAATTAACTTGTAACAAAATCGATCGTTGAAGTCTCCCAGGTAAGGTATGCGCTTTGATAACCACTGCTCTTGTGTTAGTCTGTGGCGCATAATCAGATCGATAGATTACAAAAGTGTTTACAAAGACCTAGTTTTTACCGCAACTATTTGAAAAGCTTAGTCTATATTTCCTAAGTTGACCAAATGCAACACAATTATAAATAACTTATATATAGGAAAATATCTAATCTTATGTAGTGTACAAAAATAACCCATTTCTTATGGCTAGATAGAAGAATATACACATTAATAGACACGTCTTCTCTTATGCTATGAACACAAGTACTTATAATATTATTACAATAACAATAGCTTATTAGGGTATTTTATAGCACAAATGAATTGAAAATCTGTCGAGTTGGACAAGTAAAGATTGTTTGAAATGATAGGTACGTATTTTTTTAATCAATTTTGATAACGCTATGTCCTTCAGAAACTTCCGTGTCCGGTGAGGACCTGCGTCAAGCGGTAGGTCAGGACGCCATGACTTCTCTCCAGCCACTCCCCAAAGAGGGGTCTTACCGCCGCGATTGCGGCGTGGCCGTTCCTACAGCTTTATGAACTTAAGGCGTTTGTATTGATGATTTTGTTGATTATATTTCTTAGCATATGCGATGATAGAAGGGGTCTGGTGTGATGAGGTCGTGGAGTTCTCGGGCATACTCTCCGAAGTACAATCTGGAGAAGACTGATAGGTAGGCAACTTTGCGGCGATGATTAAGACGTTATTAATGATTGAGACGTTGCATTGATCACTAATTAGACATCAGTAGTAGTTTCCCAAAGTCGCAAGCAGTACCAAATAAATAAATGTACTCGCAACGAGTCTTATTTATGCAAAATTGAACAAAATATCGGGTATCTATCGATATCGATACAGAATTTCAATGTGCTATGTGGTGCGGCCCTGACCAAATAGCAACGGAATTCGACCGATCACGCAAATGTCAACCGTATGTCTATGCAATGGGGATGGCAACTGAGGAACTAATGGCGCTAGCATAGGTTGTTGTCAAGCATCATATTGGTTCAAATCTGATAGGTACTACAAAAGTACTACCCCATTGAGGGATTAAGGACGTACCTAGGTAATGACAAATTGCTTTGACCGGCCTTATTATAGCGCCATCTATGGCCGAGTATTACTCGGCAATATAATCATATATGTAATTAAACAATGCATAAAATACGTATTCCTACCTAACTGTGCCCAAACTCGCGAGTCGCAACCCTATTGAGCTTGACCGACAGTAACCTTTTAATGTCGTTGGCGTCAGATAAACTAAAATGAACTCTCGCGCGTCACTATTCAGTTCATTTTTGCTTGCGCACCCGAAGTTTAGGCTATTATAAAAGTAGGTGGGTGATGTGGGTGCAAGTAAAAATGGACTCTATTCTTTCGTGCATAGATTTTACATTTGTTTGTTTTCTTTTTGGGAGTTATCCTTCTGTGCCTTTAGGTACTATTATATATTCTGTGTTACCGGTTTATTTGTGTGAGTTTGGCGACAGCGGTTCTCGTAGTAATTTTGGTGCATTGCACTTCCACTGTTTTTAAAATATCATGTAAACGAATTTCTTAAAACTCTATTATAATAACTTACAAAAAAGAAAAACACGTAACATAGCTTTTTTCACGAAATTACTTATTGGAACCGAGCACGACTTTGGCGCCACCTAGCGTTCGCAACTTTAAGGGCTTTGACCGTTCTAATTGAAATCAGATTCTTTAACAAATCACTTGGTTTTGGATTCCAAGGCGAACCATTGGCACTGAACAAAATTAAATAAAAATAGGCAAACTGTATTCTATAAGAAAAATATCAATTAAAGGATTAAAATGAGGGTTATGATGTTATTCACTTTTTCTCTTCACGGCAGCTATCCATCTCCTGCATTGTCCATCTTTCCAAGAACCGCTTGTGAATCAATTAAACTTAAATTTACTGCTAGTCAAGGGCGGATCCAGCTTTTATATCAGGGGGGGGGGTCACCATGTCGCAGACAGCTTGACTCCTTAATTTAGTTCAGATAAATTTGAAAGAAAGACATCCCGTATACCGTGATCCTGGAACGTAAAGGGCCATTGAAGGACACCGTGGATTTTAGTCAGTACAAGTCTGACAGTCCCTTCTGCCCTGCCCTGGGAGGACTCATTTGATGATTTTACCACGCTAAAAGAAGAAAAAAAAAGGAGTGGCCAACGGGTCGATCGCGACTTAGTCCAGTCGATCGTAAAGGCAAAAAGTGTAAATAATAATAAAGGACCCATACCAAACCTATACAGGATTTTTGTTTTAAATTGGTCAAAAGGGAGAAATCTGCTTCCTTATGAGATACAGTAAAACTTTCTTAGGAAGCTTTGGCTATTTTTTGATGTTGATAATTTTGGCGTTATAAGTTCCTGAGATTAGCGCGTTTTTAGCAGTTGGCGAAACTGAATGTCCTCTGAGATAATCCCCCATTAGTTCTACTATTCGCCACCATGAGCGCTGCAATCGAATAGTACTACTCCCACCGCCGCGCGCCGTCGTGCACGGTGCCAATAGTTTCTATCTAGCTTACTGACTAATAGTGTTCTTGCATTATACAATAATTTGACTTATTACATGGACATAAAGTTTAAATTGCAACTCATTCATCGTGACATGCATCTGCTTCGAATATAATTGTATGGTTGAGCGAGTGTTCTTCGGCCAGGCTCGGCTCTGCTCGGCTAGTGTCGGTCGGGCGGATCTAAAGTTGCGCAGTGACAGTTGCAAGAACTGACTGGACACTCTGTGTGTTCTCTAAAAACAGATGAACATCCAATCAAGAAAGGATCAAGGTTTTAAGATTTAGTCAGTGCAGTATTACTGATTCATCCCTCTCCTATAATTTCGTTAACGGAATGGATTAATTGCAATTATAAAAGCAAAAAACATCAAGACACATAATTTACAAAATTCACTGGTGAAACTCAAGGCAAAAGATCTTCATTTAGATTGTTAATTTGTGTATTTTTTATTGTCAACGCACAGAAACGGGCAAAGCGAACATTCTTCCAGCCTTTCAAAAATCGAAATCTACCAATTTTGATGTAATAGATGAGGGTACTAACTTGAACCAGTTGATGAGATGCATGGCGTGTCCTCCGTGCCTGCAGGCCACGCACCAACTGAACCACGAGCCGAAGGCGGCCCCCCCCGCGCCGCCCGCGCCCCCCGCCCCGCCCCCCGCCGTGCCCACGTGCAGCGAGCACACGCCGCAGCGGGGGAGGGGCTTGCGGCAGTTCGGACACGACGAGATTTGCTGAAAGTTGCGTTTAGGATTAAAGTCCAAGTTCGAAACGATGTTGTGTAGACTCTAGAAACATTTCTTTCAATTAGGGCTTCGAAGAAGCACTTTTGAACGTCGAATATTACAATTAAAGAAAATGGGGAGGGATGCGGTTGATTCTACAGCAATGGGTGTAAAAGCCCATTCTTCTTATAAAAACCTACCTTTGGGAGTGCCCGAGGGCAGGTTTGTTTGAAGAAGAATGGGCTCTTTCTATTATGTATGAGTAGTAAAAAGACGGTGGCAATGAAGACCATAAGAATTCGTTATTTTAGTGCAGGACAATTAATTATAGGATATCCAAGCCTGATTTATTATCATATTTTGATCGGTCCAGGATTTAGTTCGCAATCTTTTTATTACCAGCTTTCAGTTACCATTTCATCCACATTGATATATGGATCAGTGAGATAGACCGACATGAGACACCTTTCAAATCGTGCGACTCGATGATGGAAGGCGTAAGAGAATATCGACACACATCATGGTACAGGTCTCGCATACCTTCATCTTGGCGGCAGGCGGCGGCAGTCTCTGGAAGGCGACCCTCGGGCGGCTGTGTCCGGGCGGCGCGGCCACGGACTTGCCGCAGTAGCTGCAGGCCACGCACATCATGGTACAGGTCTCGCATACCTTCATCTTGGCGGCAGGCGGCGGCAGTCTCTGGAAGGCGACCCTCGGGCGGCTGTGTCCGGGCGGCGCGGCCACGGACTTGCCGCAGTAGCTGCAGGCCACGCACATCATGGTACAGGTCTCGCATACCTTCATCTTGGCGGCAGGCGGCGGCAGTCTCTGGAAGGCGACCCTCGGGCGGCTGTGTCCGGGCGGCGCGGCCACGGACTTGCCGCAGTAGCTGCAGGCCACGCACATCATGGTACAGGTCTCGCATACCTTCATCTTGGCGGCAGGCGGCGGCAGTCTCTGGAAGGCGACCCTCGGGCGGCTGTGTCCGGGCGGCGCGGCCACGGACTTGCCGCAGTAGCTGCAGGCCACGCACATCATGGTACAGGTCTCGCATACCTTCATCTTGGCGGCAGGCGGCGGCAGTCTCTGGAAGGCGACCCTCGGGCGGCTGTGTCCGGGCGGCGCGGCCACGGACTTGCCGCAGTAGCTGCAGGCCACGCACATCATGGTACAGGTCTCGCATACCTTCATCTTGGCGGCAGGCGGCGGCAGTCTCTGGAAGGCGACCCTCGGGCGGCTGTGTCCGGGCGGCGCGGCCACGGACTTGCCGCAGTAGCTGCAGGCCACGCACATCATGGTACAGGTCTCGCATACCTTCATCTTGGCGGCAGGCGGCGGCAGTCTCTGGAAGGCGACCCTCGGGCGGCTGTGTCCGGGCGGCGCGGCCACGGACTTGCCGCAGTAGCTGCAGGCCACGCACATCATGGTACAGGTCTCGCATACCTTCATCTTGGCGGCAGGCGGCGGCAGTCTCTGGAAGGCGACCCTCGGGCGGCTGTGTCCGGGCGGCGCGGCCACGGACTTGCCGCAGTAGCTGCAGGCCACGCACATCATGGTACAGGTCTCGCATACCTTCATCTTGGCGGCAGGCGGCGGCAGTCTCTGGAAGGCGACCCTCGGGCGGCTGTGTCCGGGCGGCGCGGCCACGGACTTGCCGCAGTAGCTGCAGGCCACGCACATCATGGTACAGGTCTCGCATACCTTCATCTTGGCGGCAGGCGGCGGCAGTCTCTGGAAGGCGACCCTCGGGCGGCTGTGTCCGGGCGGCGCGGCCACGGACTTGCCGCAGTAGCTGCAGGCCACGCACATCATGGTACAGGTCTCGCATACCTTCATCTTGGCGGCAGGCGGCGGCAGTCTCTGGAAGGCGACCCTCGGGCGGCTGTGTCCGGGCGGCGCGGCCACGGACTTGCCGCAGTAGCTGCAGGCCACGCACATCATGGTACAGGTCTCGCATACCTTCATCTTGGCGGCAGGCGGCGGCAGTCTCTGGAAGGCGACCCTCGGGCGGCTGTGTCCGGGCGGCGCGGCCACGGACTTGCCGCAGTAGCTGCAGGCCACGCACATCATGGTACAGGTCTCGCATACCTTCATCTTGGCGGCAGGCGGCGGCAGTCTCTGGAAGGCGACCCTCGGGCGGCTGTGTCCGGGCGGCGCGGCCACGGACTTGCCGCAGTAGCTGCAGGCCACGCACATCATGGTACAGGTCTCGCATACCTTCATCTTGGCGGCAGGCGGCGGCAGTCTCTGGAAGGCGACCCTCGGGCGGCTGTGTCCGGGCGGCGCGGCCACGGACTTGCCGCAGTAGCTGCAGGCCACGCACATCATGGTACAGGTCTCGCATACCTTCATCTTGGCGGCAGGCGGCGGCAGTCTCTGGAAGGCGACCCTCGGGCGGCTGTGTCCGGGCGGCGCGGCCACGGACTTGCCGCAGTAGCTGCAGGCCACGCACATCATGGTACAGGTCTCGCATACCTTCATCTTGGCGGCAGGCGGCGGCAGTCTCTGGAAGGCGACCCTCGGGCGGCTGTGTCCGGGCGGCGCGGCCACGGACTTGCCGCAGTAGCTGCAGGCCACGCACATCATGGTACAGGTCTCGCATACCTTCATCTTGGCGGCAGGCGGCGGCAGTCTCTGGAAGGCGACCCTCGGGCGGCTGTGTCCGGGCGGCGCGGCCACGGACTTGCCGCAGTAGCTGCAGGCCACGCACACGTGTCGCGGCACGGCCCCGCCCCCCTCCGCCCCGGCCGCCCCGCTGGCCCACGTGTCCAGTGCGCAGCGCGCCCACCACAGCTGCCAGCTGTCCAGCAGGGTGCGGTAGCTGGAACACATACATTTGGTTTCAGGTGCACACTCTTCTATCATAGCTCGTTGGGGCGGGGAACACTTCATCATCGGGAAGTAACCAGGGTTGAAATATTATGATACTAAAGACCCCCTGCTTCGCTCGAATGAAAGTCGGAAGTAATAAGGAATCACAAAAAATGAACTATCATTATCACTGTATCAGTTAAAATTTTGTTTTGAGTTTTGTCTGATTGTTTCAACATCACGGACTGAGAAAATGTTTAGAAATAAAATGCCTGACAAATTTGAAAGTATGTAAAAAATCCCGAATTCATAAAACCTACTAGTTATACCTACTTAATGATGATGATGAGTTGTTGAGTCCAACGTCAAAAATCCATTTTTGTTTTGTTTTATGTTATTACAAAATCGAAATCTTGACAATTGCGGAGATTCGCTAGCTAAGTTGTTTTTAAAAAGCAGATGAAATAATTCTGAGACAGCAATAAACTCTCACAGTAATCCATAATAATGTTATCAGGCTAGTTCGACTATTTACTAAAGATAAACCGAGAAACAGCAAAAAGACAATCTGGCAGCGGTGGGATTCGAACCCACGCCTCCGAAGAGACTGGTGCCTTAAACCAGCGCCTTAGACCGCTCGGCCACGCTACCCGTATGTGACACGCTCTATTTAGTGCCTCGCATGGTTGACGTGAAGGAAATGATATTTGTAAAATAAGCAGTGTGACGGAATTAGCTGGAACATTGTTTAATATTAACAGTATTGGCATTCGTTCAAGTTTTACGGAAGTTGACGAAGTTCAACTCACCATTCCTATAAAACATTGGATTTTTTTAAAATCTATATTATATTATTTTCAAAGTATTTTCAAGTTGTTTTCTGCCGTTCTCTACTACATTTAGTTCTATATTGGTGAGAAACATCAATTTCTAAGACCACCATAAAATCATAGTGTCATTTTTATTGCACTAATCGAGATATTGCTCATACATCATTTGGTGATAAGGTTGAGGTTTGCTTGTTGAACTTTTGAATGAAACGACGTGTGATTGGTGCTTAGATCTATTGGACACCGCTAATAAACTAAAGAACGAGCTATATATAGATGACAGTTTTTAACAAAACAATATATGAAGAAACTAGCTGTTGCCAGCGGGTTTCACCCACTACAACTCGAAAATTACCCCACGGGAACATAAAATCGGGATAAAAGCTATCCTATGTATTAATTCAGGTTATAAACTATCCGTGTACCGTATCCGTGTAAATTTTAACCAAATGCGTTCAGTGGTTTTTGCGTGAAACAGTATCAAACATACCTACATTCACGTACATCCTCACAAACATAGCACAGCATTTATAATATTAGTAGAATACGTTTTAAAATAAAAAAGTACAACGATGTTACACCAACAAAATGCAGCATTTTGATATTATGTCGAGGGTTATCAAAAGATGGGTCGCGTGACTGTATAAACAAGTCACCGTCCCCTAGAACGTAAAGAGCAATTGAAGAAACACTTTAGATTATCTTCTAATATATAAAATTCTCGTGTCACAGGGTTAGTAACCATACTCCTCTGAAACGACTTGACCGATTTATATGAAGTTTTTTATGCATATTCAATCAATAGGTTCGACAATCGGCTACTATCTATTTTTCATATCCAAGGGTTTATCCAACTATTTTTTTTTATTTTGCACTAGAAATAATTTATAATGGCAAAACAACAATTGCCGGTTTAGCTAGTAAAAAAATAAATAAGTTGTCATTAGATAGTCCCGATTTACATTGAATTACATTTTGGAACGTAGTTCTTATTATTAAAAGATAATCTGGCAGCGGTGGGATTCGAACCCACGCCTCCGAAGAGACTGGTGCCTTAAACCAGCGCCTTAGACCGCTCGGCCACGCTACCACATACATGGAAAGCTAAAATGTATCATCCCATTTTCAACGAGATGAGTTTGATTTTATTTCTGAAAGATTCTGCAGTCACTTTAACCTGACAAGTTCTCATGCAAAAGTAGTGGTTTAATTTATAGAATTAAGTATTTTCGTAATAATTAATTTTGTATTATAATAATGTAGCAGCGCGCAGACAGCAGCGCCACTGACTGCACGTCGCCCGTGTTCTGCACCTACCTGTCGAGCCAGTTCCTGACGCGCGCGTCCCGCAGCAGCTCGGCAGTGAAGCAGCGCGCAGACAGCAGCGCCACTGACTGCACGTCGCCCGTGTTCTGCACCTACCTGTCGAGCCAGTTCCTGACGCGCGCGTGCACCTACCTGTCGAGCCAGTTCCTGACGCGCGCGTCCCGCAGCAGCTCGGCAGTGAAGCAGCGCGCAGACAGCAGCGCCACTGACTGCACGTCGCCCGTGTTCTGCACCTACCTGTCGAGCCAGTTCCTGACGCGCGCGTCCCGCAGCAGCTCGGCAGTGAAGCAGCGCGCAGACAGCAGCGCCACTGACTGCACGTCGCCCGTGTTCTGCACCTACCTGTCGAGCCAGTTCCTGACGCGCGCGTCTCGCAGCAGCTCGGCAGTGCCACTGACTGCACGTCGCCCGTGTTCTCCACCCAGCGCTGCAGCAGCGCTATGCCCTCCGTCGAAGCACCTGCTCGACACATCACAATGTTATTGTCAGCTAACTTGTCAGCTAACACAATAAGTCAGTCTTGCATTAGCCGTGTTTTGATGCGGACGTGTTGCTGACATTATATATTTTGTCCAAGTCGTATAGCGCGGCGCGAGCCGTCGCTCGGAGTTGTGAGTCAACAACTCGTGAACTACTGGCGTTCCGCAACAGAAGCTGGATGTGATGGACGAGGTGTCTGCTATCCAGATCGCACAGTCGAACTTCAGTGCAGGATGACATTGCGGCTTCTAACTGCTGCTGTTGTTCCAACTGACAAAGAAAACAGACCAGATGGTGTCCCGCAGACGTGATGGGACTAAGAAAAGTGTGCAGGACATCATAACCCTGCTGAAAGAGACCGACCCTGACGACGTGCCGACGTTTGTGGCGAAGGATCTGCACAAGCTCCCTCCCGTCACTTTCGACCACGTCGATGTAACGAGCCTGCTGAAGGACATCGTGTTTCAGCAAGTCTCTGGATGTCCAGAAAAGTGGATGCATCCCAAATTACAGTTGCCGATTTGCGCAATGAAGTTATAGACACGGCAGCGGTAACTGGGTCACCATCGACTGCACGTAACGTGTGTCGCGGAGCGGGCCTCAATGTATCGGGGGCAAGTTTTGCGTCAGCGGTTTTGTCGTCGCCCGCGCCGTCGCCGTCGAATGCTGAGCCTGCAAAACGTGCAACATGCGCGCCCCGCAGCTCCGCTCCTGCCCCTGCGGCTCCTCTGTGCTCCGCCGCTCGAGTTTCCCGACTTTCCAGTCAGCTGCCCATGTCGACAGAGTCAGCAAAAAACATCGTTGCTGTGGGCAAGGTTGCTGCATCTATGAAGCCCATGCCGGAAAAGGCTTCGGGCTGATGATGATGGTTTCGTGAGCAAAGGAGGAAGCGCCGTCAGCGAACTAACAAGACCGCTGCGGCAGCTCCAGCCTAACACTATACGTGCTGCTAAGCCGACTGCACGCTTACACTACACCACTAAGGCTGAGGACATCGTGGAGTACGTGCGTCAAAAGATCAAGTACACGCCAGTTCCCTGGAATCGCGCTGCAAGTCAACAGCGCTGCGTGCCCTCCGTCGAAGCACGTGGTGTTCCGTGCTCGACACATGCGCACAATGTTATTGTCAGCTAACTTGTCAGCTAACACAATAAAATAACTTTCACATCGCAGGATGACCTCCGATTATTTGCATCTGCGCTCCAAAACATACAATGAAAGTGACTTCTTGCGATGTTGTGTTGTTTTACAAATCTGGTATTAATTTCAACATCACGTTTTACTTATTTTTTTCCTTGTACGTTTTAGTATAAGTTGTCCTTATAACAACCCTGTGTCTGTGGCTAACATAGTGTCGTATTGTTTTAAGATCTTAACTCTTATTTTACGCTCAGTCCTGTACTGTTCCTAATCTTTACAAATATAAGGGGTTACATTAAAGCTTAAAACAGCTCACCAGTGAGTAGTATCCCGGACAGGTCTCCCTGCTCGATCAGCGAGTCGCACGTTTGTCGGATGTACTCGTGTAGCTTGGCGTCCGACAGGAAGATGCACGCGAACGCCACGCGATCCTCCAGACGCATTTCAGTCTCGTTCTGTAGGAAAATACATTTATAAATATTCATTTTATATATTTTTTAATGAACTAAGTAATTTTTGTCAGTTTTCATACTGTTATGAAAGTTATCTTATAAAAACAGTAAACCAAGGAGTGAACGATTACAAGAATCGAAACTGTGAAGTCGGTACGTACGAGCACGGCGGCCAGGTCGGGCGGCGGCTGCGCGGGCGCGGGGTGCGGGGGCTGCGCGGGCGCCGTGGCCGCCAGGAAGCGCAGCAGCGCGCGCAGGTACGGGTCGGCCAGCGCAGCCGCCGCGCCCGCCAGCGCCTCGCGCCACAGCCGCTCGTCCGACAGCCCCGCCAGCGCCAGCGCCAGCACGCGCAGCACGGGCTCGCGCGCGCGCGCCAGCACGTCCAGCGCCGCGCGCACGCGCAGCTGGAAGGCGGCCAGCGCGGCGGCGCGGCACGGCGTGCCCTCGGCCTCGGCGCGCTCCACGCCCGCCAGCGCGTTCTCCCAGCCCCAGCCCCAGCCGCACAGCTGCAGCGCGCGCGTGCGCTCGGCGCTGCGGAACAGCGCCACGCGGCGGCTGGGCAGGTCCGGCAGCAGCGACGGCACCGGCTCCGAGCGGTAGCCGCCGTCCGCCGCGCAGCGCAGCACGCCCAGCACGCCGGGGTGCTTCCACGGGCTGTTGCGGATGCAACCTGGGACACGATATCGTCGTCATTCCCTCGCCTGCATGAACATTCATCTCCTCCTTCCATACCTCTTTATTACTCATCATGTCAACAATAACGCTCTTTATAGCCATATCAATACATACGATTCATCAATTTTCTCCTTTCTTATCTCCTCTTCATCATCCACATTCATTCCCCTACCCTATTTCAATCGCTATTATTAGATCAAAACCCCGTACCGTCCTCAACGAGCGACTTGCTGAGCGCCAGGAAGTGCCACAGACCACTCAGTGAGTCATCGTCTGCTAAGTCTGCGTTCTGCCATAAATCTGGCTGCAAGCAAAGAGTAACAATTAAGTCTTCGGAAAATAATATATTACAATCAAAATTAACAACACCTAAATATTAATGATGTGCAGCTTCATACACTACTTTTTCTACTCTCATTAAACACGAACAATATTAAATAAAAAATTAAAGAAAAAGAAAGACAGTTTATTTATTAGTTATTGTAAGTGTTCATTTTTCAAAATTTCAATGAAGCTGTCTTCTCAAAGCGCGCGCAGCCACAGATAAAAAATTAAATAGATGCACTTATCTATGATCTGTTATCTATATAGCAATGAAAAAAATATAATTCTTATAACATTATTTTGTTAGTCTGTAGAAACAGTGTTATAATGGTTTTTAATATCATTTCGATATAGGTACTTATTTTGTTAAGTAATTCTTCGTTCGTCTTCTAATCGAGTCGAATTCTAGAGAGCAGTTAGTTTAGTTAATAAAGACACAATTAAGTGACTCAAGTACAATCATTAAAAAAGCAAGTTAGGAAACTAGACTCCTCATGAAAAACAATGCAAACTAAGTGATTGAAAAGTAATTGTGACCCTTTTTGTTATTAATAAAGGTAATACTGACCTTTAGTCCATAATCAGTCTGTGCCCTCTTTTTCATGACATAGGAGATGTCCTTGATGGCGGCGTAGAAGTCGTCGTTCATCAACCGTAGGGCCCCGCCCCCGCCCGTCCACACCAGAGACCCGCCGCCGCCCCACGACACTGTCACTCGCTCGCATACTGTGTAGTCTACTAAGGCTCCTAAGAGAGATAGAGGATCACTTCTTGTTACAGTCAATTGTCGGTTTAGTGACTTAAACAATCACTAAACTACGTGTAACGACGATATAATACTAGACTCGCAATAACAGGGGACCGATGTCTGTCAACACATTAGGCAAAAAAGTCTAATATCCGTCTCATTTCGACCACTTCTGTGAGCCGTAAACATACGTTGAGACAGAACAGACCTTGAGTTAGGCAATCACAACGCAGTACTCCGTCCCCCTCACTTACGTAGTACCTCAGCGAGTTGACAGAATAGTTTTTGTTACTTAGATCGTGTATGCGGAGTCTAGTATTATATCGTCGTTGACTATGTGTATATACACAAGTAAAGGCGTTTTGAGAAATAAAGTTCAGTTTTAACGATGGCCATTCTTCTTACCAGTAGCACAAACCGCCAACATCCTCCCCTCGTGCGTGGGGTGCCAGGTGAAGGCCACGAGCGGCGCGGCGGGCGCGCTGCTCACACACACATCTCGCTCTATGACGCTGGGACCGCGAGAGTATTGCTCTTCCAGCTCGGCTTCCACTGCTGGAGCAGCCATCTGACTCACAGAATAGATATGGATTATCCAACGCAATCATTTCCTTTAATGAACTTATTTTTAGGGTTCCGTAGTCAACAAGGAACCCTTATAGATTCGCTATTTCCGTCCGTCCGTCTGTCCGCAGTTTAGCTCAGAGACGCACAGTACTAGAGAGCTGTAATTTGGTGTAAATATACGGATTTGTTGTGCCGAAAAAGTGGTAAAATAAAATCTTGTAAAATATTTTTTTTTAGGGTACCTCCAGTACTTACACGTAAAGTAAGGATTTTTTTTTTCTCGCGTACCCTTTAGTGTGGGGTATCATTAAATAGGCCTTTAAAAAATAATGATAGTTTCCATTAACAATTTTTTGATAAAAAAATTCGTTTGTGAAATATTAAGCTTTAAAGTGCTAAATTTTGCTCGATTCGAGTGTCCCCCCCCTCTACCAGCTAAACGGTTATGTTTGGGGGTGTGAAAAAATTCTCAATAGTAGTATATATAACGAAGTTTAAAAGAAAATTATCATGACTAAGTAGGCTTTACAACTTTACGAGTAATAGTCGACCAACTTATAAAATGTACTTGGATATCATATTTTCTTAAACAAAATGTATCGGAGACAACTGCAAATGTAAGTTTGTCAACTTTATTTTACAGCTTTTATAGGTATGTTTTTTGGGGATAAGTAGGTTTTTATCGTCAACTATTTTTAACTAAATTCAAAAAAAGGAGGAGGTTCTAAATTCGTTGTAATCTTTTTTCTTATGTATTTTCCCCGATTTCTCAAAGACTCCTGGACCGATTTTGAAAATTCTTCTTTTTAAAATTAAATTCAGCGAATCAGTTTAGTTAGTTCGCATAAGTATTTTGATGGGCAACTACGGAACCCTACACTGTGCGTGGCCCGACACGCACTTGGCCGGTTTTTTTTTTAGCGTGGTAAAATCATCAAATGAGTCCTCCAACCCCGGGCAGAGCGGGAGGGACTGTCAGACTTCTACTGATTAAAATCCACGGTGTCCTTCGATAGCCTGTTATGTTCCGGGGTTACGGTAAGGGAATAATCCCGCGACCCCGGCAGGCTTTGGCCCTTTGAGAGGGGGGGCCCCGTCATTATGCTGACGCTCTTTGAGGCGCGCGTGGGACACAACGCGCCGTCGACCCGGGCATGGTCCTTGGTCGGGCAGCGAGTTGCCCTTTACTCGCTGCCCGCATGCCCTCCTTTAATGAACTTAGTAAAGCATTTGATTAACATTATATTCCCAATAAACACCGCTCAATTAATCCAAATCTAATTTGTAATGATAAACTACATCGTTTTTCTTACCAGACTAAGTAAAACGTTGAATAAGAAGCCTTTGTTTTCATTTGCTTTATATAAAGTCAACAGTTTCACGTGGAATGCCACAAGGACAGATTTTAGGGCCATCTCTGCGCTCTGCAGAAACTTGGTAATTCTTAGCATCTTAAAGTTACGATTGTTACAAAACACGCAGCTTAAAGTACGATTATTAATTCCAGTCAGTAAAATGGCATTTGTACATTAATGATTTCATTAATGTACAAATGCCATTTTACTGACTACATATCGTACATTTGTACTAAATTTCTTTGTATCAGTTATATTTGCACTTGTCATTTTACTGACTGGAATTAATAATCGTATTTTAGTGGCTTCTTACAAAAAAAAAAAAAAAACTTTAAATTAAATAAAAGTAGATGTGTTTCTAACTCACCATGCTATCGGAAATATTGACTTTGTTATCACTGTTGGCCTGTTGTATATCGTGGATGCGAAGAGTGCTTGAGTCCCGCTGCAGTGACACTAGTAAATTCCGCCTAAGAAATAACAAAATAATAATAAAGAAATATCCTTCGACTCTTACAAATTAACTGAACGAAAGTAATAAGATATTAATTCGGGTTCAAACACGGACTGTTTCATGTCGCTAGTTAATTGAGCTCCGTAAATACTCCTCCCGCAGGACGCTAGCTGGTACCGCACACGTACCTCGTAGGACACCACTGCAGCTGCGCCAGCGGCTTGGGGTGCTGCATGGTGAGCAGCGGGCGCGCATCCCACACGCACGTCCCCGCGGGACGCTAGCTGGTACCGCACACGTACCTCGTAGGACACCACTGCAGCTGCGCCAGCGGCTTGGGGTGCTGCATGGTGAGCAGCGGGCGCTGCAGCGCGCGCGCATCCCACACGCACGTCCCCGCGGGACGCTAGCTGGTACCGCACACGTACCTCGTAGGACACCACTGCAGCTGCGCCAGCGGCTTGGGGTGCTGCATGGTGAGCAGCGGGCGCTGCAGCGCGCGCGCATCCCACACGCACGTCCCCGCGGGACGCTAGCTGGTACCGCACACGTACCTCGTAGGACACCACTGCAGCTGCGCCAGCGGCTTGGGGTGCTGCATGGTGAGCAGCGGGCGCGCATCCCACACGCACGTCCCCGCGGGACGCTAGCTGGTACCGCACACGTACCTCGTAGGACACCACTGCAGCTGCGCCAGCGGCTTGGGGTGCTGCATGGTGAGCAGCGGGCGCTGCAGCGCGCGCGCATCCCACACGCACGTCCCCGCGGGACGCTAGCTGGTACCGCACACGTACCTCGTAGGACACCACTGCAGCTGCGCCAGCGGCTTGGGGTGCTGCATGGTGAGCAGCGGGCGCGCATCCCACACGCACGTCCCCGCGGGACGCTAGCTGGTACCGCACACGTACCTCGTAGGACACCACTGCAGCTGCGCCAGCGGCTTGGGGTGCTGCATGGTGAGCAGCGGGCGCTGCAGCGCGCGCGCATCCCACACGCACGTCCCCGCGGGACGCTAGCTGGTACCGCACACGTACCTCGTAGGACACCACTGCAGCTGCGCCAGCGGCTTGGGGTGCTGCATGGTGAGCAGCGGGCGCTGCAGCGCGCGCGCATCCCACACGCACGTCCCCGCGGGACGCTAGCTGGTACCGCACACGTACCTCGTAGGACACCACTGCAGCTGCGCCAGCGGCTTGGGGTGCTGCATGGTGAGCAGCGGGCGCTGCAGCGCGCGCGCATCCCACACGCACGTCCCCGCGGGACGCTAGCTGGTACCGCACACGTACCTCGTAGGACACCACTGCAGCTGCGCCAGCGGCTTGGGGTGCTGCATGGTGAGCAGCGGGCGCGCATCCCACACGCACGTCCCCGCGGGACGCTAGCTGGTACCGCACACGTACCTCGTAGGACACCACTGCAGCTGCGCCAGCGGCTTGGGGTGCTGCATGGTGAGCAGCGGGCGCTGCAGCGCGCGCGCATCCCACACGCACGTCCCCGCGGGACGCTAGCTGGTACCGCACACGTACCTCGTAGGACACCACTGCAGCTGCGCCAGCGGCTTGGGGTGCTGCATGGTGAGCAGCGGGCGCGCATCCCACACGCACGTCCCCGCGGGACGCTATAGAAAACTGGTACCGCACACGTACCTCGTAGGACACCACTGCAGCTGCGCCAGCGGCTTGGGGTGCTGCATGGTGAGCAGCGGGCGCGCATCCCACACGCACGTCCCCGCGGGACGCTAGCTGGTACCGCACACGTACCTCGTAGGACACCACTGCAGCTGCGCCAGCGGCTTGGGGTGCTGCATGGTGAGCAGCGGGCGCTGCAGCGCGCGCGCATCCCACACGCACGTCCCCGCGGGACGCTAGCTGGTACCGCACACGTACCTCGTAGGACACCACTGCAGCTGCGCCAGCGGCTTGGGGTGCTGCATGGTGAGCAGCGGGCGCGCATCCCACACGCACGTCCCCGCGGGACGCTAGCTGGTACCGCACACGTACCTCGTAGGACACCACTGCAGCTGCGCCAGCGGCTTGGGGTGCTGCATGGTGAGCAGCGGGCGCTGCAGCGCGCGCGCATCCCACACGCACGTCCCCGCGGGACGCTAGCTGGTACCGCACACGTACCTCGTAGGACACCACTGCAGCTGCGCCAGCGGCTTGGGGTGCTGCATGGTGAGCAGCGGGCGCGCATCCCACACGCACGTCCCCGCGGGACGCTAGCTGGTACCGCACACGTACCTCGTAGGACACCACTGCAGCTGCGCCAGCGGCTTGGGGTGCTGCATGGTGAGCAGCGGGCGCGCATCCCACACGCACGTCCCCGCGGGACGCTAGCTGGTACCGCACACGTACCTCGTAGGACACCACTGCAGCTGCGCCAGCGGCTTGGGGTGCTGCATGGTGAGCAGCGGGCGCGCATCCCACACGCACGTCCCCGCGGGACGCTAGCTGGTACCGCACACGTACCTCGTAGGACACCACTGCAGCTGCGCCAGCGGCTTGGGGTGCTGCATGGTGAGCAGCGGGCGCTGCAGCGCGCGCGCATCCCACACGCACGTCCCCGCGGGACGCTAGCTGGTACCGCACACGTACCTCGTAGGACACCACTGCAGCTGCGCCAGCGGCTTGGGGTGCTGCATGGTGAGCAGCGGGCGCGCATCCCACACGCACGTCCCCGCGGGACGCTAGCTGGTACCGCACACGTACCTCGTAGGACACCACTGCAGCTGCGCCAGCGGCTTGGGGTGCTGCATGGTGAGCAGCGGGCGCGCATCCCACACGCACGTCCCCGCGGGACGCTAGCTGGTACCGCACACGTACCTCGTAGGACACCACTGCAGCTGCGCCAGCGGCTTGGGGTGCTGCATGGTGAGCAGCGGGCGCGCATCCCACACGCACGTCCCCGCGGGACGCTAGCTGGTACCGCACACGTACCTCGTAGGACACCACTGCAGCTGCGCCAGCGGCTTGGGGTGCTGCATGGTGAGCAGCGGGCGCTGCAGCGCGCGCGCATCCCACACGCACGTCCCCGCGGGACGCTAGCTGGTACCGCACACGTACCTCGTAGGACACCACTGCAGCTGCGCCAGCGGCTTGGGGTGCTGCATGGTGAGCAGCGGGCGTGCATCCCACACGCACGTCCCCGCGGGACGCTAGCTGGTACCGCACACGTACCTCGTAGGACACCACTGCAGCTGCGCCAGCGGCTTGGGGTGCTGCATGGTGAGCAGCGGGCGCTGCAGCGCGCGCGCATCCCACACGCACGTCCCCGCGGGACGCTAGCTGGTACCGCACACGTACCTCGTAGGACACCACTGCAGCTGCGCCAGCGGCTTGGGGTGCTGCATGGTGAGCAGCGGGCGCGCATCCCACACGCACGTCCCCGCGGGACGCTAGCTGGTACCGCACACGTACCTCGTAGGACACCACTGCAGCTGCGCCAGCGGCTTGGGGTGCTGCATGGTGAGCAGCGGGCGCTGCAGCGCGCGCGCATCCCACACGCACGTCCCCGCGGGACGCTAGCTGGTACCGCACACGTACCTCGTAGGACACCACTGCAGCTGCGCCAGCGGCTTGGGGTGCTGCATGGTGAGCAGCGGGCGCTGCAGCGCGCGCGCATCCCACACGCACGTCCCCGCGGGACGCTAGCTGGTACCGCACACGTACCTCGTAGGACACCACTGCAGCTGCGCCAGCGGCTTGGGGTGCTGCATGGTGAGCAGCGGGCGCGCATCCCACACGCACGTCCCCGCGGGACGCTAGCTGGTACCGCACACGTACCTCGTAGGACACCACTGCAGCTGCGCCAGCGGCTTGGGGTGCTGCATGGTGAGCAGCGGGCGCGCATCCCACACGCACGTCCCCGCGGGACGCTAGCTGGTACCGCACACGTACCTCGTAGGACACCACTGCAGCTGCGCCAGCGGCTTGGGGTGCTGCATGGTGAGCAGCGGGCGCTGCAGCGCGCGCGCATCCCACACGCACGTCCCCGCGGGACGCTAGCTGGTACCGCACACGTACCTCGTAGGACACCACTGCAGCTGCGCCAGCGGCTTGGGGTGCTGCATGGTGAGCAGCGGGCGCGCATCCCACACGCACGTCCCCGCGGGACGCTAGCTGGTACCGCACACGTACCTCGTAGGACACCACTGCAGCTGCGCCAGCGGCTTGGGGTGCTGCATGGTGAGCAGCGGGCGCTGCAGCGCGCGCGCATCCCACACGCACGTCCCCGCGGGACGCTAGCTGGTACCGCACACGTACCTCGTAGGACACCACTGCAGCTGCGCCAGCGGCTTGGGGTGCTGCATGGTGAGCAGCGGGCGCTGCAGCGCGCGCGCATCCCACACGCACGTCCCCGCGGGACGCTAGCTGGTACCGCACACGTACCTCGTAGGACACCACTGCAGCTGCGCCAGCGGCTTGGGGTGCTGCATGGTGAGCAGCGGGCGCGCATCCCACACGCACGTCCCCGCGGGACGCTAGCTGGTACCGCACACGTACCTCGTAGGACACCACTGCAGCTGCGCCAGCGGCTTGGGGTGCTGCATGGTGAGCAGCGGGCGCGCATCCCACACGCACGTCCCCGCGGGACGCTAGCTGGTACCGCACACGTACCTCGTAGGACACCACTGCAGCTGCGCCAGCGGCTTGGGGTGCTGCATGGTGAGCAGCGGGCGCGCATCCCACACGCACGTCCCCGCGGGACGCTAGCTGGTACCGCACACGTACCTCGTAGGACACCACTGCAGCTGCGCCAGCGGCTTGGGGTGCTGCATGGTGAGCAGCGGGCGCGCATCCCACACGCACGTCCCCGCGGGACGCTAGCTGGTACCGCACACGTACCTCGTAGGACACCACTGCAGCTGCGCCAGCGGCTTGGGGTGCTGCATGGTGAGCAGCGGGCGCTGCAGCGCGCGCGCATCCCACACGCACGTCCCCGCGGGACGCTAGCTGGTACCGCACACGTACCTCGTAGGACACCACTGCAGCTGCGCCAGCGGCTTGGGGTGCTGCATGGTGAGCAGCGGGCGCGCATCCCACACGCACGTCCCCGCGGGACGCTAGCTGGTACCGCACACGTACCTCGTAGGACACCACTGCAGCTGCGCCAGCGGCTTGGGGTGCTGCATGGTGAGCAGCGGGCGCTGCAGCGCGCGCGCATCCCACACGCACGTCCCCGCGGGACGCTAGCTGGTACCGCACACGTACCTCGTAGGACACCACTGCAGCTGCGCCAGCGGCTTGGGGTGCTGCATGGTGAGCAGCGGGCGCTGCAGCGCGCGCGCATCCCACACGCACGTCCCCGCGGGACGCTAGCTGGTACCGCACACGTACCTCGTAGGACACCACTGCAGCTGCGCCAGCGGCTTGGGGTGCTGCATGGTGAGCAGCGGGCGCTGCAGCGCGCGCGCATCCCACACGCACGTCCCCGCGGGACGCTAGCTGGTACCGCACACGTACCTCGTAGGACACCACTGCAGCTGCGCCAGCGGCTTGGGGTGCTGCATGGTGAGCAGCGGGCGCGCATCCCACACGCACGTCCCCGCGGGACGCTAGCTGGTACCGCACACGTACCTCGTAGGACACCACTGCAGCTGCGCCAGCGGCTTGGGGTGCTGCATGGTGAGCAGCGGGCGCTGCAGCGCGCGCGCATCCCACACGCACGTCCCCGCGGGACGCTAGCTGGTACCGCACACGTACCTCGTAGGACACCACTGCAGCTGCGCCAGCGGCTTGGGGTGCTGCATGGTGAGCAGCGGGCGCGCATCCCACACGCACGTCCCCGCGGGACGCTAGCTGGTACCGCACACGTACCTCGTAGGACACCACTGCAGCTGCGCCAGCGGCTTGGGGTGCTGCATGGTGAGCAGCGGGCGCTGCAGCGCGCGCGCATCCCACACGCACGTCCCCGCGGGACGCTAGCTGGTACCGCACACGTACCTCGTAGGACACCACTGCAGCTGCGCCAGCGGCTTGGGGTGCTGCATGGTGAGCAGCGGGCGCGCATCCCACACGCACGTCCCCGCGGGACGCTAGCTGGTACCGCACACGTACCTCGTAGGACACCACTGCAGCTGCGCCAGCGGCTTGGGGTGCTGCATGGTGAGCAGCGGGCGCTGCAGCGCGCGCGCATCCCACACGCACGTCCCCGCGGGACGCTAGCTGGTACCGCACACGTACCTCGTAGGACACCACTGCAGCTGCGCCAGCGGCTTGGGGTGCTGCATGGTGAGCAGCGGGCGCTGCAGCGCGCGCGCATCCCACACGCACGTCCCCGCGGGACGCTAGCTGGTACCGCACACGTACCTCGTAGGACACCACTGCAGCTGCGCCAGCGGCTTGGGGTGCTGCATGGTGAGCAGCGGGCGCGCATCCCACACGCACGTCCCCGCGGGACGCTAGCTGGTACCGCACACGTACCTCGTAGGACACCACTGCAGCTGCGCCAGCGGCTTGGGGTGCTGCATGGTGAGCAGCGGGCGCGCATCCCACACGCACGTCCCCGCGGGACGCTAGCTGGTACCGCACACGTACCTCGTAGGACACCACTGCAGCTGCGCCAGCGGCTTGGGGTGCTGCATGGTGAGCAGCGGGCGCTGCAGCGCGCGCGCATCCCACACGCACGTCCCCGCGGGACGCTAGCTGGTACCGCACACGTACCTCGTAGGACACCACTGCAGCTGCGCCAGCGGCTTGGGGTGCTGCATGGTGAGCAGCGGGCGCGCATCCCACACGCACGTCCCCGCGGGACGCTAGCTGGTACCGCACACGTACCTCGTAGGACACCACTGCAGCTGCGCCAGCGGCTTGGGGTGCTGCATGGTGAGCAGCGGGCGCTGCAGCGCGCGCGCATCCCACACGCACGTCCCCGCGGGACGCTAGCTGGTACCGCACACGTACCTCGTAGGACACCACTGCAGCTGCGCCAGCGGCTTGGGGTGCTGCATGGTGAGCAGCGGGCGCTGCAGCGCGCGCGCATCCCACACGCACGTCCCCGCGGGACGCTAGCTGGTACCGCACACGTACCTCGTAGGACACCACTGCAGCTGCGCCAGCGGCTTGGGGTGCTGCATGGTGAGCAGCGGGCGCGCATCCCACACGCACGTCCCCGCGGGACGCTAGCTGGTACCGCACACGTACCTCGTAGGACACCACTGCAGCTGCGCCAGCGGCTTGGGGTGCTGCATGGTGAGCAGCGGGCGCGCATCCCACACGCACGTCCCCGCGGGACGCTAGCTGGTACCGCACACGTACCTCGTAGGACACCACTGCAGCTGCGCCAGCGGCTTGGGGTGCTGCATGGTGAGCAGCGGGCGCGCATCCCACACGCACGTCCCCGCGGGACGCTAGCTGGTACCGCACACGTACCTCGTAGGACACCACTGCAGCTGCGCCAGCGGCTTGGGGTGCTGCATGGTGAGCAGCGGGCGCTGCAGCGCGCGCGCATCCCACACGCACGTCCCCGCGGGACGCTAGCTGGTACCGCACACGTACCTCGTAGGACACCACTGCAGCTGCGCCAGCGGCTTGGGGTGCTGCATGGTGAGCAGCGGGCGCGCATCCCACACGCACGTCCCCGCGGGACGCTAGCTGGTACCGCACACGTACCTCGTAGGACACCACTGCAGCTGCGCCAGCGGCTTGGGGTGCTGCATGGTGAGCAGCGGGCGCTGCAGCGCGCGCGCATCCCACACGCACGTCCCCGCGGGACGCTAGCTGGTACCGCACACGTACCTCGTAGGACACCACTGCAGCTGCGCCAGCGGCTTGGGGTGCTGCATGGTGAGCAGCGGGCGCTGCAGCGCGCGCGCATCCCACACGCACGTCCCCGCGGGACGCTAGCTGGTACCGCACACGTACCTCGTAGGACACCACTGCAGCTGCGCCAGCGGCTTGGGGTGCTGCATGGTGAGCAGCGGGCGCGCATCCCACACGCACGTCCCCGCGGGACGCTAGCTGGTACCGCACACGTACCTCGTAGGACACCACTGCAGCTGCGCCAGCGGCTTGGGGTGCTGCATGGTGAGCAGCGGGCGCGCATCCCACACGCACGTCCCCGCGGGACGCTAGCTGGTACCGCACACGTACCTCGTAGGACACCACTGCAGCTGCGCCAGCGGCTTGGGGTGCTGCATGGTGAGCAGCGGGCGCTGCAGCGCGCGCGCATCCCACACGCACGTCCCCGCGGGACGCTAGCTGGTACCGCACACGTACCTCGTAGGACACCACTGCAGCTGCGCCAGCGGCTTGGGGTGCTGCATGGTGAGCAGCGGGCGCGCATCCCACACGCACGTCCCCGCGGGACGCTAGCTGGTACCGCACACGTACCTCGTAGGACACCACTGCAGCTGCGCCAGCGGCTTGGGGTGCTGCATGGTGAGCAGCGGGCGCTGCAGCGCGCGCGCATCCCACACGCACGTCCCCGCGGGACGCTAGCTGGTACCGCACACGTACCTCGTAGGACACCACTGCAGCTGCGCCAGCGGCTTGGGGTGCTGCATGGTGAGCAGCGGGCGCTGCAGCGCGCGCGCATCCCACACGCACGTCCCCGCGGGACGCTAGCTGGTACCGCACACGTACCTCGTAGGACACCACTGCAGCTGCGCCAGCGGCTTGGGGTGCTGCATGGTGAGCAGCGGGCGCGCATCCCACACGCACGTCCCCGCGGGACGCTAGCTGGTACCGCACACGTACCTCGTAGGACACCACTGCAGCTGCGCCAGCGGCTTGGGGTGCTGCATGGTGAGCAGCGGGCGCTGCAGCGCGCGCGCATCCCACACGCACGTCCCCGCGGGACGCTAGCTGGTACCGCACACGTACCTCGTAGGACACCACTGCAGCTGCGCCAGCGGCTTGGGGTGCTGCATGGTGAGCAGCGGGCGCGCATCCCACACGCACGTCCCCGCGGGACGCTAGCTGGTACCGCACACGTACCTCGTAGGACACCACTGCAGCTGCGCCAGCGGCTTGGGGTGCTGCATGGTGAGCAGCGGGCGCTGCAGCGCGCGCGCATCCCACACGCACGTCCCCGCGGGACGCTAGCTGGTACCGCACACGTACCTCGTAGGACACCACTGCAGCTGCGCCAGCGGCTTGGGGTGCTGCATGGTGAGCAGCGGGCGCTGCAGCGCGCGCGCATCCCACACGCACGTCCCCGCGGGACGCTAGCTGGTACCGCACACGTACCTCGTAGGACACCACTGCAGCTGCGCCAGCGGCTTGGGGTGCTGCATGGTGAGCAGCGGGCGCTGCAGCGCGCGCGCATCCCACACGCACGTCCCCGCGGGACGCTAGCTGGTACCGCACACGTACCTCGTAGGACACCACTGCAGCTGCGCCAGCGGCTTGGGGTGCTGCATGGTGAGCAGCGGGCGCGCATCCCACACGCACGTCCCCGCGGGACGCTAGCTGGTACCGCACACGTACCTCGTAGGACACCACTGCAGCTGCGCCAGCGGCTTGGGGTGCTGCATGGTGAGCAGCGGGCGCGCATCCCACACGCACGTCCCCGCGGGACGCTAGCTGGTACCGCACACGTACCTCGTAGGACACCACTGCAGCTGCGCCAGCGGCTTGGGGTGCTGCATGGTGAGCAGCGGGCGCTGCAGCGCGCGCGCATCCCACACGCACGTCCCCGCGGGACGCTAGCTGGTACCGCACACGTACCTCGTAGGACACCACTGCAGCTGCGCCAGCGGCTTGGGGTGCTGCATGGTGAGCAGCGGGCGCGCATCCCACACGCACGTCCCCGCGGGACGCTAGCTGGTACCGCACACGTACCTCGTAGGACACCACTGCAGCTGCGCCAGCGGCTTGGGGTGCTGCATGGTGAGCAGCGGGCGCTGCAGCGCGCGCGCATCCCACACGCACGTCCCCGCGGGACGCTAGCTGGTACCGCACACGTACCTCGTAGGACACCACTGCAGCTGCGCCAGCGGCTTGGGGTGCTGCATGGTGAGCAGCGGGCGCTGCAGCGCGCGCGCATCCCACACGCACGTCCCCGCGGGACGCTAGCTGGTACCGCACACGTACCTCGTAGGACACCACTGCAGCTGCGCCAGCGGCTTGGGGTGCTGCATGGTGAGCAGCGGGCGCGCATCCCACACGCACGTCCCCGCGGGACGCTAGCTGGTACCGCACACGTACCTCGTAGGACACCACTGCAGCTGCGCCAGCGGCTTGGGGTGCTGCATGGTGAGCAGCGGGCGCGCATCCCACACGCACGTCCCCGCGGGACGCTAGCTGGTACCGCACACGTACCTCGTAGGACACCACTGCAGCTGCGCCAGCGGCTTGGGGTGCTGCATGGTGAGCAGCGGGCGCGCATCCCACACGCACGTCCCCGCGGGACGCTAGCTGGTACCGCACACGTACCTCGTAGGACACCACTGCAGCTGCGCCAGCGGCTTGGGGTGCTGCATGGTGAGCAGCGGGCGCGCATCCCACACGCACGTCCCCGCGGGACGCTAGCTGGTACCGCACACGTACCTCGTAGGACACCACTGCAGCTGCGCCAGCGGCTTGGGGTGCTGCATGGTGAGCAGCGGGCGCTGCAGCGCGCGCGCATCCCACACGCACGTCCCCGCGGGACGCTAGCTGGTACCGCACACGTACCTCGTAGGACACCACTGCAGCTGCGCCAGCGGCTTGGGGTGCTGCATGGTGAGCAGCGGGCGCTGCAGCGCGCGCGCATCCCACACGCACGTCCCCGCGGGACGCTAGCTGGTACCGCACACGTACCTCGTAGGACACCACTGCAGCTGCGCCAGCGGCTTGGGGTGCTGCATGGTGAGCAGCGGGCGCGCATCCCACACGCACGTCCCCGCGGGACGCTAGCTGGTACCGCACACGTACCTCGTAGGACACCACTGCAGCTGCGCCAGCGGCTTGGGGTGCTGCATGGTGAGCAGCGGGCGCTGCAGGGCGCGCATCCCACACGCACGTCCCCGCGGGACGCTAGCTGGTACCGCACACGTACCTCGTAGGACACCACTGCAGCTGCGCCAGCGGCTTGGGGTGCTGCATGGTGAGCAGCGGGCGCTGCAGCGCGCGCGCATCCCACACGCACGTCCCCGCGGGACGCTAGCTGGTACCGCACACGTACCTCGTAGGACACCACTGCAGCTGCGCCAGCGGCTTGGGGTGCTGCATGGTGAGCAGCGGCGCGCGCATCCCACACGCACGTCCCCGCGGGACGCTAGCTGGTACCGCACACGTACCTCGTAGGACACCACTGCAGCTGCGCCAGCGGCTTGGGGTGCTGCATGGTGAGCAGCAGCGCGCGCGCATCCCACACGCACGTCCCCGCGGGACGCTAGCTGGTACCGCACACGTACCTCGTAGGACACCACTGCAGCTGCGCCAGCGGCTTGGGGTGCTGCATGGTGAGCAGCGGGCGCTGCAGCGCGCGCGCATCCCACACGCACGTCCCCGCGGGACGCTAGCTGGTACCGCACACGTACCTCGTAGGACACCACTGCAGCTGCGCCAGCGGCTTGGGGTGCTGCATGGTGAGCAGCGGGCGCGCATCCCACACGCACGTCCCCGCGGGACGCTAGCTGGTACCGCACACGTACCTCGTAGGACACCACTGCAGCTGCGCCAGCGGCTTGGGGTGCTGCATGGTGAGCAGCGGGCGCGCATCCCACACGCACGTCCCCGCGGGACGCTAGCTGGTACCGCACACGTACCTCGTAGGACACCACTGCAGCTGCGCCAGCGGCTTGGGGTGCTGCATGGTGAGCAGCAGCGGCGCGCATCCCACACGCACGTCCCCGCGGGACGCTAGCTGGTACCGCACACGTACCTCGTAGGACACCACTGCAGCTGCGCCAGCGGCTTGGGGTGCTGCATGGTGAGCAGCGGGCGCTGCAGCGCGCGCGCATCCCACACGCACGTCCCCGCGGGACGCTAGCTGGTACCGCACACGTACCTCGTAGGACACCACTGCAGCTGCGCCAGCGGCTTGGGGTGCTGCATGGTGAGCAGCGGGCGCGCATCCCACACGCACGTCCCCGCGGGACGCTAGCTGGTACCGCACACGTACCTCGTAGGACACCACTGCAGCTGCGCCAGCGGCTTGGGGTGCTGCATGGTGAGCAGCGGGCGCGCATCCCACACGCACGTCCCCGCGGGACGCTAGCTGGTACCGCACACGTACCTCGTAGGACACCACTGCAGCTGCGCCAGCGGCTTGGGGTGCTGCATGGTGAGCAGCGGGCGCTGCAGCGCGCGCGCATCCCACACGCACGTCCCCGCGGGACGCTAGCTGGTACCGCACACGTACCTCGTAGGACACCACTGCAGCTGCGCCAGCGGCTTGGGGTGCTGCATGGTGAGCAGCGGGCGCGCATCCCACACGCACGTCCCCGCGGGACGCTAGCTGGTACCGCACACGTACCTCGTAGGACACCACTGCAGCTGCGCCAGCGGCTTGGGGTGCTGCATGGTGAGCAGCAGCGGCGCGCATCCCACACGCACGTCCCCGCGGGACGCTAGCTGGTACCGCACACGTACCTCGTAGGACACCACTGCAGCTGCGCCAGCGGCTTGGGGTGCTGCATGGTGAGCAGCGGGCGCTGCAGCGCGCGCGCATCCCACACGCACGTCCCCGCGGGACGCTAGCTGGTACCGCACACGTACCTCGTAGGACACCACTGCAGCTGCGCCAGCGGCTTGGGGTGCTGCATGGTGAGCAGCGGGCGCTGCAGCGCGCGCGCATCCCACACGCACGCCACCCCCTCCCCGCGGGACGCTATCTGATACCCCCCGCACGGCTCTGCACACACGCCGTAGCAGTAGCGCGTCGTTGTCATACTTACCGCCTTGTTGGATAAGTCTGAAAATAACAGGTGACTAAAAATAGTATTTAGGTACAGACCTAGACATACTTGGGGAAATGTCCCAAGTTTTCCCATTACTCAAGAATTTTCTATGAATTCTACCATTGACTAACCCTCAAGTGCAGAAGTTGTGGTTATACTTGCATCATTGATGAATCAATTTATTCGTTATTGTGAGGAATTCGTGTCAATTGAGGAAATCTATCCCTGTCTTCAATGAAACATCGACCACGATGTCAAGGTTACGTCAGGATTGGCATGTGCATGTGCAAGGATGAATCAGCAGAAATTGAAAAAAAATTAATAATTAAAAAAAAAAACATGATTTGCAATATTAAAAAGCTGTCATATATTTTGAGCAATATAAAAGCTTGTTGACTTCCATGTCCTGTTAGTGTTTAGCTTAAGTTATTAGTAGATTAGATTCTATCTATTAAAACTCAAATCAACTCTAAACTCAAAATCCATAGAAATCTGTTCAGCAGTGTATGTGTGAAAGCGTAAATAACTCACTGTCACATTTAAAAGTTATGATTTCTATATTCCTTACCTCTAAGATCAAATATCTTGATGTACTTGAGGTTCATGGAGGCGATGAGGGTCCTGTTGGAGAAGTTAGCCCAGGTGACGCTGTGCGCCGTCTCCGACAGCCCCATCTCGGCCAGGGGCCGCGGGGGCTCCGGCGCTGATGACGACGATGCGGTGTCTGTAGCTGTTGTGTTGGGGAAGCAATACTTTATGTTCAAAAATTTGAGATGAACTAAGTGAATTATTCCTGCTATGAAGACATAAAAATCTCGCTGTAACCTACTGCATGTTGGATTAAATTAAAGCAAGGTGCTTCCGATTGTTATGTATTAGCTCAGTCGACAAAATATACTGCGTAAACTGAGCACCCGTATTTGTAATGACAATAATGACTTTCGACACGAAAACACGTCTCAGGCGCGGCCACAGCAGAGGAGACATCTGACGCTAATCAACAGCTATGTACGGGGCGTTCGATATGCTTTGTTTCACTTCTAGCAAAGATATTGACTTTTCTCCTTTTCTGTTTGAATATGCTTTTTGACAACTAAACAAATAAAAGTTATCTTACGTTTAGCCTCTTCAGACAGCGTGGACCCCCGGTATACATCCCACAGCAGGATGCAGTGGTCGCTGCGGTGCTTCTCCATGGCTACTGCCAGCATGTTGGTCTCCATGTGGCTCCATGACACCGAGTTGCAAAGACGAGGGTAGCGGGGACCTGGACAGAGTTGTCCAAATATTAAACTTAGACTGGGTGGTGCATGTTGTAAATATTTGTTTTTTTTTTTTTAATGTTGCCTGACACTAGGAATTTTTCCAGTATCATGGGTGCATTTACAAACATAGAAATTCACATACACAAACACCCAGACCCAAATTATTCTTTACAGGCTCTAAAACACACAACAAAAAAAAAATTGCAAACTTAGCAGAGAAATTAAATAAACCTTTTTGTTGTTTATGACATCTCCCTTGTAGAGGCTAGTTTTTACAGGCCATTTGACTGGTGTAGACAAAACACTAGGTTTTATGGGTTGCTCCTGTGTAATTTTCCAAGCTAAATTATTTTTTACCCGACTGCGCGACGCAAAGGAGGGTAATGTCCCCACAGTCTAATGGGTCATATGTCTGTTTGAGTGTAGTGAGAGCAACTCGTCCACTGGCATAGCCCAGTGCTAGCAGAGGTTCCGGCTGCTCTGGGATGGCGCTGATGTCTGCACACCGGACACCACTGGCGCTTTGTGATGCGAGGACAGTTGCTCCACGAGTTGACGATATTGGAGTAACTGGAAGAAAGTTTAGGTAATGTTACTTTGCAGGATATTTTCTTACTTTATTTTACCGTTTTAGTATAAAACTTCTCTTCTAGTATATTTTATAAATATTTTTGTTAAGATAATTTAAAAATATAATGTGTTGAGAAATTAAATATAGAAAACTAATAATGTTATAAGTCAATGACAGTAAATTAGTGGTTAGGTAAAACTTTTTAAACTTTTAAGATTCTGTTTCGGACGTTTCTTGGTCAGTGGGTCATCTTAGGCTTAATGCTGTTATGTGTCTTCTTCCATAAATATTGGAATAGCAATACCAAGAGTTAAATAAGTTATTGATAAATGCAACAAAAATTGTATAACGAGCCAAGTATGGTCTTTGTTCATTTGCAAACACCAACACTCATTAGTCTACTAATGAGCATTAAATGTGCTCAATTTATTTATAAACTCTGGCTCTATTATTGATAACAACAAGATAACAGGAAATTAACATATATTATTAATATGAATATTCAGCGTCAAAAATTTCTGAAGTAGAGGAGCTCGTAAGTTATTCAAACAATTAATAAATAAATTTATGTAATAATGTATACGTACATGTTGTTTTTTTCTCGATTTCCTTTATCCGAGAAACTTCGTATAAGGTTATGTCTGGGCCCCATAATATAAATTTGTCGTGGTGTATTGGTGACCAAAGCACTTCCAGCTTAACACCCGACATCATTGTATTTTTATTATACACGCTTTTTCAAAGAATCAAACGATATTCATGTTTGTTTTGCGGGGAAATACGCAACTTGCAACTTGTGATTGTTTTGACTTTTGACGTGCTTTGACGTCTGCGACGTTTAGTTTCTACAATACGGTAAACACGTTTTGTTTGTAAATGAACAATCAAGATTTCATGAAGAATAGCCGCTACCAAAAACGAAACGTATATATTTTACCATTTTTGAACGTGAATTTGAATGTCACATGAATTTGGTGCTGCCATAATAAAATGAAAAATATCCCTTTTTGTTTGCAAATTGTTCATCGTGTTCGTTCCACTTCCAAGCATGTTAAATTATAAATAATTATTTTGAAGAAAAGCTTTTTTTTTCTCAGAAAAAAAATGTACAAATGTAAAGAACGTAGGTACTAAGGTGTTGCGTTGACCTAAAACATATAAAAACCGGCTCAGAAAAGAAAAAACTCAAACTCAAATTCTTTATTGCATTCATGTGTAGTATGTACATAGGTCTTACAGTAATGTATAAGTATCAACATGAAACCCGGTTAGGGCACGGCAACATAATATAATATTAATTACATTGACAATGCAAGGAACAAATCTAGTTCATTAAACACAACACTCCTCTCTCTCTCGGCGCAGTTGGGTTAAAAAAAAATTAATTTACCTATAACAAACGATCTGCTTCTTAAGGCGCATAGTACCCTCAATGACCTTGAACATTCAGGCGGAGCTAAACGCACACTTTCATAACTGCACCGCACATATTAATATGTCCCGAGCATACTGCGATACCTCAAAATGATATTATAGACTATGCAGCGAGGCAGAAAAGCTGCAAAAACCCGCCTTGCCCGGTTTTTATATGTGGAAATCTCAATTTCAACATGATTCTTGGTAAAATACCACTGATTTACATGAGCGTTACTCACTTTGTAGTAAATTTTAACAGTGATACATTCAAAAATATTTTAAATAAACGAAGCCGTTTAGAAGAGTGAGCATTTATTCTGAACAAAATACGTGTTGTTAAATATTTTTTTACTCAACTGTTTGTCATAAGAAAATAAAATTTACTCACATTGTTGTAGGTACATGAATTACATTCAACATATATTTTTTTTCAATCTTTATACCCAGCCGTTAATCAGGAATGTGCTTTAGAATGTAACGTTTTTACGGCTTAAAAGGCGCGAAGGCCCTTTTAATGATTTTTGTAACTGATCCAACTGATCTTTACGAGTAGGTATGGTTCGACAAATTCACTGTTCTGCTTATTCCCTTTAGTTAGTGTCATCATAGCATGGTGTGAATGTAATGCAATTGTTACAGTGTCTCCACTAATAACTGGTGTAAAACTGACTCGATTACACAAGATTCCACACGTTCAAAATAAAAGTACAGCAAAGCTATAAATGATAACGTGTAGATAACGTAAACAAATCTCCCTACATAAAAGGAAATGTTTATTTCAATTTGGAGTACCGCCCTATAGAGGTCGCTACCAACGACATCGACACCGATCATCAACCCTTTTTGACAGTCGCGTGAAGTGAGTGCCCATTGACGAAATAAGTGAAATCAATTTACATCGGAACATTAAATCGGAGGATAAACCGGCGGAGTTACATTAATTGAGGTAAGTCCAAGAATTCGTACAGAGGTCAGAGTGTCGTTCAGAAAGTGTAGCGGCGGGCGGCTCGGCGGCGGAGCTGTGTAGGTCAATGACGTGATGAATGTTTACTACAATGGCAACGCCTCGTCTTCTCCCACAGTTTCACGCGCATTGTCTTACGGTTCTCACGTGTTAATGCACTTTTCCCGACCCGGTTAGCTGGCCGAATACTACTGTATTGTTGTTGGTGGTGTGTGCTACAGTTCAGTGTTCGAACAAGTTTCCATAAGGCGTTGAGCGACGTTTGTGACTCACTCGATCGTTTTGATTAATTTTCCGCGGATTTTCCTCGGAATTAGCCGTTGTCGCTAATGATAATCAGTCGTTGATCGTTTATTGTCGTTACGTGCATCGCGCAGTGTGTGTATCATGGTATTGTTGGGGCCCTCTCTCCCGTCTCCCTCGTTGTGGAGACTGTGCTGAGCCCCCAGTGATGTTCTCAGCTCTAGCTTACCAGTTATCTACTAAGTTTTTGGAAGAGCAAAAGGTGAGAGTGAACTTTTCATGTACTTACCAACTATACCTTATGACAAAAAAAATTCAATCATTGAGATTGATTTTATAACATTCTTGATTGATAACCAAACATATCCAGTAATAATATATGACATTTTTTTATCTAAATTTCTAAATATAAAAAAAATTATGAGTTTACTTTAAATACTTACGTTTGTTGTTGTTGTCTTATGTTCCATAACTAAAAGAATGTGGTTTTGAATGTAGAACTTATGTTGGAGTAATACAAGGACTTACAGAGGCATCCCTTTCCCTTTGTGCTCAATACATTTATTTGCGTCGAGCAACAATTTATTCACTTGACTTTCTCACAGTGCGAAGTGAATTTTCCAATGCTCATATTAATAATGGTCTACTTTAAATTATATAATAATGTAATACGTACATGTTGTTTTTTTCTCGATTACAAGCAATTTATATTCATGCCCCATATATAAACCCTTACAGAAATTCTATAATTGTTATTTGAAATGACTCTTAAAAATGTTGTGCCCTTTTATCATGTAAAATATTGCCAAATGATTGTCGTGGTGTATTGGTGACCAAAGCACTTCCAGTTTAACACCCGACATCATTGTATTTTTTTAAACACGCTTTTTCAAAGAATCAAACGATATTCATGTTTGTTTTGCGGGGAAATACGCAACTTGCAACTTGTGATTGTTTTGACTTTTGACGTGCTTTTGACGTCTGCGACGTTTAGTTTCTACAATACGGTAAACACGTTTTGTTTGTACAAAATATAAAAATAAACAATCAAGATTTCATGAAGAATAGCCGCTAGCAAAAACGAAACGTATGTATTGTACCATTTTTGAACGTGAATTTGAATGTCACATGAATTTTGGTGCTGCCATAGTAAAATGAAAAATATCCCTTTTTGTTTGCAAATTGTTCATCGTGATCGTTTCAAGCATGATAAATTTATAAATAATTATTTTGAAGATGAGCTATTTTTTCTCAGAAAAAAAAGTACAAATGTAAAGAACGTAGGTACTAAGCTGTTTCGTTAACCTAAAACATATAAAAACCGTCTCAGAAATGAAAAAATCTAGTTGATTAAACACTCCTTCTCTCTCTCTCGGCGCAGTTGGGTTAAAAGAAAATTAATTTACCTATAACAAACGATCTGCTTCTTTGATAAATTTTTGTAACTGATCCAACTGATCTTTACGAGTAGGTATGGTTCGACAAATTCACTGTTCTGCTTATTCCCTTTAGTTAGTGTCATCATAGCATGGTGTGAATGTAATGCAATTGTTACAGTTTCTCCACTAATAACTGGTGTACAACTGACTCGATTACATTAGATTCCACACGTTCAAAATAAAAGTACAGCAAAGCTACGAAACAGATGATAACGTAAACAAATCTCCCTACATATAAGGAAATGTTTATTTCAATTTGGAGTACCGCCCTATAGAGGTCGCTACCAACGACATCGACACCGATCATCAACCCTTTTTGACAGTCGCGTGAAGTGAGTGCCCATTGACGAAATAAGTGAAATCAATTTACATCGGAACATTAAATCGGAGGATAAACCGGCGGAGTTACATTAATTGAGGTAAGTCCAAGAATTCGTATAGAGTGTCGTTCAGAAAGTGTAGCGGCGGGCGGCTCGGCGGCGGAGCTGTGTAGGTCAATGACGTGATGAATGTTTACTACAATGGCAACGCCTCGTCTTCTCCCACAGTTTCACGCGCATTGTCTTACGGTTCTCACGTGTTAATGCACTTTTCCCGACCCGGTTAGCTGGCCGAATACTACTGTATTGTTGTTGGTGGTGTGTGCTACAGTTCAGTGTTCGAACAAGTTTCCATAAGGCGTTGAGGCGGACGTTTGTGACTCACTCGATCGTTTGATTAATTTTCCGCGGATTTTCCTCGGAATTAGCCGTAGTCGCTAATGATAATCAGTCGTTGATCGTTTATTGTCGTTACGTGCATCGCGCAGTGTGTGTATCATGGTATTGTTGGGGCCCTCTCTCCCGTCTCCCTCGTTGTGGAGACTGTGCTGAGCCCCCAGTGATGTTCTCAGCTCTAGCTTACCAGTTATCTACTAAGTTTTTGGAAGAGCAGAAGGTGAGAGTGAACTTTTCATGTACCAACCAAACCTTGAGACAAAAAAAAACAATCATTGACATTGATTTTATAACATTCTTGATTAATAACCAAAAATATCCAGTAATAATAAATGTTTTTTTTTAATCTAAATTTCTAAATATAAAAAAACGATGAATTTTCTTTAAATACTTATGTTTGTTTGTTGTTTTCTTATGTTCCATATCTAAAAGAATGTGGTTTTGAATGTAGAGCTATGTATGTTGAGTCTAGTAATACAAGGACTTACAGAGGCATCCCTTTCCCTTTGTGCTCAATACATTTATTTGCTGTGTCGTATCATGGCAACAATTTATTCACTTGACTTTCTCACAGCTGCGAAGTGAATTTCTCCATTGTGCTCATATTAATAATGGTCTACTTTAACAATAGATTGAATATTAATGGCTGTTTATTAATACATAGCATAAACCTGTTGATACTGTGACAATTGTTTTGCAGATTACAAACAATTTATATTTCATGTAATAATACCCTTACAGAAATTCTATTATTTTGTTTTTTGAAATTACTCTTAAAAATGTTGTGCCAATTTTACACTTTTATCATGTAAAATTATTGCCATTGCCATTGCTTGGTGATTGTCTAAAAAAAGTAAAGAAGAATATTTATTTAAAATGCATGCTAAACAAAAAACAAATTACTTTCATAGCACAAAAATATTAAAGGTAGTATTCAGGTGTCATCCAAGTAAGCACCACATCATAGACAGGAAAAGACTAGCAGGAGATGATGAAATCTGGAAGTCTGTGCTGACATGGATGATATACTTATCAGCAGTTCCTTGTACAGTAATTACCTCTAGATCTGAATATAACAGCTAATGTGTTTATAACGACTTTGCCAATAACAGTCCTACTAACTTAAACCGATATGTAGTTCTAAGCCACTCAGTTTAAACTAGATAATATTTGTTTCGTTTCTTAATTACTTAAGATATTACAATACTATTATTATTCTTAAAAAGTATTACATACTATTCTTGGTGAGGAAAATGAATGTGAATGAGAAGAACAGAAGATTTGTAGATTGATGGATTGTGTAAGGAATGAAATAGTACTCCATTTCTGGGCAGTAGTAAAGAACTTAAATGAAGGTGTGAGGTCCTACTGGGGAGAATGGAAGATGAAAACAAGATGCAACATACCTCAGTACAATAGTTAAATACAAGAATGAATAAATAGGTTAAATATGTGATGATGATTTTGAAAACTTATTTAAAAGTGTGTTAAACACTGATTGCTGGTTCTGGACAATTCATACAATTATTATAAAAGGTATCAATGTTCTTTTGCAAAATAATAATTGATAACATCTTCTTAAAATCATTTATCTTCACATCCTTCTTAACAAGACAATCAGAAGAATGGTTTTTATCATAATCAACATCTTGCACTACTATCAATTGTGTAGCACCACTTTTTATCATGATTTCGATTACAATTTGCAATCTGCGAGTGTGTTTTTCGTGTCTTGGCCATGTGTTAATCGTTCATAACAGCCCTTTAAGTCTCACCTCAATTTATTTCGAGTCACAGTAGCACTTCTTTCATAGCTATCAGCTAGCATCTCTAGGTAAAATTTTTCATTTCCAATAGATCTCTCACATACCTCACTTACATTATTATCTGAGTCTGCTTCTTCTCTTGAAACAAACAATTTTCAAACTGACACTTTTAATTTTTCTCACAATGCTATTCAATGCTGCGTGATGTTCCTCAATGCCATTCAAAATAGCCTGTTGTTATTCTCAGTGAAGATTAATAAAATTTATATGGTAATTCTTTCACTGAAAGTGATTCTACTGTGACCTTACATTCATAGTTCAAGGTGTAGTCAAATCTTTACAATTTACTCACGACATGTAACCAGCATCATGAATACTCAAATTAAACTATTGTTCTGTTCTGTAGCTGCCATAAATGTTTGCATACTGGCCTAATGGAGTCATCATTCTTTTAAAGACGGATTTCACTAATCTCTTAATCTTATTATTATGATATTTACTTAGAGATAAGCCCATAACACTAATCTTTTTTTCCATTTTTATCACACCTTTAATAGCTTTGAACTATCTCTTGAAATCAATATACATTGTTAAAATTATCTGTATTGGATTGGTCATTGAATGTATCTTTTAAAGTTTTATCTTGTGAACTGTAATCTTAAGATAAAATTACAACACATGATATAGTGCCTTATCAGATTATCTGAAAGATCTGATAATACTGTTGATGAAGCAACTTCTATTTGAATGGCTGTTGGAATCTGGTTTCGTAATTTAATTCTAAAATGTTTACTGGCTACTTCTTGATAATGAAATAGCTAACATACCTGTTAACATAACATATTTGCTAGTTTATTTTTCTGAAATCTATTGAGCCATAAATGTCTTTGTGCATAGTTTCAAGTTATTGTGCTATGCTACGTAGCTTGGTCCTTAGTCTATATAATTATGTAGCATATCATTCATGGAAACGGACTCAACTAAGCTATGTTTTAAATTAAATATTATGGAAAGATTCTTGCTGTTTCTGCAGGCTATGGATACCACTGTATGTTTTCTATTCTATGGATGCAGCTATGTAGGTTTGTCCATACATCGCATAACTTGATCAGCGTATCTAAGTCGTACAGCTGCCTTCTGGCGGCACATCTTACTCGCTCTGCTACTCATACATAGCACCAATCGAAACAGTCAATAATTTCTTATTACAGATTCAGATTTTTTTAAACTAGCGCCAAATAGTGCTTCATAAAATATGTACTTGTTTTGTTACAGTACATTTCTCAAGCACAATTTTAAGTTTCAAAAAGCGTAAAAGGTAACAAGCTGATCTAAGCCCTGAATACCCTACTTTAAGGTCGAAATATGTATAGCCAGTAATTTAATCAATTTAGCTAGAAGAAGGTATGGTGGAATGTCCTACTGTGTGCCCTAGGAATGTCATACTTCTAGCAGCGCTTTATAGTGATTAGCTGATAACGATCTTGATAAGATTGGCTCGCATGATAGTCATAAGCAAGCATTTGAATAGCCGTTTGTTTTGTGAGACCGTATTCATGTGAGTTGATTTTGCTATTTGTGCATATGAGTGAGTACAATGAAGAGTCATTGAAATTAACGCACATGTTTTTCCACAGCAGCACTTTCTCCTATGGTGTATGCGGGCGCCGGCGCCGGGTGAAACCATAGAGAATCACGTTTTTGTGTAAATGATAACGCGTGAAAGCGGTTCAGACTAAGTACAGTCACAAACATAAATGTACCTAAGCACTTAGCAAAGTTCGAATATTTGAAAGTGATTTCCTCGTGGAATATGGGTTGTAATGACTAGTGCCTTATTAGTGTTCCAAAATATAAATTGTAGTCAATACAATCGGTAAAGATCATTGAAAAAGCTGCAATGTGTATGTTTGTATTTACTGCTTCACTGTATACCTACCTACATACTTCTTATATAGTTTTTAACAATAAGCGCAGTTTCTATTGCACACGGTGATCAGTATTCAATGATCAATTTATTATAGCACGCCACAGCGCAGCCGAAGCAGTGAGGAAAGTCAAGGTTTCTCTAACTGCGGTGTGCTCGTGACCTTCCGTTTCAGATAAATATGTACACCATTGATGAACTGTGGGTGTACGAAAATAGACTGCTTACCCTCCACGAGGAGTTACCTACCAAGCAGCATGATTAATGATTCGCGGATGTAACTATAATATATTTCGTTTCTCAACATATGGAGCTTTCAATATCGTTAATCAAAAGCCAGAAAGTCAGGTAGATCTATCCTTCCTGAAGATAATTGTTATTCGTATTTGGTGCAAAAATAAATGTCATACTTGAATTGATACCTTTGGCAGTTATGGCTATTCCGACATAATCGTTGTTCCATTATGTTTCTTGACCAAGTAATAATTTCGCCAACCAATAATGTTTAGAGATTTCTTCAAAATCGTTCGGTTCTGCGAGGGTTAAGAAACAATTTCTATAAATAAACCCTTTATTTTAGGCCTGAAAACTCGATTAGTTTTCAATTATCTGTAAATTGGATTTTAAGTTGCTTTGAAATCAATAAATACTTGTATAGTTGAGTCATTCAGTTGAGAAATTAGTTACGGCACAGATAGTAATCGTGATTTGATCATCACCAAGATTTCAGCCTATTACAGTACACTGCTGGACACCTGCCTCTCCCAGGGAGCGCCACAGCGCACGATCTCCCGCTTTTTTGATCCAGCCCCTGCCAGCTAGCTTCTTCAGGTCATCGGTGGATCTTGTCGGGGAGGTTCCACCCTACGTTTACCGCGCGGATTCGAGAACCTTTCTACTCCACCTTTCATCGGTTCTGCAGCACACATGACCGTGTTTTGATAGATCATAAAAATTACATAATGGTAATCGATTGAAAAGAAATACCTATTTTTTTTTGCCAATCCAGATACAAAAGTAAACGCATGTGATGACATTATCTGTCTATATATAATGCGTATACGCTCTCATGCGTTCATTAAATTATTATCACCTCTATCTAAATAGCCCACCATGGCAACTGTAAATAATCCAACAATACACACAATTAGGCCATATCCACGCGAACCATGTCGGCCAGTGGGCCGTGACTAACGGCGACACCACGTCCCATAGTTTCATAGCCAGTAATGTGACCTAGCTGCTAATTACATTAACTTTCGGCCATTGGTCTGGTCTGGTGAATAGTTAAACATTTGTGTGTATGTGCGTCATTCCGGTTTAAATGTCGCGTCTAGAAATAATTGGGTTAATAACTTAATATCATATTTTTGAAGGTGGGTAAATGTCCTCATGAATTTCCTTCATTCTGGAGACACCTCCAGTGTCTGCCGAATTCTTACTTTGATTAAAACTAAACGGCATTCCTCCAAATGCTTCTTTGGCCGCTTGCTTGCGCATTCATTTATCGTCACGTCATGTTACCCTAAAGGGTTCAACAATTAGTATTGTTTTTATCAGGACTAAGTTGATTTTTGAACTTTGCTTCAGTCCCCTAATCAAACGCCCAAATTGATTTTTGTATCGTACTGAACGTTGCTATTGTAAGAAGAGAGTTTCCTTACTGCTTGCGAGATTTATCTTTAATGCAATTAAGTAATGAGATCCCTGAGGATTGAGGAAAAAGCCGCTTTCTTTTGTACATTTTAATACTCTATGTTGTAATAATTGCTAATTAAATTATGTTTTTACTATCTACATATCAGCTAAGTCAGACGGAAATGTTTTATTTAGTATTCACTAAATTCTTAACACCTGTCTAAATGTAAGCATTCAAAGTGGTTGGCTAGCAGATTTTATCTGAACAGCGATGAAAGCTTTTGAATAAAGTTATGTCGGTATGCGAAACGTGATGAATAAAAACAAATACATTTATTTTAGCTAGAAAGTGGCAAAACGTGAATCGTCAGATTTAGCGATAGTGGTTTTATAATAAGTTATGAATATGCTCTATTCAACTTTGATAATATATTGATTTCAAAATGGCTCCTTTCGAATCCATCGACTTTCATAAAACCACTGCGATTCAAATTCTCGACGACAGCAAACGTATATTGATCGAAAAAGTGTTGCACTGTCAAATATTATGTCGTCAATAAAAACAGAGCTGTTTCAATTTTTTAAGACAATCGATATCGGCAAGTATTGCGAAACAGTTTTTGATCGTTTTGTTCCTAGAATTATCCATTTGGTGTATTGGGTGCAAGCGTGTCATTGTTTATTATCATCCGGCTAGTGATGTAGTACTTGTTTCAGTGAATCAGTGACGTATTTATGACTCAGTCGTACAATGATTACATTTTATCTTTTTATGTATTCGACTCGGTATGTTTCACTCTGTTGATTTGCATATTCGCGATAACACAGTGCCTTTGAAACATTTTTTATACGGAATATTGTTGTTCAGTGTTTTTATCGTCACTGTGTCCTGGTGTTGTGTCCACTGGATTAATTGCCTTATTGCCTGTGGCTGTGGTATAGTCGTTTCACTTTGCACAGTATTTGTTGCCAGACAAAGAGATCTACATGAAGTCTAGTAAATAGATCATCTGGAAAATGTAAGTGTCTGTTTCTTTACTTACGTGTCGTCCAAACTTGTTTTCCAATTCTATTCTAGTTGGACCTCGCCGCCTGCCCTGCTGCATGCTTTACCCTGTTGTCTTTCGGATCCATAGCTTGCTGGCCTGCAGTCTGATTATGTGGTCAGTCCTAGTCAGCCTTATGGTTCGCCTATGCTCCTATGACCAGCAGAATAAACATTATTAGTAATACACTGGGACTTAGGGAATCCCAGTCAGTCTAGTGTACTTTACAGCTGTTGTTTGTAAGTAGTCTCACTGTACTTCACACAGTGCATTGTCACACAAGGTTTCTATTTCGCGCTAACTCGTGTGGAAAGCGACGAACTTTTTCCGCGCCAGTGCTCAGTGCTGTTGACGCGAATTTTTTACTAAATAACTAGCTATTATGTACGGGGACATGCCTCACGCGATCTCTAAGGGAAACCTCTTACATCATTCAGATGAACATAATTGATTTAGTGGTTAAGACGTTTGATTGGATGCTTGCGGGTAATTAGCGATAAATGTGCTGCACTTAAGAGCATTGCAGACAACGTTCTCGCATTTACCATTTTTGTTTCACCTGTTCCATATGCATTGCCTGCTGCAGTCAATTGCTTTTGTAGTAATACCAATTTAAGAATAGACGATTTGTTCATCTTCTGAAGATGATTGACCGGCGATTAAGAAAAGATGTTTTACAAGGCGGATGAGCGGAAGCTTGGGGAACTGACCTTTTTGGTGAAGTTCCTCAGAAAGATCACTTGCATAACTTTCGCAACCGGCTTGCGTTCAGATCAAATTAAATTATGAGTAAGGCTCGCTCGAATAAAGTGGCATTCTGCAACTTCAAGTTTACTGAAAATAGCGTGGTTATGAATTGGTGGATATCTTTTTTCTTTGTCGCATGAAGATGTGGCGTGAATAGATATTTAAATAAAGACATGGGACTCACGTACGAGTGCCCAAATATACTAGTATCCCTAACTCGGTTTATCTCTCCAAATCTTTACGCAAAAGACAGACAACAGTTTCTGAATTTGGAACCCGCTTGTTGAATAATTTCGATCATACAAAGTAATGCAGGTGTTAATAACTAGCCAGGGGTGCGTTTAAATCCTTCTGCGGTATTTCGCCGGAAAAAAATTAAACTGGCGACGGTTCGCTGAACGGAGTCATAAGTTTCTGTCAATGTTAGTTGTCAAATTCAATTGACAGCTCAGTTTATAGAACAAATAATCAATTTGCCGGTTTAATAAAAATCCATAATCCACAAATAATATTTACTCTCTAAAATAAAAATAATATTCGTTTTTACGGCGAGAATCTAGCAAAACAACAAAACTTAATGTCAATCTGACAGCAGGATAAAATTTTGCGTGGTAAAAAGGTCGCAAAAATTTATTCCTTTCAGCAAAAACATAGACCAGCGGACGACCGTAAACGTGGCAGATTAAATTTTAATTGGTATAATTTTTCACCTCTCGGTGTACTTAAACGGGCTGTTTAACATTTAGTTAGTATAAAATTAAACTGGATAAAGGATTTAAACGCAGCCCAGCATTCCTTACATTATGGCTCAGGGCTGCGTTTAAATCCTTTATCCAGTTTAAATTTATTCTGACTAAATGTCAAACACCCCGTTTAAGTACACCGCGAGGTGAAAACTGAAGCCAACTAAAATAATCTGCCCCGTTTACGGTTGTCCTGGTATAAGTTTCTACTAAATGGAATAATTCCTTTTTACCACGCAAAATTTTATCCTGCTGTCAGACTGACATTAGGTTTTGTATTTTCGCTCGATTCGCGCCGTAAAAACGAATATTATTTTTATTTTAGAGAGTAAATATTATTTGTGAATTATGGTAAACCGGATTATTTGCAATAAAAGCTGTCAATTGAATTTACAACTAACATTGACATAAACTTTGACTCCGTTCAGCGAACCCTTGCCAGTTTGATTTACCGCCGAAGGATTTAAACGCAGGGCTGCGTTTAAATCCTTTATCCAGTTTAAATTTATACTGACTAAATGTCAAACAGCCCGTTTAAGTACACCGAGAGGTGAAAAATTATACCAATTAAAATTTAATCTGCCCCGTTTACGGTCGTCCGCTGGTCTATGATTTTGCTGAAAGGAATAAATTTTTGCGACTTTTTTACCACGCAAAATTTTATCTTGCTGTCAGATTGACATTAAGTTTTGTTGTTTTGCTAGATTTTCGCCGTAAAAACGAATATTATTTTTATTTTAGAGAGTAAATATTATTTGTGGATTATGAATTTGTATTATACCGGCAAATTGATTATTTGTTCAATAAACTGAGCTGTCAATTGAATTTGACAACTAACATTGACAGAAACTTATGACTCCGTTCAGCGAACCCTCGCCGGTTTAATTTTTTTCTGGCGAAATACCGCAGAAGGATTTAAACGCACCCCAGGTCGTAAAGGGCAAGGATACAATATATTACACACATTTTTTGCGGCGCAGGGGTGCGTTTAAATCCTTCGGCCGTATTTCGCCGGAAAAAAATTAAACTGGCGAGGGTTCGCTGAACGGAGTCATAAGTTTCTGTCAATGTTAGTTGTCAAATTCAATTGACAGCTCAGTTTATTAAACAAATAATCAATTTTCCGGTTTAATACAAATCCACAATCCACAAATAATATTTACTCTTTAAAATAAAAATAATATTCTTTTTTACGACGAGAATCTAGCAAAACAACAAAACTTAATGTCAATCTGACAGCAGGATAAAATTTTGCGTGGTAAAAAGGTCGCAAAAATTTATTCCTTTCAGCAAAAACATAGACCAGCGGACGACCGTAAACGGGGCACATTAAATTTTAATTGGTATAATTTTCCACCTCGCGGTGTACTTAAACGGGCTGTTTGACATTTAGTCAGTATAAAATTAAACTGGATAAAGGATTTAAACGCAGCCCAGACGCACAAGTTACACCTGTCAATCTGTCATGGCGGACGCGTGAGCATCATAGTAATTATGATTGATGCAGATTTGTACGGTGTGAGGCGCGCCGTGCTTATCAATCAATCGCGCTTTGACATCAATTTGTCTTCTCATGTAAGCCCATTTCAATTGAGTATTTTCCATATTTTCAATATCTTTTAGCTCACATTAGACCCATCGCTGTAAGCTAACGGTAAATGATGTTCAGTCATTTAGTTTTAAGCAGCCCTGAGTGAATTTGTGGAAGGATTTAAGGCCAGTTGAGGGCCAAAGGCCCCCCAGTTATTTATGGATGTTACTGACATGGTGATGTTAACTGGGTTATCGATTAGATCACTGAGGTTTCTGTTCTAGCCAACTACGAGTCAAGGTTGAAAAATAAAATTGAATCGTTTCTTTATTATTGTTTCAAGTCAAAATAATCAAACAATCTCTTTGTTCTCGCTTGATTGAGTTTCGTAATCTACTGCTTTAAAATAACTATTGTTAAATTAAAAGAAGTAGCTTGCAGAACTCTCGGGTATCGATATTAACTTCATAATTGTGTTGTGGAGGTCAGACGGTGAGTCAGCAATCGATTCGTGTAAAATAGCTCCCGACACCGACATCGATGCCGTTTAGCATCCTATTAGGAGGGGCTGACCTGGATTGTGTTTTGGAAAAGAGTAACTTGGAAAAATGTCCAAGTATGGAATACGAACTAACAAAACTGAATTATTTTGTGAGGCTGTTAAACAACATCTTTTGAACGTCTAAACGCTCACTTTTGAGAATTTTCTAAGATATAATGTCGAAGAAGTAGTGGAACAAATTCGCCAGCAAAAATTGAAATTGGAAACACCTGTTTTATGAAATTACTCTCTTGCTAGTTGAACTAAATCGTTTCTGTTGTAATGAGTTCTCCTGGTTTTACATTGTTTGTTACTTTTACGCTTTATTTAAACCTAAAGCCATCTTCAAAACAGAGATCTCGTGTTGTATTTCAATGTATATTTTCTTTGTTGTTGGTTTGCAGTTCGTACCACGATCTGGCTGGTACCAAACGACATTATTTGCATCGCTGTTTATATTTTATCGCTCTGATACTGTAATGTTGATAATGAAATAATATCCGGTTTTCAGTCCGCTTTCATTGTTAGCTAATACTAGTTTGTCCCACGTTCCTGCCGGGTCGCGGGACTACCTCATAAGGTAACCGTGACCCTGAAACGTAAAGGGCTACCTATTGAAGGATCTGCATGGATTTTGGTCAGTACAAGTCTGACAGTTACTCCTGTCCCGCCCTATGTGGGAGGTCTCATTTAATGGTTTAAAAATAAAAATAGTAGCACGTTCGGCAATGGTTCTTCATACTAAATGTGAAACACTAGGACGGTGAGTGTAGGGACTATACTTATGTATACCCAAAAATAAGCTATTATTCGTTTTGAATTTGGGGCGAGCAGTTCCGAGCAGGAAATACGGGCTACTTCCTGCTAAGTGCGAATGTCATCAATGAAACTGAACTCTGAACCACGTTTCAGAGTTGACAGTGTCAATATAATGACCTTGATTATTTGAACGCGGTTTAGATGTGGACATTGCTTTCAGTTTTATTAGTGAAATAATTCCTGAACTTCAAAAGAAACAAAAGGTTTTATAGGTCGTTAATGACCGTTGATGTTAAAAAGCGACCTAAAATAAACAAATAAAAAAATAGTAGATTATTAACCAAGGGGATAAAGCAGTGTCTTCTGTCGCGGGTGACGATTTAAATCGCGAGCATAACGAAGGACTCGAGGCTTACTCCCGAGCGTAGCGAGGGTGTTAGAAACTTAAATCACGAGCGAAGCGAGGGATTTAAGACGAGTCCTGAGTGTAGCGAGGGATTTAAGTTCACCCAAGACTAAGACAGCTTTATCACCGAGGAAAATACTCTACTTTTCGTAGCACTTGCGAAAAAATTAACATAATAATAAATAATAATTTATTATTATGTTACCAATTACCGGAAATATATTGTCAAGGGCGGTACGGTTGACATCTGTCGGGCATGCCACCGTCCCGGTGAGTCGATCAGACACATTATTTCCGGTTGTTCTCGTCTTGCTAACAGCGAGTACTTGCACAGACACAATCTAGTAGCTAGGATTATCCACCAGCAACTTGCCCTGCAGTACAACCTTGTGAATTCTGAAGTACCATACTATAGGTATGTGCCCGACCCAGTTCTTGAAAACGGTCATGCCATATTGTACTGGGATCAATCTATCATCACTGACAGGACTATTGTAGCCAATAAGCCTGATATAGTGGTGGTAGATCGCCGAGAGCGCCGTGCAATGATTGTTGACATCACCGTCCCTCATGACGAAAATCTCGTGAAAGCTGAAAATGATAAAAAAATCAAGTATCTTGATTTAGCTCACGAGATTGTTGACATGTGGGACGTGGACTCAGCAGTCATTGTACCGATAGTCGTTACGGTCAATGGACTAATCGCGAAGAGCCTCGACCAACATCTTAAGAGGCTCTCCTTGTGCAGTTGGCTCAAGGGCTTGATGCAGAAAGCAGTTCTCTTGGACACGGCACGCATAGTGAGGAGATTCCTCTCTCTGGAGCCCTAACCACCGGCAGCTTGGACCCTGTTCCCGATGCTGGTGGGCCACCTATTTTTTATATTTTTAAATGTTTTTATTTTTTTGTAATAATATTTAAAAATGTATAAAATGTGATAAAAAATGAATAAAGGAGGATAATAATAATATGAGATAAGCATTAATTAAACATTTAAATTTAACAATAACCTTTCTTAAAAAAATAAATTAAACTCAACGTTTATGTATTTGAAGAAAACAAAACGCGGCAAATTCCTAGATTAATATTGTATTCTCGGAAAAGCAAAGGCATCAAGCTCATACGGCCTCTTCGATTTTCGTATTTTTATTAAAATCATAACTGCATTAATAAATGCGTATTCCTTTTTCAAAAAGTTGTATAATGCTTTACATACAAACTCAATGGTGTAAAGACAGACTGATGTAGTTCACTATCGGTAAGTATTCGAAATTCAAATCACATTCTCTCCCTAGAGGATGAATGAAATTCAGTACAACTTTCTTTCCCTAGGGAAAGCTGTTTATAACAGATTAATAATGACTATTGTTATGTACGCTTTTTGTGGCATAGAATGTCACTTTTTTGAGCAAGTGGTACGAAAAAAGTTTTATAACCCGCAACATTCAAACAAACTAGTTTAAAATAATAACGTAACTAAACTGGTCCCATAAAGAATTCATTTAATTCGTCATACCAATTTACAAATACAAACAGATCGTTATCGCATCTATGGCAACTGCAGCAACTAGCAACACTGGCGACTAGCGTTACTGGCAACTGTGACGAATCGCTGCGCTTGCGCATGCTGCCCGCTTCTTATGAATAATGGCTGGTTTATCATTAACTCTTGTTTATGTAATGGAAGAATAACTTTCACTTTCCGGTTTATTAGATTTTCAGTAAAATCTTAGGTATTAATCATCTTGTAAACCAATCAGAACTGATAGATAAAATACTTTTACAAGTTACAACACTCGTTTTTGTATCCATCCATATTTGTAAAAACTGCATACAAGAGAAATTCTCAAAGAGGGTTATGTATTTCTCTTGTATTGTTGATGCATTTACAAACATTCCAGCACACCCAGATCCGAAATAACTACTTATACATAGATCATACAAATAATGATTCCGTGCAGCTATCAATAGCTCAGTCATTGCGCCAACCGTCTCAAGGATTGCTGCAACCAAATTGGGGACATGGATGTGGGGACTGACAGATGCTGTAGCAGCATCCATCAGTGTCAGTATCTGGTTGAATATTCATCCGCATCAGTTTCCCTGAGGCTTGTATGAGGGTGTCGATCCTGGGGGCCTATTAAATAAACGTGAGAATCCGACAAGAAGACACGTTCGTATTCTTTATCCCAATATAATCAAATCTGTTTTTTGTGAGATATTTTACAAACATAACCAATTTACTCCAAAAATGAGTTTCCATTCCGTTTGGTTTTGGCATTGATATGAAAATGGGTGTCTTCATTGCTCCCCCGAACTTACAGACGACTGAATTTCCAGGCTCAGTTTCATATTGTTATAAATCAATACAAGTAGCGGGTCGTTGCCCTAAGTAAGACAGACGTGCCAATTAGAGAGATCACATCGCTCGTGCATATTGCAGATGAAGGGGCGCTTGTTGCTAATTACCACTACCTCGCATTCCTTATGTTATTGTCATTCTAGCTTTATAGCTTCAATTTAGATCTACTAAACATTTGTTTTCACATTATTTTATTTAGACTGAAAAGTTCTATCAAAAGCCTCGCTTCCTTTTTTCTTGTCGCTACCTATCTAAACTGGACAACTAATTTGTTATAGTTTTTTTTTTTTAATTTATGGTTAGTTTATTCAAGCATGTATTCAACATCAAATTCTCTGTCTGTCGTGTTCACCCATGTCTAATTACATGCTGCCTTAAGGGTCTATAGTACCTCAGTATAATCTTACTCGCTCGCACTTGCACGTACCACGCACTATTGCTTGCTCTTTCTTTTAGCTGTTTACACGCAAATCTATTTATTTTACGGCGAAAAAAAAGGAAATTCAAAAAAGTAAATAACATAAGACCTGCTTTGTAGTTAGTTCAGTTAGTATAAAAAGTTTCATGATCTAATTTTAAGTATTTTCTGATTTTTTGCCAGCGTTTTATTGTTCAATTTAGAGGTAACTTTGGGATTTTTTTCTATCGAGAAAATTTTATGGAATCATGTTTTCGCCAAACATAAGACCTAACATTAATCCTCAACTTTAACATAAAATATTTATTTCAAAATTAATGCTGTAGTATTTTCGACGTATCACAGGTTTCTGCTAAGCCATTTGAGGTAGTATAGGCTTTTAAATATAGATACTTTAGTCCTAGATTAGCGTTCGGAGAAACTTCCATTACTATGATTGAACTGTCAAGTTAGTAAACCTACCTTGTGTTTCGGTGTACTGAGCGCATGATCATGATCAAGCATGCTTACATGCGCTTACATCAAAATTTATTATGCACAGAAAAATAAAAGTGAAATATTACGTGTACTTCGCTAACTTTGATAGACGTAATTACTTTCGCTGTTATGTTTATAACTCGTTTCGCTATTTGCAAGAAACGCTCCGGTGGACACCCTCGGCTTGCGAAGTTACCATAATAAATGTAGGTTCTTTGTTATCAAAAACGTCATGCGTATGATTCGCGGAGGTTAGGACATGGTTTGTCTGCACTATATTTGCCTAGACGGCATGAAATATCACATGTGGAATGAGCTTTTCTGTTTACTTCTGTGGTATTTAAATTGGGCTCATTCCATGACAACTGAGCTGTATTTCTGACAGGAATTCCAATCAACCAACATTTTTACGCACTTTTGCGCGAATCGCACCTAAAATTCCACATTGTTGGAAGCCACACGTTAACAACTGGACTAATTAGTCAATGAACATCATCCATGTCATCACAGTTGCCCTTTGACACATTTTTGTCATGGTGGGGGAAACCATACGAAAAGTTTATTTTTCCTTTAGAGGTTGTTGCGAGCAGTCGTGTGTGTTTAATCTGTGAGTTCCGCGCTCCGTTTCCGAATAAAAATAGTTTATATCTGTGTGATGCCTCGTTTGTTTAGAGTAAGTACTTGTTCACATTTAATCACCAGTAATGAGTCATTTTTATGAGTCAAGCTTGTCAAGGTCGCCTATTGTTTGTGTTTATCTCAATTTCACTGGAGGTGGAACGAGGTTGTTAGTTATTAAATCCTATTAACTTGGTACTAGGGCTTCGTATCTCGGCGCCTGGCTGCACTTTGCAACTCCACACATTAAAACGTGACTGCAATTAGCTGGAGTGCTTGTATCTGTCTCTCGTGCTAGTTGATGTAGCTCCACTTCATGTGTGAGTTCAATATCTATTCTATCTCGAATCAAAATCGATGATTTTAAGGCCCAGTAAGCCACATGTGAAATGTCAAAAAACAGGTGCATGGTTCGTGTTGGTCTTTTCCATAGAGAACAACTGGCAAGAAACTCCTTTTTTAAATATGTTAAAAATGTATGTATATCGGTTTGTCACCTTTTATCTGCATGTATAATATTCTCGCCGCCTATCTTTACCACACCTATCCACTTGATGTCATCCATATCACCAGTGTTGACAACTACTTGAAGGATGAGTCAATATTCAAGTTCTTCATGAGGAAACAATAGCCAAACTACATAAAATTTAAGATAACTTTCATCGCCAAAAAGGCCATGGAAGTTGATGAATGAATGTGAAGAAATAGCTAAAAGATTCCCTAAATCCCGAAGAGAAACCAAAATCTACTTCAGTGTTAAATTCTAAAAATAGCAGTAATAAATTAAAAATAGCGTCTAAAGCGATTACTTCAGCGAAGGAGCCAAACAACGTAAAGATGAAAGACGAACATAAACTGCGGACGTATCCGCCCGAGATCAGAAGTTTTAATTAAAGGATATTAGTTATTTCTGTCTGCGTAGGCGCCGCTGAGGTAGTCTAGCGACGGCCTCTGACATCACTCCGGTCTGAGAAGATACGTCTACTTATCTTATCTGCTTCTATTCAAGCTCATGAACTGCGAAACAAATGCCTTATCGCTGAATCCCTGATTTAAGTTGCAGAGGAACTCTTATGGCTGTGTGGCACACAAATCTCTGATCTTCGAATCAGCTAGAAGATGTTCAACCGCCACGTGTGTAACAAGATTGGATAAGGTTACAAACAATATTTGAATAACACCATTATGGATTGATATCGGACAGGGTCGCAAGAACTTACTTCAGGAACCTGCTTCTGATTTTGAGGATTCCATAATTTTCGTAGTTATTGTAGTAGTTGCGGCAAGTCCAAGACATTTGAAATCTATTTATTATCCACTTACTAAGCCCATCCCCTTTCACGGAGAGTAAACCTGTGCCGGTTTGCTGCGGCAGAACTTCAGCATGGGCTTGTCATGCTTAATGGTTCCAATGGTCTTCTTATATCTAAGGCCTATGCTAAAAACCGTAAGCCCTCCATGTGACTGGATCCCGTTGCAAACAGGAAACAAAACAGTATTGTTTGATAACTGAACTTCTCGATACGTGTGACGCTTGCCAATGATCTGTCGCTCAGTATGTATGTCACGAAGTCATTGTTAGTAGACCATCGGAAGAGTTGCGGCGTTTTGGCAAATATTTGGCGGAAAATATATTTTACAAAAAGGTAGGGTGTGGTAAGAATATGGATTTAAGTTTGAAGAAATAAAAGACAGAGTTGTGATTGTTCTGTCGAACTATTCGCTTGGAGTCTTGCTTTCGGTTTTAATGAGCCAAATCTTTTTGTTTGTGTGATGCTTCATCATGAGTCATGTTTGACTCAGACAATGAAATCTCTGTTACGATTGTCAGATAAGACTTGATGTAACTACTTCCGATAAGTTACAATAGTAATTTTTTGCTTGAACTTTGCTCCAAAATGTGTGCCATCGTTGCCTTTGCCTTTTCGTCACAACTTCAAGGTCTATTCGTGGGCTTATATCGGCTTATTCGTCATAACCTGTTGAGTTTGAATGTGTGTAAACGCCTTTAGTTTGAATGTGTGTAAACGCCCCTAATGTCAATTTTGTATCTGTCAAAATAGTTGAATACAGACCTCTTACAATGAACCCGCGTTTTTTTCTCTCGCTGCAATAAGGCCAATAAAATAAAGTCATCCACAACAAAACATGGTCCAAAACGAGACGGATTGAAGGATAATATTACCAGTGACCCGACTTCTCAGTTCTCAGAATCGTCGCCGAGCTTTGTCGCCGAGTAATTTTTGTTTGACAGCTGAACAAAAACGCGGTTCTCAACTCAAGTGTGATGAACATTATGTGTTGAAAATAACTAAGTGAACGTTTTCTAAAGACTGTAAATATCGTCAAGTTATTATAATGGAGAACATCGAACAAACACTAGATCTTTTGGAACACTTTTCGGACAACATTTGAAGGTTAAGACAAACCTCAAGAAAACACCGAAAGTAGACTAACTAAAGGCTACGTAGAAGCAAGACTACAGTGTTTAGAAGAATATTGGAACTCCTATCGGAATAGTTATCAGCAGTTATTAAAGATAACTAAGAAAGAACAACGAAAAAAATAAACCTATTTCACCGACGATTTATACAGCCAGTGTGAAGAAATATATTTAGATGTGAAAACAGACATGACGGATACGCTTCAGTTATTCAATACAGATAAGGGAGATGTGATTCAAAATACATCATCATGTTCATCACAACAGGATAGTTCGAACAGTGGCCGAGGTCAAACTTCCGAGGATCAACTTACCTACATTTACAGGCATGTACGAAGAATGGCAATCTTTTGAGGATACATTTACGGCTTTAATTTCGAAGAATAAGACATTGAGTGACGTACAAAGGCTGCATTATCTCAATTCATGTTTGTCTGGCGAAGCTAAAAACACAATTAAACTATTCCAGTCACAGAGCAGAATTATCCTAAGGCATGGGAAACTTTAAAAATAGATATAGCCACAGCGGCTTATAGTGAACGCTATACTGAAAAGGCTATTTTCATTTAAAAGTTTAGCACACAATCACCGGGACAATTGAAAGTTCTGATAGACAGTACAAAGGAGTGTTTAAATAGTTTGGATTCTTTGAATATTTCAACAGCATCATGGGACCCAGTAATCATTTACATTACCGTGCAGAAATTGGATTCTGATACACACAAAGAGTGGGAATCACATGTAAGTTGTGAATGTGAAACTGATCTACCTACATTACAAAAAATGATTACATTTTTGGAGAATCGAATCCATACACTTGAGTTAACGTGTCCGCCTTCATCTAGCACTCAAAAAACAAATAAGGAGCGTGCATGTCATACATCAGCTGTAACAATTACTTGCAAATTATGTAACGGCCAACATCTTCTATGCCACTGTAAAGAATTTGTGAAACTTGACATGGATAAGAAACATGAGATCATTAAAAACAATAGATTATGCTACAACTGCTTATCACCAGGCCATCCAGTGTATAATTGTAAGCAGAAGACTTCTTGTAAGATATGTGGACGGCGTCACCATTCGCTTCTTCATCAAAAGAAGGGAGAAGATTCTCAGGATAAAGAGAAGAATAACAACCCACCTGTGATCTCCTCAACACAAACGCCTAGTAACACACAAGATAATCATCAGGATGAGTCAATTATAGTGAACTTCGCAAACAAGCAGAGAAGAGCATTACTAGCAACAGCACTGGTACCAGTCAAGAGTGAGTGTGGTCGTGTGACTACATTAAGAGCATTAATCGATCCTGGTTCACAGGCATCATTCATTACTGAGAATGCAACTCAACTAATTCGACTCAAGAAAACTCCTGTACGAGGTTCTATCACAGGAGTAGGATCCACAACAACTCCAGTACGTTATGCAGTACAGTTGGAGATCTCATCAAGATGCGATAAACAATTCAATCTCCCTCTGAAGGCATATGTTTTAAAATCACACATAACATCGAAGTTGCCCAGCTCCACAATTGAAAATACAACAAACTGGTCGCATCTGAACGGCTTAACATTAGCTGATCCACAATACTTCAAGTCTAATCAAATTGATCTGTTGCTTGGCATTGATGTATACACCGAGATTGTGAAAGATAATTTAATAAAGGGACCACCAGGCACACCTTCCGCTCAAGAAACAAGTTTGGGTTGGATATTGTTCGGAAATATCTCACAATGTCAACATACCAGCAACGACATAGTAGTGATGCATCAACATGTAGAAATAGATATGGATAATCTTTTAAAAAATCTTTGGAATATTGATGATACTACAAATCGCAAACTTACCATCGATGAGCGCACATGTGAAGATATTTATGAAACAACACATACACGAGATTCAACTGGAAAATACATAGTAAAACTACCCTTTAAAATACCACCACAAGAAATAGGATCAACGAGAAACATAGCTTTGAAGAGACTAGAACAATTAGAAAGAAGATTAGAAAATAAACCACAATTAAAAGAAGATTACTGTAAAGTTATGGAAGAATACATACAATTGAATCACATGGAGAAAGTTCCTGAAGAAGAGAAAAATAATTTGTCAATTTATCTACCACACCATGCAGTCATTCGAGGAGATAGTGAGACCACGAAGGTCCGAATTGTTTTCGACGCATCGTGCAAAAGTTCAAAAAACAATTCACTCAATGATTTGCTATTAGTTGGACCCCAACTACAAGAAGATTTAAGAAGTTTAATTATGAGATGTCGTATGAAGAAATCTGCTTCATAGCCGATATACAGAAAATGTACCGCATGATATTGGTTACCAAAGACGACGCAGATTATCAGCGAGTATTATGGAGAAAAGATCCCACGCACGAGATAGAAGACTATCGCATGTTAAGAGTAACGTTTGGTACCGCCTCCGCGCCCTACCTAGCAATCAAAACAATAAAACAGTTAGCTATTGATGAAGGGGAAAAATATCCTGTAGGAGCCAAAATACTAGCTGAAGAATTTTATGTAGATGATTGTATCAGTGGGAGTAACACAGTACAAGAAGCAATAAAAGCAAGTCAAGAATTAAGTCAGTTATTAGAATGTGGAGGATTCACGTTACAGAAATGGGCATCAAATAGCAAAGAATTTATAGATTCAATTCCACAATCACTGAGAAGCGCAAGTGTTGAGACAAACGAGAATATTGTTAAGACTTTAGGTTTAACCTGGAACATGAAAACAGATACCTTTCACTATCAAATCAAACTACCACCTAAATCATCATTGATTACAAAAAGAAATATTCTAGCGGATTTACAACGCTTATTTGATCCGTTAGGATGGATATCACCAGCTATCATTCCTGCTAAAATTTTAATTCAGAATATTTGGAAAGGATAGATTTGACTGGGATGAAGAGGTTAAGAATACACATAAAGAAGAATGGAATAAAATTAGAGAAAGTTTTAACAATTTACATGAGATACAAATAGAAAGATGGATACATACAGAGACAGAAAATCAGAAGATAAGTTTACATGGATATTGTGACGCTTCAATCAAAGCATATTGTGCAGTAGTCTATTATAGAGTAGAAAAAGAAAATGGAGAAATTAAAACAGGAATAATCGCATCCCGCACTAAAGTGGCACCAGTTAAGACAGTTTCCCTTCCCCGCCTCGAACTCTGCGGCGCCGTGCTTCTTGCCAAACTCTTGACGCAAGTGAGAGAAGCAATGAGGTTATCAGACAAGGAAGTCTACGCCTGGACCGATTCCACAGTGGTTTTGGCGTGGCTTGCAGGTGATCCAAATAGATGGAAATTATTTGTCACCAACCGTGTTATTGAAATTTTAGATAATGTTCCCAATCCACAATGGTACCACGTAAGATCAAAAGACAATCCAGCAGATATTGGTTCTAGAGGAACATATGTAAACAACCTAGTCAATAATAAACTATGGTGGGAAGGGCCAGAATGGCTAAAGGATAAAAATATAAAATTTAATAAACCGAACGTCAAACCAACAGAACTGGAAATGAAAAACATATCAGTGAATTTTAAAATGCTAAGAATGAAATTTGAAGACTTTAATACGCTCCAAGAACTTTTGAAAACAATCATTTACAGTTTAAGATTTTTACGATTTAAAAAGAAGCCTGAAAACTTAGACACAGCTATTACAACTGTTGAATTGGAAGAAGCAATAACAAAATGCATAATAATAGCACAAAGCGAAGAATTTCCAGTGGAAATAGAAAGTTTACAGAAAGGAAGATATGTGAAGAAAGAAAGTTGTTTGAAAACACTAAATCCATATTTAGATGAAAAGAATATTCTCAGGGTGGGCGGAAGATTACGAAACGCAAATATTAGTAATGATCAAAAGCATCCAATCATCCTAGGCACAAAGAATCAACTTTCACATCTCATTGTAGCTGATGCACATAAGAAGACATTACATGGAGGCATTCAATTAATGCTCACTTACATTAAATCACATTACTGGATCATACGTGTTAAGAACATTATAAAGTCGCAGATCCATAAATGCATTGTGTGTGCTCGACACAAGGCGATATCGAGAACTCAGCTTATGGGTGACCTTCCTGAAGCTCGTATCACTCCTGCTCGTCCATTCATTAATAGTGGAATAGATTTTGCCGGCCCTTTACAAGTATTGATGTCAAAGGGTAGAGGTGCAAAAAGTTATAAAGCGTACATCGCCATATTCGTTTGCATGGCCACAAAGGCCATCCATTTAGAGTTGGCTGGCGATTTAACATCGGAAGCATTTATCGGAGCATTCAATAGATTCGTTGCCCGAAGAGGAAGGTGCGCTCATATCTGGAGCGATCATGGACGTAACTTCGTGGGAGCTAATAAAGAATTACATGCAGCATGGAAAGAGGCAAATCTAAGTTTACCAGGCCACCTAGCAGATATGCTCGCAGTAGACGGTACACAGTGGCACTTCATACCACCGTACAGCCCGAACTTCGGTGGACTATGGGAAGCTGCGGTCAAATCTACAAAGTTCCACCTTAAGAGAATTCTGGACACTCACCTGACATACGAAGAGTTGACAACAATATTATGCCAGGTTGAAGCATGTCTTAACTCACGCCCGTTGATTCCTGTGGATACAGCTGACACTGAACTAGAAATATTAACTCCTGGACACTTTTTAATAGGCGAATCTCCGGTTACAATACCTACTCCAAACTTGAATGACGTCAACATCAGCCATTTATCCAGATGGCAACTCTGCCAACGCCTGGTAGCCAATTTCTGGCATCGCTGGCAGAATGAATATTTAACACGCCTTCAAACACGACCAAAGTGGCTTAAACAGCAGAAGGAATATGAAATTGGAGATATAGTGCTCTTGAAGGAAGACCAATTGCCACCTGCTAAATGGGCATTGGGCAGAATAACTGCCAAACATCCAGGAGAAGACGGTCGTACTAGAGTTTACAGTATTAGATACCGCAATAATATTGTTAAAAGATCAATCTCTAGAATTTGTGCTTTCCCAATTGATAAAGATTAAAGTTAGTAGGTAATAACTTTATGTTCACTTTTTGAGACATGTAATAAGTTTGTTCATTTTTGAGTTTTATTAGTTTATAATTAAACTTGATTATTGTAATTTAAGTATACAGTCCACTTAAGTCTTAATTATTTTGTTTACTTGTTATATGAGTAAAGGACTTAGGTCCTTTGGTGGGCGGCATGTTGAGTTTGAATGTGTGTAAACGCCTTTAGTTTGAATGTGTGTAAACGCCCCTAATGTCAATTTTGTATCTGTCAAAATAGTTGAATACAGACCTCTTACAATGAACCCGCGTTTTTTTCTCTCGCTGCAATAAGGCCAATAAAATAAAGTCATCCACAACAAAACATAACCAAAGGTCAAACAAGTCTTTCCCACACTTGAGATTCAATTTATTTTATGCCTATACAATTTTGGACTCATTTAACAACTTCTAGATTGCTAGTTCCGGCCTTTGAGATCATCAAATTCATAATAGCACCATTAGGCATTACATGTCCAGAATTCTACCAAATGACAGGAACATCTACACAATAGTACTAGCTCATTACCAATTCTATTCACGTTTAGCTTTGTCTCACGGTCTGTCTGCTAGCTCGCAGTCAGACACATCAGTCTTTTGTTCATATTCAATTAACTCTGAAATTACTACGCACATTCATACTGTACTTTGCGTATTAAGTAGAGGCACTGTGTTGTGAAGACTGCTGATTTTTGCTATGTAAAAAAGACAAGGATTCCTAATCGTATAAATAAATCGAGGGTCACGCTTGTCTGAAATTTTCATGTCTTAAAATGTCCACTCGAGTGGTCGTTTGGCTGATAAATTTTCGGCACAGACTTACAATTTTACACTCATGAGATCGACTGCACTGTTGAGTTTATTCTCCTCGAAAACAAGACCCTCTTCATGCATAACACCTAGATCGATTTCACTCGTTCCAAGGTAGTCTAGCGCTACTGTTTACTTAGTAATTCTAGCATGGTCCTCTGCGTCAGTTAACAGCCATCTATTAAAGACAATCGATCCTTCTGTTAAACCACCACCAGCCAGCTACTTGACACTTGAAGGACGTAGTAAATGTGTTCCCGCCCTTATAGTGACGTCATCGTCTACGCTTTCAGCACTGGTTTCCATAATGTCAGTGAGATTAGATTTCAATGTAGATTGAATGGCTTGGAACATCTTATTATTACAAGAAAAGCTAATTTGCATTCATCGTTTTATAATCGCACGTAACTGCAGATACTAGCTTGCAATAACACTAGATTTTATCCCGTGGATTCACCTGCCTTTTCAGTTTTATCTCGGCTGCAGAGAGACATAGTCTGTCTTCTCACGAATTAGCGAATTAGACTATCAAACGCAAACTACTACCTACTGAACTTTTTTTTTCCTATTTCCCCACCCAACTTATTTCTTTTGGACAAAAATATTTATGAAAAAAAAGTAGAGCATCGGGTTACGGTATCGTTCAGACACAGACAGTAATGCACTCTAGTCATTGAAGTAATCTCCCATAATTACTGTTGACCGATTTGATAAGGATATCGTTAGCTTATCGGACATACCTGCATGTGATGTTTACCTTTATTTGTTGTCATGACGCAGAACAATAACTGTCCGACAGGCTAAGCGGTATTTATTTTCTTTATCTGTCTTAAAATTGTTAAGTTTCCTGTAACATATTCTGTGCGTATAGTTACATTAAAAACTTATTTTTAAAGCGATTTTTCCATCACCAAATTATCTTGAAATACTCAACATGAATACATAATGAAAAAAAAACATCACTGTGACAGACGCACACGCGAGATTACAAAAACCTTTTTTTTTTATCGTTCGCCTTAAAAAAATGTGAATTCCACACAGTAATCCCGAAACGTATCTCGAATGTCATCTGTATGTAAATCAGATTTGAGAAGGGTCGACCGCTATTCATATTTCACTAAAACCCGTAAGGCTTCCTTCATTATCCGATACAGGGAAAAATAGAGCCAAATTAACCAAATCCCAAAGGATTTCCAACCGTAGTAAAATAAGTTGCGTAAGTGAGTATGTAATATTAAAGGAAAACCATTCTAACTACGTAATAAAAATCAAAAACGCATCTAATAATTTCCGAGTAGATACTTCCAAAATTGAATAGAATTAAAGAGAATTCAAATCCTTATAGCAAAGATTTGTCATGAAGCTAGGCTATTCGGTACGTTTCTGTTGCATCGATAGTGTGTCTACGAGACAGAAAGTTTCATTCCCCAAAACGCCTTTGCAAATTTTGGCAACCGAATGACGTGTCATAAACGCGTTCAAGATTCCGCAGGTGCTCAGTCAAGTTCAATGTCTTCATCGCCTTATGCGGCGCTCGCTTCGTAGTCTTGCAACACCTAATATAAATATTTTATGTATCGCAGGACCAAGCTTGGACGGTGCCGCCGTATTGTCCCGAGGCCTAGCGCCCACATCAATGAATACTCTTATTTAGTCGTTTTTATTATCATACCGTGAATTTTAAAAATTCCACCGACATTATTATTTTAGACATCACACGATTGTGCCGTGTTCTTAAAATAACTTGGTATTTGTGGATTTCGCAGGCTGCGAGATTTGCTTCGTTTACATTGGATGTAAGAGTTTACAACAATTTTTTCTCATGTGATATTTTAGTCTGGTATTGGCTTTACCATCATGATAAAAATAGGCCTCTATTTCCTGTTAACTAGCGGCTCAAAAATAATGAAAGTTATGTCAGCGCAAAATGTTTTCTTCTTTTATGCTCTTGTGATCGCGACCACATAATTATTTATCATCCTCGTATAAAATCCATCGATTTTCGGTCTTCATTATCATTTATATGTATAGGTCCCACATAAATTAAGTAGTAAAACTTCAAACAGTTATCGCCTTAAATGAATACCTAACCTCATCATCTTCCTGCTCTTATCCCATTTTACTTGGGGTCGGCGCAACACGTTTTTTTCTTCCATTCTCCCCTATCACACGACATAACTTCATCTACTCCTTTTTCTTTCATATCATTCCTTAGACAATCCATCCATCTCTTCTTTGGCCTTCCTCTTCCTCTCCATCCATCAACATTCATACTCATCACTCTCTTAGTCACATGACTGTCATCCCTCCTCATCACATGTCCATACCAAGATAGACGATTCCCTTTCATTTTTTCTGTAACAGGCGCCACTTTCAAACTGCCCCTTATAAACCCATTCCCTCATAAATGAATACCTAACATTGAAAGTTAAAATATGAATGAGTCATTCCCCTCTATTCCAGTGTTCGTGCCTGGAGCCGCGAGTGAAGTGCCGCAGCATGTCGAAGAAGCCGGCCGCGCAGCCGACGCTGCACAAGGTGATCATGGTGGGCTCGGGCGGCGTGGGCAAGTCCGCGCTCACGCTGCAGTTCATGTACGATGAATTCGTCGAAGACTACGAGCCCACCAAAGCCGACAGTTATAGGAAGAAGGTCAGTTTCTACAGATATAGTTTTTTTAATAAATTATTATCTCAAATCAAAGAAATAGGCAGATAGAGCGCTCAGAACACGCGAGTGGGTCCACCAAAGTTAAATACAAAATCAAAATCGAATACAAAGTCGCTGCGCGTCGTTGTTGTTTTTTGCCAAAATATGCCGTCTCGTGTCTTTAACCATCGTAAAAGTTGTTGTCAAAAACAAAGAAAACATTATGGAATGTAATTCTATTTGATTTTGTATTAACTTTGGTGGAGACACTTGCGTGTTCTGAGCGTTCTATCTGCCTATTTCTTTGATCTGAGATTATTATGTTATGTTGTCCCGCGCTGCTGGTCCAAGCCCCAGGCTGTTAGGCTGAGTACTGAAAATAAGAGTGTGCCAACGATGTCCAGGTATAGGGCGCCGACCCTGGAGGGGCACAGAATATCTATTGTATACATTTAAATTAATAAATTCAATTGCTCAAAGTAAGGCTCAAGATGTGATCATACAGACAGTTTCCGCACTAACTAAGAATTTCTACTCAATATGCAAAAGATTTGCTCTCGCTATTAGAGAGAAACCGAGATGTAAGCCACTCCAAGTGGTACTACTGTACCGATGTGATTGACGTGAGAATCGGCACTACGAGCCGTGTGAGACTTCTCGTGTTTGAATGAAACACGTCGGGTAATCAGCTGTTCATCAATATAGTGCTACACCGTCGTATCTTTGTTTAGGGAACCATGACACCAGTTTAAATGGATTTCATGTTTTTTAGTGGCTTTGCAGATTATTGGTGGTGATAACCCCGTAAATCTTTGAACCAATCTTATTTTTACTAAGGTTGCTCTGTCTCGCTCCTGGGCAAAGCAGTCTTAACTTATAATTTTATTGATTGTAAAAGAGTAAGTATCCATAAAGTTTCTTACCCGTTCTTCTCCATAGAGATCTAGTCTCTGGATAGGACACCTACAGATCTTTCATGTTTATTACTCAATTTTTGTAAGATTTTTATTTTGTCTTTTGACAATGATTCAAAAGTGCCTGTAACTGGTTTACTTGAGTGGAATTCCTTGTCTGTGATTCCTGAAACCTATAACCTTGAGGTCTTCAAGTCAAGAGTGAACAGGTTACTTCTAGGCAAGCGTGCTTCGTCGTCGACCACATCATCGCTTGTCATCAGACAAGTAGTGGTCCAACGCGTACTATCATTAAATAAAATAAAACTGGTCTACTTGAAACAGATGATTTGATTTTTAACAAGTGGTTAGTAGTAAGTATTGCTATCTTACCAAGTAACAGCGTCTAGAGGTCAGATTAAAAATTGTTCCGAATAGAGCCCCGTTGAATAGAATTGAAATTTTATTAGCAAAGCTTGCTTTTTCAGCTGTTCTTGAAGCCCGACTCAACAAACTTGTTGGAAAAGGCAAATGACGTTCATGTAACTCTACATAATCGCTTAAATAACTCGTTTAAATAACTCACAAATTAGAAGTGATTACGCAGTATTGTTCAAATTTATGCATTTGTTTTATGCGTTCCTTTTAATTTTCAGCTTAAAGATACGTGACTGTTTATATAAGTATTTATATCTTGCGTCTGTAATTTATAAATCTTCGTGCTCACGCAGCAGCCAGTCAACTTAGTGCTATATTATAAAGATCTCTCAGCGCGATTCATGCGATGCAGCATACCGCGACGATCGTAGATTTGTTTCAAGGTTTCATGAACTGCAGTCAGAATAATAATGTTGATGGTTTATCTTTGTAAAATAAACTTGCGACAACTAGCAATCGCTAGCATTTTTTTACTCGCGTCTTCACCCTCAAGCTACATAACCTTCTTATACATAGTTCCTTCCTCGATAAATGAACTCGATAGTTGATCCTGAGATTAGTGCGATCAACCGAACAAACCTTTCAGCTTCATAATATTAGTCATCATCATCATCAGCCGGAAGATGTCCACTGCTGAACCTCTAAACTAACCTAGGCCTCCCCCTTAGACCGCCACGCCGAACGACAATTCGCCACTTGCATCCATCGGCTGCCCGCGACTCTCACGATGTCGTCGGTCCACCTAGTGCTAGGCCTGCCTACGCTGCGTTTTCCGGTCCGTGGTCGCCACTCGAGAACTTTTCTTCCCCATCGGTTGTCAGTTCTACGAGCGACGTGGCCTGCCCATTGCCACTTCAACTTGCAAATTTTATGAGCTATGTCGGTGATTCTGATCATAAAAAAAAAAGGTTGCACTCCAGGAGTGCCGGTAGAAGTGAAAACTTTTTTGTTACTATGTTTTATTTTTAATTTGAATGACGTCTTACTCATTTTCGATCAGGGTCACGTGACCCTGACGCGAGTTTTGGTCACGTGACCCTGACGCGAGTTTTAAATTTTTTACCCATTACAGAAAAAGTGTACAACGCCGCTAAAGAAGTTTTCACTTCAATAATATTAGTATAGATACGTATTGTAATCGTTTCATTAGACAAAACTTTGATTCAGAGCGTAAACCTGACTAGGATTCGCGGCTTTTTGAACGCTAGAAACGTTTAGGCTCCACAAATTACACAGGTTATCAATAATCTATATAAATTTAAGTGCTAACTCCAACATTTTAACATCCGCAGGTGGTACTGGACGGTGAGGAGGTACAGATCGACATCCTGGACACGGCGGGGCAGGAGGACTACGCCGCCATCCGGGACAACTACTTCCGCTCCGGGGAGGGCTTCCTCTGCGTCTTCTCCATCACTGAGCCTGAGAGCTTCGATGCTACACAAGAGTTCAGGTACAAACCATTTACATTATTTCCTAACTTGAAACTTACCCATGCCATAGGATTTCTTTCTGACGAAACGAGCACAGTGAACACAATCTTTGCATCAACAATAACACATACGAACTATTCGGGCGTTGTCGGTCCTCAGTAAGGTCTCCATCACTAACCATAGCTTTTTTTTTAAATTAATCCTGTGTCGTGGGTTCGTTTACAAACATAACTCATATACACAAACACCCGGATCCAGTACAACTACTTGTCATAGAAATATATTTTATTCGTTTTTGGTCCGTACGGAATCAAAACCGCGACACACTGTGTAGCAGTCGACCTCTCAGTCACTCATGTCGTCCACGACAATTTTGTCGTAATATGACGTCATACAAATGCATTGCACAAGTAGAATACAGAACTAAGCAACCTGAGGGGCAATAACCCACTAAAAACCTATTGAAGACCTAAAAATAAACCGACCATATAACGTCAATATTCCAGAGAACAGATCCTCCGCGTGAAAAACGACGAGAACATTCCGTTCCTGCTGGTGGGCAACAAGTCGGACCTGGCGGACAAGCGGCGCGTGCCGCTGGACACGTGCCGCGAGCGCGCGCAGCACTGGCAGGTGCCCTACGTGGAGACCTCCGCCAAGACCAGGGACAACGTGGACAAGGTCAGTAGGGGCTCGTGGGGTTGGACATTGGAAATTGGGCTGTTTTTAAAAAAAAACTGTTTTATAACCCTTGAGTAGAAATCTGGTGAGATTCTATAAAAATTGGAGTATTATAGAATCTCACCAGATTTCTATGGAGATCAAGTTAATCAAAAAACATTTCACCCGTATTTTTTGTCTTGTTAAGGGCTGATTTTTCAATAGCCAGATAACCTCTAACTTAGCCTGTAGCCAAACCGCAAGCGACAATCGTTAACGTTCAGTAGTCGCTAATACATTTTCAACTTTATACCCCATCACATAAAGTTGAAAATCTAGTAAAGACTGCTGAGCGATAGGGAACGAAACAAACGAAAACGTTCTGTAATTTTCGATAGATTTTCAACTTTATGCAATCGGGTATAAAGTTGAAAAAGTTTTAGCGACTGCTGAACGTTAGCTATTGTCGCTAGCCATTTGGCTATACGGCCTGAGGAATTAAAATAACGGTTTGATATATTTTCTATAGACAAGTTGTCAGTTGCCGCCATTTTTATTCCTCAGTTAGAGGTTATCTGGCTATTGAAAACTCAGCCAAAATTTACAAAGATTGGACATTTCAAGGGATATTTTTTCCTAATTCTGACGTCAAGAACCTTCACTTTCGAGTTTTGATGAGTTATCTTTATCAATATTTTAATATTGTACTCATTATTTTACGAAACTTTTCTGATGTAGTAATTTTGTATAACTAGGTAAAGAAATATTAACAACAAGTCCAATATTCAATTTCCAACAATAAGACCCCCACCTCATCACCTGCGTTTTCTATATCATAAGTTTATCTATTCTTCCTCCTCTATGACCCACCCGAGCCGAGCCTGAGCTTTGCACGCTTCTGATCGCGTTGACTCGACTGAACCGACTAGAGTTACCATCCCTTTTCTGTACTTTTTGACTAGGATTTGTTTCTAAAAAATTAATGAATGATTAGACCATTTTTTAAGAAGTTTTCTAAGTAGGCAATGGTAACCCTAGGTTCCCGCAGTGCGGCTCCGGCTGGCTTGGTAGAGTTGCGCTACGCATCGCTCGCCTGACGCTTTTCTATAACTTCACCAACACTCACAGATACACACTAAACACGATTTTGATCACAGTGTTTTCAGGAAAATTATTGAGGTCTCATTCGCCATGGTTTTTTTAAGTTCTTTCATTTATAAAAGCGTTAAGTTTTAGAGCAGGCAGTGCGCGGTGCAACTCTTATACATATTATAACCAATCATAAAAAATATTGTATCCTAAACTTGACCCAGTTTTAGTTGGTCTTACATTTGCAACTTGGTTCCGTCTTTTAGCAGCGCCATTGATTCATAAATCGGTCCTTGTAAATAATGCTACGAATGGCCGTTTTCGGTGACACTAATTAATCGAACTGAATGCTTTTTAATGAAAACTTTCAACCAATAATGTCTGCTGAGTTTCAAAGTCTGTTGAATTTTACATCAATAGGTACCATAAATCATATTAAAGATTCATTTAGGTTTTTTAGTTTTGGCGAAAACGGCCAGAAAGTAACCATTGTTGCGATGTCAGACTCATCTAACATTATAACTTCAACCGGCTTAGAAAAGTATTAGCGATCGAAGTCCTAATACTTCTTTAAAGCCAGCTGTAGGTGAATGTGGTGAGGGGAGCGTGTGGGTGTCAGCTTGTGTGTTGTGCGGTGTGTGATGGTTGCTGGTGGGTCCCGCAGGTGTTCTTTGACCTGATGCGCGAGATCCGGTCGCGCAAGTCCGACGACAGCCGCGCCACCAACGGCGACGTGAAGGGCAAGAAGCGGAGGAAAATCAAGTGCGCCATCTTGTAGGCGGCCCCGGAACGACGACACGCGATCTCAAACGATTTGATATTAATAGACGCAAGTCTATGGGGTTCTTTTGTATGCTCAGGGTGTAAATACGGTGTCAGTAGAACGTTTAGTTGCCGCGCGTAGTGGCCGGCCGTGTGCGCGCGCTTGTCAGGGATGTCTGCCTGCGCCTGCGCAGCTCTACTGTGTTGTGGCTGCCACGGATACACAGTTGTGTGTGTGATACTTGTCTCATGAATCAAAAATAATCTGTAGTGCAATGCAATAGTTTGACTCGATCAAACAACTTTATTTATTATCATAACTTTCATACCAACAACTATCACATACATTAACTCCACTACTCAAAACACATTTTTTGTAAATTCGTGTATTGTATTGTGAACTGTGTCTCGTTGATGTTAAGGCCGACAATCGCGTGTCAGGTGTCACTAGCACGCTCACATTAGTAGATGTAAGCAGGCTATTGTAAATTTTAATATATTTCGCCCACTTTGGTGCTTGCATTTATTGAATACTGTTTGTAATGATCGCGTCGAAAGTATTTAATAAGCAATAGAAGTATGATTTCCCCGATTTTGTAAATCGGGGCAAAGTGAGACCAAAAGAATTGTTTTACTTTCCAATATCCCATTATAATGATATACAAAATATAATAAAGTGAAAAGCATACAAAATTCCCATAACAAAAATTATTATTGACTCAACTCATTACAAACAGAATTCCATAAGATTTTTTTTATGAATTAATTATAATTATTATATCAAAGCTTAGTGCTTGCGTTATTTGTGCGTGTGACGTCACGTCCTGCGTCATTTCACAAAGTATAGGTACACACTGATGATAACAGTCTATGGTTACATGTTGTTCATATTATTTATCTGAGTGCAGGGCTTTTGACACACATTATTAATAGAATTTAGGAAGGTATGAAGCCATTAGGAATAGATATTCTGAACAGTGATGGCGCTATCACTCCACACTACCCACTACTCACTTGATTTATGAGAGTCAGGGCTGATTTTTCAATAGCCAGATAACCTCTAACTGAGGAATTAAAATAACGGTTTGACATATTTTCTATAGATAAGCTGTCAAACAGCCATTTTTATTCCTCAGTTAGAGGTTATCTCTCACAGAAATAAAATGTGGTAAAAATCTGACCTATAATATTCTACTAGTCCTTATAAAAGAGGCCTAACTAACATATTGCTAATATTTCTAATGCACATGATTCACAAATAAGAGAATATATTGTGAACTAGTTGCTACCCGCGGTTTCACCTCCACTGCTCGAGTCATATTCATAGCGTGATGTTATATAGTCTTTAACCTTCCCCGATAGTGGACTATCCAACACAATAATATTTTTTCAATTCAAACCTGTAGTTCTTGAAATAAGCGCGTCTTACCGAACAAAAAACCTCTTCAGCTTAAAATATTTGAATAGTTATAGACGCATTGTATTGCAGTTTCACATGACTGACAATATTGTGAAGGGTAATATTTATTTCATGCTGATGTATATAATATGAACAATATGGTACAAGTCACACACTCGAACACGCATGGTCGGTAGCGTAAGTTTTGTATTTATTTCTACGATGTAAGTGCTAATGTATGTGTAATGTTGAGCGGGGACTGTTTGTATGTACGTGTTCGACGAAATAGTATTTATTTGGACTCAGACTACGTAGTAAATATATAAACTATATTTATACAATGTGTAACGTTAATAGCGCAAAACCTCTCGTGGGGTAACTCAGGTCATGTTACTGAATAATGTTTCTTCTAAAATTTTTGGGAAAAAAAAATCATGCTCATGGGCTCGGTCAATTTCTCATTTTGTATGAAAAATAATTTTATGTTTATTTTTTTTTCCAAAAGTTTTAGAACAAACATTGATCAGTAACTTGGGCTGAGTTACCCCACGAGAGGTTTTGCGCTATTAACGTTACACGTTGTATATTTACTACATTATTTACGTAGTAAATATAGTATAGGTTTGTCTCAAAAATTAGTCAAATTATCACAGTAAAAGAAGTCTTATGCCCGAAGTTAATTAACTATCTCAATCCAAATTAGTTTTTATGAACGACTACTGTTGATGGAACATTTTTAAGACTAAAATTTCCAAAGTCGGTCGTTGATAGGGGTCAACATTGCAACTGAGATAGATTATTAGTTTCCTTCGTTTAAGATGCAATTGTGAAGGAAACTGCATCTGCGAACTGCAGTGACAGAACGGCCCAATTGTTATGGCAGATCGCAGGGTCTAGTTTATTAGTAACTCTATTAATTGCAATGTTGCCATTTTATTATAAAGTTGTCATATAGTTACATGGAACAAACCAGTCGTGGCGGTACAGTTTAGGCCACTGTCATCTACAAATGCGATCAACTTCTGAATTGGTTTTCTTCATTACAGCGTCATGCTCGCCGTAGTCTCTCAAATACTATTTCATGGAACACGCCATGTGATGTGTGCACCGGTATGTGTATGTTCGTATGTTCGCTTCACGGACTAGCCGATAGTTGTCTTGTATGTTTACGGGTTTCTTTTTTGACTACCACTTTAATGCTCGTGTTCAATAATCCTCACCTACGTCAATGACTAAATAAAACAGTTCTGTTGAATATTGTACCCTCGGATGAGCAGGTACAGTTAGTTGAATTCAATTTCCAACAGTGCAGTAATATTTAGGCATTCGTCGAGGGTTCATTGGTGAATACAAATACAAATATTTCATTCGCGATTTCTTGCAGAACTTTTATCCAGTGTAGCAGTGGTAGTCAAAAACTCAATCCAAAATTTATAAATGTAATGCTAAGTTTTGTATGCAATAAAGTCTGATATTTTTTTAAATCTTCACGATTTACTTTTTATATAAATTGGCCGTTGATCCGCCATTATGGGCTGTGCTGTTGCAGCACTTTGAAACTTATTTACTCTTAAAGAAATCTCAGAATCAATTGAAACATACGCTAGAACGTATACAGTGGTTACTGAGAGGAAAAATTGTCCTGTTCAGCAATAACTGAGATGATCGATTTTAGAAACCCTTAAATTTTCGTTGAATGAAGGCTTGGATAGCAAGTAAGTAACACATGTATTTGGTCGGTATTTTATAGCCGAGCGGCACAATATACATTCGTGTCTGCCCGGCCTGCGCTGAATCTCGCCAGCCGAAGTACACTGTTGTGAGCACTCCTCACACGACCTCGTCGATTACATTGTAATGCCATTACGATATATTTGTCCACATAGTGCTATGCACGCGTAGCAATAACATGTTAGCATAATATACTGTTACACGGGGCCACTTTTGTCTATATCCTAGCTGGTCCCCAACTGCCAAGACGAAGTAATTTTATAAGTCCATTCGCAAAAATAGCAATTCCTTAAGGGGGATGCTCCAACCAGCCCGCGAAATTCAATTTTTTTTACGTTTTTTGCAATTTGCAGGCCAGTGACATGTTGTAACTTTATAAATATTTGTGTTGCGCAAATAACAAGTATAATTTTAAATATAAAAAATATCAAAAAACTCGCTCCATCAGCTCTCACATAGAAAAGGTGCATCATGTTAAAATCTCCGAAATCTAACTACGATGCACCTTTTCTATGTGAGAGCTGATGGACCGAATTTTTTGACAATTTTTATATTTAAAATTATACTTGTTATTTGCGCAACACAAATATTTATAAAGTTACAACATGTCACTGGCCTGCAAATTGCAAAAAACGTAAAAAAAATTGAATTTCGCGGGCTACATCGAAGCAATCACCTTAATATAGGATATCTATTCTATAATATATCTCTCCTCTAAAATACGTCACATGTCGATAGAAATTGTCCAGTATAGGCTTAAACTTTTATAATTATCGTGTTTCACAGTTACTGTCGACAAGTGGCGGTGTTTCAAAACTTATATATTCCTAAATGTACTTGTAATTTTCTATAGGCTAGTTATTTTAGTTCACAAATGTATGGATTATGTACCTACGTGTATGTATGTATATCGAAGTCACAGGAACAAAATGATTGATATAAAGCAGGAAATATACAGATTTGCAAAATGATGTGTATTATTTTTAAATATCACGATGAAATATAGAAGTACATAACTTCCAAGGCCTCTGAGAAAATAAAGGCAACTGCATCCATATAGCACCAAATAATTTATTGTGGATAGATAGGTAAGTATTCAGTATAACGAATATAATCCAGCACTTAATAACAACCAGGTAATAATCACTAGATAACAATTTTAAAGCATGTTTCTTGTAGATTAGAAATTACCTTGAAAATTACATAAAAATTAGAAATATTATCCATTTTTAAATCAACGTACTTCACGGTAGACAATGCTTTATATTATTCTTTTTCACATTCGCTTTTAAAAAGTTATATCTGCGTGTGTATGTCTTAATTTGTGAATATGCAACCTGCAGGCGTTCCTGACACTAATCCGACAGATGTCTCGCATGAAGAAGGGCTTGGCGGCCGATGAAGAGGAGGAGGAAGTGAAGAAGCGAGGACCTTGTTGCGTCATGTGCTAGCCACTCACTGTACTCGACTGATCACTAGCAGAAACATAGATAGGCATGCAATAAGCGCGAACAGGCACCTTAAGAAATACAAGGATTTTTTGGCGTGTGGCAGAAATCGGATCTAAGTAATTATTTTACGTTAGCAAAAGGTTCAATCGAGGGAGTTGAGAATTTCAGCTTACAAGTGTGAGTTGTGATAGCCTAGTTGAAAAGGCGTCTGGAGTACTTATCCAGAAGACGCGGGTTCGAATCCTACTTGCAACTGAATTTTTCTTTCCATGTTTAATTAGTAGTCAATGCCGTGACTAGCGTTTTATGTGCCCAGTGTGAGTTTCCTGGTCTGGCCGTTTCTGTGCCCTGTGCCTGGTTAGTACTATTCTCGACATTGCTAGTAGTAACTTATATTAAAATGTAGTAATAATAACCATAACATTTTACAAATGTCTGGAATTTTCCTGTGAACGTTATGGAAGCATAACTTTCGTAAATCTTGGAAAGCCTCTGTATTGGAATTAGCATTATCGGATCACACAGCACAGCTCCTAAAATGTCCAGTAAGAACACTGTGTACAATCAAACGGTGGATAACGACAAAAAGGGACTATAATAAGGATAACGTAATTAAATTTAAATCCTATCTACGAAGTTTAACTTTCTCGGAGGTATATGAAGCTAATGATCCAAATATAGCATACAAGGCGTTTGCTGATATTTTCTTATTCTTATATAAACAGTGCTTCCCCGAGCTCCGTATAAAGATAAATGTAAATAAAAGACAAAAATGGATATCACGTGGAATAAAAAAATGTAGTGAAAACAAACGGAAATTATTGTGGCAGTTCCGATTAAAACCTACCCAACAAAATAGGACGCGATTTAAAAATTACGGGAAATTATTTAAAAGAATCATTAATCTAACTCAAAGAGCACAAAATATATATAAAATACAGACGTCAAAAAATAAATCCAAGACAACCTGGCAAATAATAAATGAAGCAAAATTAAATTTACCAAAGAATAACATTAATAAACTTAGAATTAATAATGAACTTATCACGGATCCTAAACTTATTTCAAACTCATTTAACAATTATTTTATAGATAAAATTCAACCAATCGTTAATTCGGGGGACAATGTCACGAAACATATTAAAACTAAAAAGGATTCCATGTTCATGGCTCCAAGCCTGCCTCTTGATATATTTAAGATCACGTTAGCACTTAAAAGTACAAACAGTGTGGGTTACGACGGTATCAGCACAAAAATTCTCAAAACCGTAGCTGGTGAAGTATGCCAACCCCTAAGTCATATTATAAATTTGTGTATAAGAGAAGGTATTTTTCCAGAAGCTCTAAAAAAGTCAGTGATACAGCCATTATTTAAAAAGCAGGATAGAGAGTTAATGGAATGCTACAGACCAATTGCGCTAATACCACTTGTTTCTAAAATCATTGAAAAATATATATATAAAGAACTGAGTGCTTACTTAGAAGCGAATAAAATTCTCTGCAAAGAACAAAACGGTTTTAGGAAACAAAAGACTATTAACATGGCTATCTATGACTTTTTGCAGAATCTGATAGTAAACATGGATAAAAATAAACCGGTCTGCGCTATTTTCTGTGACATGACCCAGGCTTTTGATTATGTTGAACACAGTACTTTATTTAAAAAACTAGATGCCTATGGAGTTAGAGGTAACGTACTTGATCTCATAAAGTCCTACCTACGTGACAGAATACAAGTGACAGAAATAAGAAGATTAAATGTTAATAACAAAACAGAAGAGAAAAGCTTATCTGAAGAACGTAAAGTTAGGTATGGAGTTCCACAAGGAAGTGTTCTAGGACCACCACTTTTTACACTTTATATTAATGACTTTCCAATGGCAATAGAACATCCTATGATACTTTTTGCAGATGACAGTACTATATCTATACCCTGTAGCCAAAGAGATCTGTATAAAGATGATATAACGAATACTTTAATAAAAATAATAAAATGGTTAGAAAATAATAATTTAAAAATTAATTTGAATAAAACTGTTATAATTCATTTTAGTAAGCGCACAATGACATTTCCGAATTTTGACATTACATATATGAATAATATTATTAACACAGTAAATACGACAACATTTCTAGGGCTAACCATCGATTGCAATTTGAATTGGAAGGCGCACATAGAGACTCTAAGTAAAAAAATTAGTAGCAACGCGTATGCATTGAAGATTTTAGCGCGAACTGTTAATATTGAGGCGTTATTAACGTCTTACTACGGTCTGACGGAATCTTTACTCCGATACGGCGTTATATTTTGGGGCAACTCAACAAACAAGGAGATAGCGTTTAAAGCTCAAAAGAGATGCATCAGAGCCATGTTTAATTTAAAACCCACAGACAGTTGTAAACCCTATTTCATACAACATAAAATATTGACATTACCATCCCTTTACATCTTAGAGACTGTAGTATTTATAAGGAACAATCCAGAGTTACTTCCCCGTATGTCAGATCAATTTCCAAGAAATCGCCGTGATCAAAGTCAGATCTGCCTTCATGCAAGTCGGACAGCATTTATGCGCAAGAGTGTTCTTTGCATGGCTCCAACAATCTATACTAATATTATAAAGAGGTAAAATTTGTTTGTAAGTTTGTAGGTTTGTAAGTTTGTATGTAGGGGGTAATCTCCGGAAGTAATGAACCGATTTTAAAATTTTTTTCACTGGTAGAAAGCTACATTATCCGTGAGTGCTATAGGCTATAAATTATAACGATATCATGCATATTAGCCGAAATATCTCAATTTTTGTCTAGCCGGGCGGAAAAAAATTACTCTTCCAACACAGTTATTAGCATGCGCTGCCTTAACAGTTGTATATAATTGAAAACAATGTATGGAAAAAATGTCCGCTTGGAATAGTTCTACAATAAAGTCCGCGACACCATATTTTTATCTTTTATATTTTAGCAGATATAGTAGCTTTTATGAGTTAAAAAAGTTATTTTCGACGTACTTGCTTTTGGACGATTTTTTACACAACAAAATATTAAACCTTATCAAAAAAAAAATATTATTATGATCACAAGAACATCATAGAGATACGATTTGCCCCAAATAGTATGTCAATTGGTTAAATAGTTTCGCAGATAACATAAAATTACTAAATCGCAAAATGCCGCCGTCCATTCACGAATCGCATTAGAACATGCTTTGTACGGACGTTTTATCCATTTACGTATAGATGGCGTTGTGAAATTACGAGTTGGTCTTTAAAATTGTTTTGGTTGCTCGGTTTCTTAAAGCACAAATAGGTACTACTTCGTTCTCATTCTTCGAGTTCGAAGCTGTGGTATTTCTGTTTTTGGGATATCTGAAAGTTTCAACGATTGTTTATCATGCCAAAAAGGAAATCACAACATTCCCGTCAGACATCCCAGACAAGAGCAGATCCTGCCGGGGTTGCGAGACAGACATATACCGCGACTCCGGCACACAAAGGGCTACCGAAGGACACCGTGGGTTTTAGTCAGTACAAGACTGACAGTCCCGCCCTGCCCGGGGTGGGAGGACTCATTTGATGATTTTGCCACTTAACAAAAAAGAAAAAAAGACAAGAGCAGATCGAGTACGCCGTACGGAAGAGTCTTCTCTTGAAAATCATCAGCGCCTCTAGAGGAATAGAGAAAATATTTCGCATGCACACGCTGGGGAATCTAGCTCCGAGCGTTTACAGCGGCTAGCTAACCAAAGCTGGAGAACATCGCAGGTGGTCGAGGATCTAGCGCTGAATGTGCGCAGTGTCTCAGTGATTTAAGGCAGCATGTCTCTGCAACAAGGGATAGGGAGTCTAGCGCTGAGCGCTCGCAGAGGCTCGCTAGCGAAAGCGCGAGAACATCGCAGGCCCGCACTCCGGAATCTAACACTGACCGTGCGCAGCGTATCAGTGATTTAAGGCAGCATGTCTCTGCATCAAGGGATGGGAAGTCTAGCGCTAAGCGCTCGCGGCGGTTCGCTAACCAAAGACTATGAACATCGCAGGCCCGAGCTAGGGAATCTAGCGCTGAACATGCGCAGCGCCTAACAACAAAAAGACAGTGGGCAGTTACAGCATAGTCAGTACAGCATACAATAAAAACAAAACCCTCCTTTTGGCAGTCAGGTCAAATAAATTATAGCAGAAGTACTAAACGAACCACACTCATAATTTCATCACACGTTAAAATATTGACTGCCCAACGAAGTGGGCACGGGTCAGCTAGTTTATAATAAATTACCTAAAAGTTGGAGGGAGCTTACTAATATGGAATTGAAGACGAAACTGAAACTATTTTTGACGACCAAAGCTTATTAGGTATAGCATTAATGAATTTATGGCAGAGTCATTTGCAGCAAGGTAAAATTTGGAAATTAATGTATTTGAATTATCTTATTTTATTGACTATATAATGTTGTAATACTGTTGCTGTAATTTTGACAATTTATTGTAAAGTTTGACATCGTTACAATATTCTTATTTTATTTTTTTATTGACATTTTAAATTTTTTATTGGTATTTGACATTTTTCTTTTTTAATTTTATTATTGTTATTATTTTTCAATTTGATTTTCTTATGAGTCCGTGCAACATTGAGAATTATTAATTTATGAACTAAAAATGGATATTTATTAGCGTAATAAAGGCAACTTAATATATTTGCACGTCGTGTATGCGGCGAACATGTCGAACATAATTTATAATAATATCTTGCATGCATAATGTCACCGTTCTGTATGTATACACATGTTTGAGCAAATAAATATACTTACTTAAAAAGCAAACGCCAAAAGATCTTTGTAGCTCTTTGGAGCCTTTACCTGTACCTATCTAAGTTCTGTTACTTGAATGGACGAAGCTGCTAGAAAAGGGATGGCTAGCCCTCGACATGTCCACATGCAGTAATCGCAAAGTCAACCGCAGCTACCTCGTTCATAGGAAACACTAAAAGATAAAAACATAGGTATTAGTAACTGCTGTCCAACTAATGCCTGTTAAGACTGCTCTTGCTACAACTACATAATTAAGCTGCCTGTAAAGAAATGGAGCGAGGCTCCGGAGCGGAGAAATGGAGAAATATTAACCAATAGGATTGCACTAAGTCTCCGCTCCTCTTCAATGGTGCAATGCTATTGGTTAATGTAGATCTCCGCTCCGCAGCATAGCTCTCCGCTCCTGTGGATAGGCAACGTAAGTGTTAGCTACGTTCATATATCAAATAAAATGAGCACTGCCAGTTTTTATATATTATACAAGTTTTTAAAATCTTGGTTATCATAGACAAGTGCCGTAATATGTATTTTGTACTGATAACTGATTTGATCTAAGAGTAGTGCTATATTCATATAGTAATTTATTTTAACTGGTCTAAAGCTTAGATCAAAGAAATAGGCAGATAGAACGCTCAGAACACGCGAGTGTCTCCACCAAAGTTAATACAAAATCAAATTGAATTACATTCCATAATGTTTTCTTTGTTTTTGAGAACAACTTTTACGATGGTTAAAGACACGAGACTGCATATTTTGGCAAAAAACAACAACGACGCGCAGCTTGGTACTGTCGCTACTTTGTATTCGATTTTGTATTAACTTTGGTGGACCCACTCGCGTGTTCTGAGCGCTCTATCTGCCTATTTCTTTTATCGGACGGTCTAAAGTATAATATAATAAAAAAGTTAATCTCAAACGATGTACTTATATTATGTATGAGAGATATCAATTTTCTTCCAAAAAGTAATGCATTTTTTGCCATAGTAATACATCGCCTATGAAGGCGAGACTATTGTAATACTGTTTTATTTTGTGAATTTTCATTACATTCCGAACAATGACTGATCATAAAAAGACCATTCAGTAGTGGCGCTATCTATATTATTTTATGTAATCTGTGTAAACTATCATCCTCAAGTGGCAGTAGATATGAGCGCCGATGGTCAATCAGTCGGCGGCGGCGCGCCGACTTTTTGGAGCCGGCGGCGGCGGCGTCGGCGGCGCGGCGTAACTTTTATTTAACTACTATAATTAATTAATTTAAGAGAAGAAATAGAACAATGTTTTACCTACAATTAAAGATTTATTATAATTTTGACGAGACAAATTGAATTAGCAAGCTAAACTAAAAAAAAAAAACCAAGTCAACATTAAAAATTGCTGGTGGCTATATTTTTACTGTAAGCCTTGATGAGTGAGTATAGGAGGAGGCAGGCCGCGAGCGAGAGAGGACAGCGTCCTCCCTCCGCCCCAGCCGCAGTGGTAGGCGCCCACGGCGACGGATGTCGCTAGATGATCTCCGGCCACCGTAGGCGCGGGCATGCGGGCAGCTAGTAAAGGGCAACTCGCTGCCCGACCAAGGACCATGCCCGGGTCGACGGCACGTTGTGTCCCACGCGCGCCTCAAAGAGCGTCAGCATAATGACGGGGCCCCCCTCTCAGAGGGCCAAAGCCTGCCGGGGTCGCGGGATTATTCCCTTACCGTAACCCCGGAACTTAACAGGCTATGAAGGACACCGTGGATTTTAGTCAGTAGAAGTCTGACAGTCCCTCCCGCCCTGCCCGGGGTTGGAGGACTCATTTGATGATTTTACCACGCTAAAAAAAAAAAAAGAAGCCTTGATGAGGATGCCAGAGGGTCATGACTGTCCGTATGATTCGGGGATACCGCATGATCGCCGGCGAATCGGTCAATCTCCGGATCTGCCCGATTGCTGTCCTGGGATCTGGAGGCGACTACCTTCCAGCGCCTTTAGAATGGCGCCTGGTGGCGCAGCGCCGGGTCGTAACCCCCCTGGCTCGAGAAGTCGAGGCGCGGAGGGAAGAGCTCCGGCGCGATCTCAGAGCAGTATTGAGGGACGACTGTCGGAACCGACGTCCGGGCACGCCACAATCGTGGCAGTAAGACCCCTCTTGGGGGAGTGGCTGGATAGGCGTCACGGAGTCCTGACCTACCGCAGACGCAGGTCCTCACCGGAAACGGAAGTTTTGGGAGGAACCTGTGTCTGATGAGGAAGGAGGAAACGCCTGGGTGTCACCGCTGCGAGGATCGCCCGAAGGACACTGTAGAGCATACGGTGCAAAACTACCTCGCTTGGGCAGAGCACCGACGTGTCTTCACGGCAGCGATAGGCGGAGACATCTCTCACCCCGGCATTGGTCGCGGCCATGCTGCATCTGCGAGGCAGTCATGCTCGCGAAAGTGCATGTCAAAGTGCATGTGCAAGAGAAGACAGCGTCCTCTTCGTCCCAGCCGCAGTGGTGGACGGCCACGGCAACGGACATCGCAAGACGATCTTCGGCCACCGTAGGCGAGGGCGGCGAGTACAGGGCAACTCGCTGTCCGACCACGGACCATGCCCGGGTCATCGGCGCGTTGTGTTCCACGCGCGTCTCAAAGAGCATCAGTATGATGACGGGGCCCCCCTCTAGAAGGCCAAAGCCTGCCGGGATATAAAGGGCTATTGAAGGACACCGTGGAAGTCAGTATGAGTCTGAAAGTCCCTCCCACCCTGCCCGGGGTGGGAAGACTCATTTGATTATTTTACCATGCTAAAAAAAAGAAGCCTTGATGAGTGCTCATCATCTGTTCGCGTTTTTCCCTAATATTAACAACCAACTGACCAAAATAGGTTCTACAAAAACTGTATTTGTTTGCTGATAACTTGGACAGCACAGAAATAATGTAATGTCAAAGAGTATCGTTTTATAAACATCTACGTCTAGTGCCGCCATTTTGCCAGCATTTATTATCGTGCGTTCGGTTTGATCAGCGTGTTAGATTAAACTGAACGCCGCCCGCTCGGGTTCGGCGCGCCGACGCCTATCGATGGCGGCGGCGGCGCGGGAAAAATCACGGCGGCGGCGGCGCGCCGGCGCGGCGCTCATATCTAAGTGGCAGTAGATATTTTATAGTCGTGATATTATGCTACCTGCTCGCTCAATCTCATAAGCCCTGCTTGTGCCAATGATCGAAACATATTTTGTGTTGTAACAATTGTGACCTAAAGTATGGTTTTGAACATTTTTGTGAAGCAAAAAGGACAATTCAAACAATTTAGAATATTAAACACTGTAAAACTAATCTTCTTTACATATAATAAAATCGTAGAGATGTCATTCCTGTACATTGAATATTTTTTTCTTTTTGTATTTTTTTCGAGATAAGGGATCGATTCTGATGCCAGATCAACTTTTATTTTTTTTCGAATTTTTTTATGTTTTTTTGATTTGATCTATCTCCGAAACTACTGTAAAGTTGTCGATCAAACTTTCCTCAAATATTCCTAGTAATATGCTTCTGTTAATATGCTATGTATTATTACGCTATGTTTCCTGGGAGATAAGCAATTTTGAATTTTGTTGTTTTTAAATGTTTGTTGATAGTTGGAAGCTAAACCACTGGATATTATTTAGTCAATTTTTCCTCAAATATTCCTTAAACTGCTGTTCTATTAATAGTATATGTATAACTAGCACTTTGCCCGCGACTTCGTCTGCGCGTGTTTCTAATTTCGAACTCAGTAGGTAAATTTAATTCCAGCTCACCCTCCTTATAGGATACTTTTGGAAAATCTCTAGTAGTTTCAGGGTCTATTCAATACAAACAAACAAAAATACGCTAGGGGTTAATTTAAAAAATATATTAAATACGTATTTTTTGTTTATTCGATTGAGAGATAATTTATGCCCAGTTTAGAATTTATCGAAGCAAGCAGTAAATCCTTCCCTTAAAACTTAATCACCCTTTTCAAAATTTAGGGGGTGATTTTCGAAAAATCCAAAAATGGAGGGTAGTTTTGAAAAAAGAATATTGTCCATCTTTTTTATTTACTTATACTCACATTCGTACCAAGTTTCAAGTTTATAAACCCAAAGAATAAGATTTTGCATACAAAAGTTTTCACCCCTTTTCACCCCCTTAGAGGTAGATTTTCGCAAAATCCTTTCTTAATGCTTACGTACATTATAAACTGCAACTATCATCCAAAATTCAGGTTTCTACGTTTAGTGGTTAATATCCTCTCCTTAAAACTTGAATACCCCTTTTCACCAACTTGGGGGGTAATTTTCGAAAAATCCAAAAACACGTGTTTGATTAATTCTTATGTAGTATATAAATACTGATTTTCAAATTCATCAGCTCACGCGTTATGATTTTCCCATACAAACTTTAACAACCCCTAGAATACCAATGGAGGGTAGTTTTAAAAAAATATTGTTGCTAATCTTATTTATTTACTAATGTTCTTATTCGTGGTAAGTTTCAAGTTTATAAACCCAAGGAATAAGATTTTTCATACAAATGTTTTCACCCCTTTTCACCCCCTTAGAGGAGGATTTTCGCAAAATCCCGTCTTATTGCCAATCTACATAGTAGACTGCAAATGCTGTCCAAAATTCAAGTTTCTGCGTTAAGCGGTTTCGGCTGTAGTCGTGTCAAAAGAAAAACCCCTGTTCTTTTATATATATAGATTACGCTATTCCCCTTGGGGGATTAGCAATTTTATAATATGTTGATTTTCAGTCATTGTTGACATTTGTACAAGAACCGCTATTCGAAAATCACTGTCAACGTACTAGCCAGTCCGGTCAGTAACCTGCTTGACTTTCGTGCAAGGGGTCTCTGGATCAAATCTCGCAGTTTTTTTTTTCTCTTTTTGTGTTTTTTTTTATTTGTCCTGAGAGTTATAAATAATTTAAAAAAATGTGCATACTTTTGTTTCAATATTATTCGCGATTTTAAATAATTACTATTTTTTTCAATACTTCTCTAAGATATAAATCTACACCGATTTAAATTGTAGGTAGTAAGTTGGATATTTTTTTTAATTGTAATTGTTTCGAGTTGTGGAATTTTTAAAGATTAGAAAAAAATCAGGGTTTCTATAATTTGTGTTTATTTATGTTTTGAATTGGTGCTCAAACCAGTGCATAGATTCTGTTTTAAGCGACGACAAGTTGTACTCATCGAGTCAGATAATTAGTTATTTTTTAGGTATCACGCGATGCTAAAGGGAGAAGAGCAATGCTATCGTACGTTCAATTTGCAGTTTAAATAAACACGGTTCTTTGAAATTAATGTCGCTCAAATAAGGACGTTTCCTATGCAAACTATGTACCTAGATATAACATTATTGATCTAAACTAATAATAAAAATACAATTATGTTTGTTTCTTACCTTTTCACGCATTACTACCTACTGAATCGATCGTCCCAAAATTTAGCATATACGTTGTCAGGAGTATAGACACGGATATAAGGTATCTTATATCCCGAATAACAGAAGAGAGCTGTTTCCGAGAAAACAATTACGTTCATATTCCAGATGGCGCCACACGATCCGTATTGTTTCTCAAATACTAAAAAACGCAAGCGAAGCCGCGGGCAAACACTGGTATAAAATATATCTTGACTTATTTACACTATCTACGCTCGACCTCAAATATTTTATTCCGAGTCTCCTCTATTTCTTTTTTCTAAGGAAAATGGCGAATCCAGAAAGTTCACCTGCCAACACGTTTTGAAATGGTTACTCATCATGTCAGTTTTGGGAACTAATTTATTTTATTTGACCTTTTAATAACAAAATGAAACTAGATCTCAAAAAATCCTAAACTCCTTGTTGGGTCACTTTTGCCGTTGCGATGTTATAGGCTATAATCTTGCCAAAACCAGCTACTACCTATTAACTCGATTAATACGAATATTTCTGTAAATAATTATTATAATAAAACAATTGTATTATATATTTGTGCATTTTTATTTATACAAAATATCTTTTACAAAACGTACCCTTATTCAGTCTGAATATATAATTATTCTTATTTATTAATATTTACATTACTTTCATTACAAATTCCTTAATACTAAATATAAATACAAAAAAATAATATTCACACAATATTCTCTACATAGTTATGGGCTGATTTTTCAATACTTAGGGCTGATTTTTCAATAGTCAGATAACCTTTATCGGAGGAATAAAAATGGCGGTTTGACAGCTTATCTATGGAAAATATGTCAAACCGTTATTTTATTGAAATCGTTATTTAAAAATCAGCCCTTACTGTTACGGAAAAAAATGAAGGAGTTGGCTAGTCTTGATTTGATTAAGATAAGATGAGACGAAATGACACGTGTGAATAAAAGAGTGACGAGTATTAATGTTGATGGATCCCTCAGGGTCTATAGCCAACTGCAAGCGACAATCGTTAACGCTCAGAAGTCGCTAATACATTTTCAACACTAAATGCCAGCGTTTTAGGTTGAAAATCTAGTAATTACCAAGGAAGGGAACGTCTATTTTAAAGGCGAGACAGATTTTTAAATGAGCGGAGCGATGGATTCTATAGATAGTAGAATCCCGAGCGTAGCGAAAACAAAGTCTACGAGTTTCCAATAAATACGAGTATGTAGAAAGGATTTATCGAAATCTTATCTAAATTCTTGTTTAAACAGAACAGTAATTGATTCATACAGAAACATGTCTCTCTGGATTGATCCTTATCATCGTTTAAGCTTTAATGATTTGGACTCTGGCTTCAATTTACAGTAACTTACATCTGCAACAGCTGCAGTTAATGCCTTTATGACTTAAAGACTAGGAACCGACTAGGTGTATCTAATGCTGGAGGAATTAAACCTCTAAATGGAACTAAATGCAGTAGATGTTGCATGGAGTCAGTCGACACAGCTGGTGCTGGTCCATCCAGCGCCGCATGTGGTGCAGGTGGTCGGTCGTGGGTCACGCCAGCTGGCACTGGTGGCCGCAGCCGGCCGGACACAGCTGGTGCTGGTCCATCCAGCGTCGCATGTGGTGCAGGTGGTCGGTCGTGGGTCACGCCAGCTGGCACTGGTGGCCGCAGCCGGCCGGACACAGCTGGTGCTGGTCCATCCAGCGTCGCATGTGGTGCAGGTGGTCGGTCGTGGGTCACGCCAGCTGGCACTGGTGGCCGCAGCCGGCCGGACACAGCTGGTGCTGGTCCATCCAGCGTCGCATGTGGTGCAGGTGGTCGGTCGTGGGTCACGCCAGCTGGCACTGGTGGCCGCAGCCGGCCGGACACAGCTGGTGCTGGTCCATCCAGCGTCGCATGTGGTGCAGGTGGTCGGTCGTGGGTCACGCCAGCTGGCACTGGTGGCCGCAGCCGGCCGGACACAGCTGGTGCTGGTCCATCCAGCGTCGCATGTGGTGCAGGTGGTCGGTCGTGGGTCACGCCAGCTGGCACTGGTGGCCGCAGCCGGCCGGACACAGCTGGTGCTGGTCCATCCAGCGTCGCATGTGGTGCAGGTGGTCGGTCGTGGGTCACGCCAGCTGGCACTGGTGGCCGCAGCCGGCCGGACACAGCTGGTGCTGGTCCATCCAGCGTCGCATGTGGTGCAGGTGGTCGGTCGTGGGTCACGCCAGCTGGCACTGGTGGCCGCAGCCGGCCGGACACAGCTGGTGCTGGTCCATCCAGCGCCGCATGTGGTGCAGGTGGTCGGTCGTGGGTCACGCCAGCTGGCACTGGTGGCCGCAGCCGGCCGGACACAGCTGGTGCTGGTCCATCCAGCGTCGCATGTGGTGCAGGTGGTCGGTCGTGGGTCACGCCAGCTGGCACTGGTGGCCGCAGCCGGCCGGACACAGCTGGTGCTGGTCCATCCAGCGTCGCATGTGGTGCAGGTGGTCGGTCGTGGGTCACGCCAGCTGGCACTGGTGGCCGCAGCCGGCCGGACACAGCTGGTGCTGGTCCATCCAGCGTCGCATGTGGTGCAGGTGGTCGGTCGTGGGTCACGCCAGCTGGCACTGGTGGCCGCAGCCGGCCGGACACAGCTGGTGCTGGTCCATCCAGCGTCGCATGTGGTGCAGGTGGTCGGTCGTGGGTCACGCCAGCTGGCACTGGTGGCCGCAGCCGGCCGGACACAGCTGGTGCTGGTCCATTCAGCGTCGCATGTGGTGCAGGTGGTCGGTCGTGGGTCACGCCAGCTGGCACTGGTGGCCGCAGCCGGCCGGACACAGCTGGTGCTGGTCCATCCAGCGTCGCATGTGGTGCAGGTGGTCGGTCGTGGGTCACGCCAGCTGGCACTGGTGGCCGCAGCCGGCCGGACACAGCTGGTGCTGGTCCATCCAGCGTCGCATGTGGTGCAGGTGGTCGGTCGTGGGTCACGCCAGCTGGCACTGGTGGCCGCAGCCGGCCGGACACAGCTGGTGCTGGTCCATCCAGCGTCGCATGTGGTGCAGGTGGTCGGTCGTGGGTCACGCCAGCTGGCACTGGTGGCCGCAGCCGGCCGGACACAGCTGGTGCTGGTCCATCCAGCGTCGCATGTGGTGCAGGTGGTCGGTCGTGGGTCACGCCAGCTGGCACTGGTGGCCGCAGCCGGCCGGACACAGCTGGTGCTGGTCCATCCAGCGTCGCATGTGGTGCAGGTGGTCGGTCGTGGGTCACGCCAGCTGGCACTGGTGGCCGCAGCCGGCCGGACACAGCTGGTGCTGGTCCATCCAGCGTCGCATGTGGTGCAGGTGGTCGGTCGTGGGTCACGCCAGCTGGCACTGGTGGCCGCAGCCGGCCGGACACAGCTGGTGCTGGTCCATCCAGCGTCGCATGTGGTGCAGGTGGTCGGTCGTGGGTCACGCCAGCTGGCACTGGTGGCCGCAGCCGGCCGGACACAGCTGGTGCTGGTCCATCCAGCGTCGCATGTGGTGCAGGTGGTCGGTCGTGGGTCACGCCAGCTGGCACTGGTGGCCGCAGCCGGCCGGACACAGCTGGTGCTGGTCCATCCAGCGTCGCATGTGGTGCAGGTGGTCGGTCGTGGGTCACGCCAGCTGGCACTGGTGGCCGCAGCCGGCCGGACACAGCTGGTGCTGGTCCATCCAGCGTCGCATGTGGTGCAGGTGGTCGGTCGTGGGTCACGCCAGCTGGCACTGGTGGCCGCAGCCGGCCGGACACAGCTGGTGCTGGTCCATCCAGCGTCGCATGTGGTGCAGGTGGCCGCCGTGGGAACAGCCCTGGCACCAGGCATAAAGGCCGCGCACCACCTGGACACAATAAAACAACTTTAATATTTGACACGAGTGAATTTTCAAGAGAATATTGAACAATGTATGGCAGGTTTCTAGTAGGCCCGCCCGGCGCACACCGACTTAGAGGTTCGGTGACGTACATCTTGGATGCAGATCATAGGGTTCGCACTGTCTACTGCAACTTATCACGCAGATACTTGTGCCGCAGCGGCCGCAGCACACCGCCACGCTGGTGGACTGTTGACATACCTGATGGCACACGGCACACAAGTCGGGCAGGTGTCGCAGGTGCGGGTGGCAGGAGTCGCAGGCGGCGTGCGGGCGCGTGCGTCGCCCGCAGCGGCCGCAGCACACCGCCACGCTGGTGGACTGTTGACATACCTGATGGCACACGGCACACAAGTCGGGCAGGTGTCGCAGGTGCGGGTGGCAGGAGTCGCAGGCGGCGTGCGGGCGCGTGCGTCGCCCGCAGCGGCCGCAGCACACCGCCACGCTGGTGGACTGTTGACATACCTGATGGCACACGGCACACAAGTCGGGCAGGTGTCGCAGGTGCGGGTGGCAGGAGTCGCAGGCGGCGTGCGGGCGCGTGCGTCGCCCGCAGCGGCCGCAGCACACCGCCACGCTGGTGGACTGTTGACATACCTGATGGCACACGGCACACAAGTTGGGCAGGTGTCGCAGGTGCGGGTGGCAGGAGTCGCAGGCGGCGTGCGGGCGCGTGCGTCGCCCGCAGCGGCCGCAGCACACCGCCACGCTGGTGGACTGTTGACATACCTGATGGCACACGGCACACAAGTCGGGCAGGTGTCGCAGGTGCGGGTGGCAGGAGTCGCAGGCGGCGTGCGGGCGCGTGCGTCGCCCGCAGCGGCCGCAGCACACCGCCACGCTGGTGGACTGTTGACATACCTGATGGCACACGGCACACAAGTCGGGCAGGTGTCGCAGGTGCGGGTGGCAGGAGTCGCAGGCGGCGTGCGGGCGCGTGCGTCGCCCGCAGCGGCCGCAGTCGGGCAGGTGTCGCAGGTGCGGGTGGCAGGAGTCGCAGGCGGCGTGCGGGCGCGTGCGTCGCCCGCAGCGGCCGCAGCACACCGCCACGCTGGTGGACTGTTGACATACCTGATGGCACACGGCACACAAGTCGGGCAGGTGTCGCAGGTGCGGGTGGCAGGAGTCGCAGGCGGCGTGCGGGCGCGTGCGTCGCCCGCAGCGGCCGCAGCACACCGCCACGCTGGTGGACTGTTGACATACCTGATGGCACACGGCACACAAGTCGGGCAGGTGTCGCAGGTGCGGGTGGCAGGAGTCGCAGGCGGCGTGCGGGCGCGTGCGTCGCCCGCAGCGGCCGCAGCACACCGCCACGCTGGTGGACTGTTGACATACCTGATGGCACACGGCACACAAGTCGGGCAGGTGTCGCAGGTGCGGGTGGCAGGAGTCGCAGGCGGCGTGCGGGCGCGTGCGTCGCCCGCAGCGGCCGCAGCACACCGCCACGCTGGTGGACTGTTGACATACCTGATGGCACACGGCACACAAGTTGGGCAGGTGTCGCAGGTGCGGGTGGCAGGAGTCGCAGGCGGCGTGCGGGCGCGTGCGTCGCCCGCAGCGGCCGCAGCACACCGCCACGCTGGTGGACTGTTGACATACCTGATGGCACACGGCACACAAGTCGGGCAGGTGTCGCAGGTGCGGGTGGCAGGAGTCGCAGGCGGCGTGCGGGCGCGTGCGTCGCCCGCAGCGGCCGCAGCACACCGCCACGCTGGTGGACTGTTGACATACCTGATGGCACACGGCACACAAGTCGGGCAGGTGTCGCAGGTGCGGGTGGCAGGAGTCGCAGGCGGCGTGCGGGCGCGTGCGTCGCCCGCAGCGGCCGCAGCACACCGCCACGCTGGTGGACTGTTGACATACCTGATGGCACACGGCACACAAGTCGGGCAGGTGTCGCAGGTGCGGGTGGCAGGAGTCGCAGGCGGCGTGCGGGCGCGTGCGTCGCCCGCAGCGGCCGCAGCACACCGCCACGCTGGTGGACTGCTGCGACATCACCCACACGCTGTTGAGCCACGCGCAGCGGACCACCTGGAACAAATACACGTTTTAAACATACAAAATTAGACCATCTATTCTTCTTCATCATCATATCAGCTGTAGAACGTTCACTGCTGAACAGATTTGCCCGACAGATTTTCAAGATAACCGGTTGGAAGCTGCTAAAGTAAGCAGTTGATAATCCATTCTTGACTAGAAACAAAATCATTTAACATAATACCTCAGTGGCGACATTCCATAGTTTATGTCTCTGTAACAACTCGATGTATCCTAAAAGCCAGTGCTCCTGTAGACTCTCCTCGATGTACGGGAACAAATCACTCCTGGCAAAAAAAACACCAATTTAAAATAGGCTGAAGTTGTAATATCTTCATTACTCATACATAATGTGGGAGTCTCTCTTGGTGAGTCATCAGCAGTTCGTCCTCACCGATGTTCCTGCAGCACCAACATGACGACGGCGGCAGTCTGCACGTCTCCGAGCTCGGCGTGCAGCTTCAGCGCCGCCGCCAGGAGAGGAGCCACCTCCAGCTGAGGACTCTTGGCCTCTCCCACCCGGACGGCCAGTCCGGACTCGCCTCCCTCGCCTTCGTCCATCTGAGAGGGCATGGAGTATTTATTCAAAAGAGTTCATGCTAGGTTAGGTCACAGTTTTACAGTCGATTATTTCAAAGCTGTACCGTTTCAATGTGGTGAAAATCAATGTCCACTATAAAGGTTATGAAAATCATCATCATCAGCCTGTAATGGTCCCACTGGTCACACGGACACAGGCTTCTCAGTGAGAGGGAGTGGGCTATAACACACCACGGATTTAGTGCAGGTTGTTTGACGTGACATCCGCTGGAGTCGCTGCCGGGAGATGTACTCACATGCATGTTGTTGTGATGGTACCCGGAGTGGTCCAGGTTGGGCGGCGCGGTGCATGCCGAGCCGCTGCCGGGAGATGTACTCACATGCATGTTGTTGTGATGGTACCCGGAGTGGTCCAGGTTGGGCGGCGCGGTGCATGCCGAGCCGCTGCCGGGAGATGTACTCACATGCATGTTGTTGTGATGGTACCCGGAGTGGTCCAGGTTGGGCGGCGCGGTGCATGCCGAGCCGCTGCCGGGAGATGTACTCACATGCATGTTGTTGTGATGGTACCCGGAGTGGTCCAGGTTGGGCGGCGCGGTGCATGCCGAGCCGCTGGAGCCGCTGCCGGGAGATGTACTCACATGCATGTTGTTGTGATGGTACCCGGAGTGGTCCAGGTTGGGCGGCGCGGTGCATGCCGAGCCGCTGCCGGGAGATGTACTCACATGCATGTTGTTGTGATGGTACCCGGAGTGGTCCAGGTTGGGCGGCGCGGTGCATGCCGAGCCGCTGGAGCCGCTGCCGGGAGACGAGCTGCCGCCGGGAGATGTACCACCACCTCCACTGCCGCGGTGAGATGCTGTGGAGTGTAGCAGAATTGAAGTGCATTGTTATCATCAAAAACTAGAACAGATCTCGCGGCTTGCTTTGTGGAATATTGCCCTTTTTTTCCTCAAGGCGATGGAACGTGTGATAACACGCAGCTCCTAGACCTAGAGGATCACCGTGAACAGCGACCGCCAATATGGTTTCCACCATGGCCGCTCGACAGATCCTCGGTGATCTTCTAATGTATCTCACACACCAATGCAAGTCAATGAGAGCCAATGCAAGGAATTGGCTGTAAGACTTCATTTGGAAAAGCATTCGATCGGGTCTGGCATCGGTTTTTTTTTTATTGAAGCATCCAACTTACGGACTACCTGAAAGTCTATTCAAGAGGATCGCCAACTTGTTGACCGGCAGAAGCATTAAAGCCGTCATAGACGGTTATTGCTCGGGTAGCATGGCCATATACGCTAGTATTCCGCAAGGTTCCGTACTGTTCCCAACATTGTTTCTCCTTCATTCAATGATATGTTTTTATATAATGAATATTGAACAAGATAAATTCTTCGAAATTCGGAAGTGACGTCATAACACCTGTAAAATTATACCGACCGAGTGACGTTTTGTGAAGATTTTAGAAGCGTTGTATCTTTGTCAATTTGATTACTTGTCGTGTATCTTTCGGACGAATTAAATTTTTTGGGTAAAATAGCCCATTGTGATATCCTCAACATTATTATGACTTACCATTATGGTCCTTGTCGTCATGCCGGACGTGCTGCGTGTCCGCGTGGTGCGCGTGCGCATGTGCGGGCGCGGGCGGCGGCGGCGCGGTCCTCAGCGGGAAGGCCTCCTCCGGCAGCGTCCAGTCGGCCGCCTCCGTGTCCACGTAGTGCGCGGACGCGGCCGACACCCAGCCCGCTGCTGGCTCTGTACGATAACAGAAGAAGGACAAGAATAAATTCTGGACCACATACAATTTTCGTGTGGACATGCTTAGCGAAATTCTTACTGTTTTTTTTTCTTTTATGTCTGTCCATCGTCAGATATATATTTCCATTTTGAAAGAAAAGAAAGAAAGAAAATAATTTATTTATTTTATTCTTCATGTTTCCATCTATAGATACCCTTGCAGTATTCCAGACATCATCTTTTCAATGTAATTGGCTCACCGTCAGTTCTGACATGTTTGGGCTGCTTGGCTGGTGGTATGTATATGCTGAGCGTGGGCTTGCCCAGTACTCCACTGTTGTGGAACTGAGTCTCCGCCCAGTCCTCTACTTCTTCTAACGGCTCCTCTTCTACGGCATTACTGTTAAATAACGAAGAAACTTGTATTTTGTTCTGGACATGTTGGATTAAAAAACCTAGACATTAGATGGTTAGTAGGGTTAGCAACGATGATGATTGTATTGTATGAGGTTCAATGTGACTTACTTTTGGTAAGTGTGCGTATATGGTGGTAGGGGCGGCGGCTCCGGGCGCGGTAGCTCGCGGTCCTGGAGAGGCAGCGGCGCCGGGGTGCCGCGACCAGCCGCTGCGCGCGCCAGGTACACACAGCGGACCACTTCCCACACGTGGGACACCTGCCGGGGGGTGCAATCTAGTAAACACTCTAAAAACAATTGGTTCAAAATACAACGTAATAGTACCATGTGTCTGTTGTGTGCCCTGGCCACGTCCGCGTTGTGCTTGGCGAGGTCGTGCGGCGCGGCTCCCCGCATGCGGTACATACCATGTGTCTGTTGTGTGCCCTGGCCACGTCCGCGTTGTGCTTGGCGAGGTCGTGCGGCGCGGCTCCCCGCATGCGGTACATACCATGTGTCTGTTATGTGCCCTGGCCACGTCCGCGTTGTGCTTGGCGAGGTCGTGCGGCGCGGCTCCCCGCATGCGGTACATACCATGTGTCTGTTATGTGCCCTGGCCACGTCCGCGTTGTGCTTGGCGAGGTCGTGCGGCGCGGCTCCCCGCATGCGGTACATACCATGTGTCTGTTATGTGCCCTGGCCACGTCCGCGTTGTGCTTGGCGAGGTCGTGCGGCGCGGCTCCCCGCATGCGGTACATACCATGTGTCTGTTGTGTGCCCTGGCCACGTCCGCGTTGTGCTTGGCGAGGTCGTGCGGCGCGGCTCCCCGCATGCGGTACATACCATGTGTCTGTTGTGTGCCCTGGCCACGTCCGCGTTGTGCTTGGCGAGGTCGTGCGGCGCGGCTCCCCGCATGCGGTACATACCATGTGTCTGTTATGTGCCCTGGCCACGTCCGCGTTGTGCTTGGCGAGGTCGTGCGGCGCGGCTCCCCGCATGCGGTACATACCATGTGTCTGTTATGTGCCCTGGCCACGTCCGCGTTGTGCTTGGCGAGGTCGTGCGGCGCGGCTCCCCGCATGCGGTACATACCATGTGTCTGTTATGTGCCCTGGCCACGTCCGCGTTGTGCTTGGCGAGGTCGTGCGGCGCGGCTCCCCGCATGCGGTACATACCATGTGTCTGTTATGTGCCCTGGCCACGTCCGCGTTGTGCTTGGCGAGGTCGTGCGGCGCGGCTCCCCGCATGCGGTACATACCATGTGTCTGTTATGTGCCCTGGCCACGTCCGCGTTGTGCTTGGCGAGGTCGTGCGGCGCGGCTCCCCGCATGCGGTACATACCATGTGTCTGTTATGTGCCCTGGCCACGTCCGCGTTGTGCTTGGCGAGGTCGTGCGGCGCGGCTCCCCGCATGCGGTACATACCATGTGTCTGTTATGTGCCCTGGCCACGTCCGCGTTGTGCTTGGCGAGGTCGTGCGGCGCGGCTCCCCGCATGCGGTACATACCATGTGTCTGTTATGTGCCCTGGCCACGTCCGCGTTGTGCTTGGCGAGGTCGTGCGGCGCGGCTCCCCGCATGCGGTACATACCATGTGTCTGTTATGTGCCCTGGCCACGTCCGCGTTGTGCTTGGCGAGGTCGTGCGGCGCGGCTCCCCGCATGCGGTACATACCATGTGTCTGTTATGTGCCCTGGCCACGTCCGCGTTGTGTTTGGCGAGGTCGTGCGGCGCGGCTCCCCGCATGCGGTACATACCATGTGTCTGTTATGTGCCCTGGCCACGTCCGCGTTGTGCTTGGCGAGGTCGTGCGGCGCGGCTCCCCGCATGCGGTACATACCATGTGTCTGTTATGTGCCCTGGCCACGTCCGCGTTGTGCTTGGCGAGGTCGTGCGGCGCGGCTCCCCGCATGCGGTACATACCATGTGTCTGTTATGTGCCCTGGCCACGTCCGCGTTGTGCTTGGCGAGGTCGTGCGGCGCGGCTCCCCGCATGCGGTACATACCATGTGTCTGTTATGTGCCCTGGCCACGTCCGCGTTGTGCTTGGCGAGGTCGTGCGGCGCGGCTCCCCGCATGCGGTACATACCATGTGTCTGTTATGTGCCCTGGCCACGTCCGCGTTGTGCTTGGCGAGGTCGTGCGGCGCGGCTCCCCGCATGCGGTACATACCATGTGTCTGTTATGTGCCCTGGCCACGTCCGCGTTGTGCTTGGCGAGGTCGTGCGGCGCGGCTCCCCGCATGCGGTACATACCATGTGTCTGTTATGTGCCCTGGCCACGTCCGCGTTGTGCTTGGCGAGGTCGTGCGGCGCGGCTCCCCGCATGCGGTACATACCATGTGTCTGTTATGTGCCCTGGCCACGTCCGCGTTGTGCTTGGCGAGGTCGTGCGGCGCGGCTCCCCGCATGCGGTACATACCATGTGTCTGTTATGTGCCCTGGCCACGTCCGCGTTGTGCTTGGCGAGGTCGTGCGGCGCGGCTCCCCGCATGCGGTACATACCATGTGTCTGTTATGTGCCCTGGCCACGTCCGCGTTGTGCTTGGCGAGGTCGTGCGGCGCGGCTCCCCGCATGCGGTACATACCATGTGTCTGTTATGTGCCCTGGCCACGTCCGCGTTGTGCTTGGCGAGGTCGTGCGGCGCGGCTCCCCGCATGCGGTACATACCATGTGTCTGTTATGTGCCCTGGCCACGTCCGCGTTGTGCTTGGCGAGGTCGTGCGGCGCGGCTCCCCGCATGCGGTACATACCATGTGTCTGTTATGTGCCCTGGCCACGTCCGCGTTGTGCTTGGCGAGGTCGTGCGGCGCGGCTCCCCGCATGCGGTACATACCATGTGTCTGTTATGTGCCCTGGCCACGTCCGCGTTGTGCTTGGCGAGGTCGTGCGGCGCGGCTCCCCGCATGCGGTACATACCATGTGTCTGTTATGTGCCCTGGCCACGTCCGCGTTGTGCTTGGCGAGGTCGTGCGGCGCGGCTCCCCGCATGCGGTACATACCATGTGTCTGTTATGTGCCCTGGCCACGTCCGCGTTGTGCTTGGCGAGGTCGTGCGGCGCGGCTCCCCGCATGCGGTACATACCATGTGTCTGTTATGTGCCCTGGCCACGTCCGCGTTGTGCTTGGCGAGGTCGTGCGGCGCGGCTCCCCGCATGCGGTACATACCATGTGTCTGTTATGTGCCCTGGCCACGTCCGCGTTGTGCTTGGCGAGGTCGTGCGGCGCGGCTCCCCGCATGCGGTACATACCATGTGTCTGTTATGTGCCCTGGCCACGTCCGCGTTGTGCTTGGCGAGGTCGTGCGGCGCGGCTCCCCGCATGCGGTACATACCATGTGTCTGTTATGTGCCCTGGCCACGTCCGCGTTGTGCTTGGCGAGGTCGTGCGGCGCGGCTCCCCGCATGCGGTACTGTCGCGCACACTCCAGCAGCGCGGCCGTGCGCGTGCTGGCGGGCGCCCAGTAGCGACACAGTGTGGACGACGCGCCGCCCGGGAAGGCGCGCTCCAGGGCCGCCTGCGCGTGAGGGGACAGGGACCCGGCTGTTGGCTGCTTGCGACTACCACGATAAAAAATACATTTATGTAGTTTCCGAAAATGCCCCCAATCGACGATCCTTGTACACTTCCGCTAAAATCAGAGCGCTATTGAATTTGGAATTTATGGCTTTCTACTTATTAAGATCATACCTATATGATAGATAAGTTAAAATTTAAGTTAACGGAGTCACCTCACCAGGGTGTGAACTGGCAGCAGGTGTTCCTCAAGGTAACATTTTGGGTCCATTTCTGTTTTTAATTTACACGAATGATTATACCTAAAGGGCCATTTAGACGGGGAGAGTTTCACGACTCGAACATACGATAATCGAAAGAATATTAAATATTGTCTTCGTCTAAACATCGCTCGTTGACTTGGGCGTTAATCGCCTCGAATAGGAAGATTTCTCGTGTCCATCTAAACAGAACGTCAAAGCAATAATCGCATTTCGAGTTTTTATGACAGACTGTCACTCATGTCACTCATGTTAGCAACTGTCATTGACAGTTGCTAACATGAGTGACATAACAAAACAAAACGGTTCAAACTGATTTGTACGATAATCGTATGAACGAGAAGAAATGTCATACGAGAATGTGTTTAGACGAGTCGAGTTTCTCGTATGCGAGAATCTTCCTTCAATAATTTTGCCGTGTAAACAAACAAAGACATTATCGCCTACGATAATGCCATATGCGAATCTCGTATGATATAATCGTATACGAGATTTTAGTTCTTGCCTGTGTGTAAACAGTTTAATACGATTATGTTATGGCGATTATTGCTTGCGATTATTGCTTAGACATTATCGAACGGAAACGTTCGAGAAACTCTTCCCGTCTAAATGGCGCTTAATTACTTAAACAGATACTATTGGCTCACAATATTTTAACGATACAGTTTTTGTAAAAACAATAATTTATATTTGAAAATCTTGGCGTTCAAAAGAGCGAGGTTACGACTTTTAAGGTAGTAGTGACTCACCCCAGGCCGGGCACATGCCTGTCGGGCGCGGCCGGCAGCGCGGGCAGCGCGGGCAGCGGTCGCTCCGGGGCCGCGTGCGCCACCTCCCCGCGCGCCGACACACACACGCCCTGCGGGTTGGCCCACAGCACCGGGTGCGCCGCCTCGCTGAACCGGTGACGGTACAGCGAGCAGTCCTGCACGAGAGAACCATCGCATCACGTTTTTTTATGTCCCACTAGCTGACCCGGCAAATTTTGTACCGCCTATTTGATTTCTGAACGACGGGACACTCATCAAATATTTGTTGAATAGTGATCTTAATTATATAATGGAACACAAAAATAGATTTTACAATATTTCTATATTTTTATCATATTTACTCACCTAGTCTACCCTGGATTTCCAAAAATAATTTAAAACGAAAATTAGAAAAATCGGTTCAGCCGTTTTCTGAAATTCCTTATTAACGAGCCTGCTTACCCTGCTGGTGGACAAGAAGGTGTGAGGTTCAGCCAGCCACGCGATGGCGGTTGTGACGTCGCGATGTTCTGCAAATGTCGCCAGTGGGACATGTGGTCGACGTACGTCCCACACGTGGACTGCACAGTCTAGCACTAAGGCACAGGATGCTACTTGGTACCTGATACGAAACAAAAGTATTTTTTTAATTGCGTAGCCCCGGCAAGGTAGACTTTTTTAAAGGTTGCTGGCACAGAGTGGATGCAAAAAGTAGAGGTAAATATAAGAGGCGAAAAAACAAAAGGTGGTGATAGCTTTTACTACAGTTTAGAAAACCAAAGGACAAAAATATGAAGCGTTTAAAATAGAACTAGGAATCTAGTGTCGTGCACTTACTTCTTCTGTGGCCTCCATTTCACGTGTCCGACTGACGCTATTGTGTAAATGGTGTGTTCCAAATTGGGTTTGCCGAAGATGTCCCAAACCTGGAAATAAACTCTTTATTATTTAAACAGTTTCCGGAACAGACCTGCGTGTTCCTAAATAAGCCAGAACCTGCGTTACGGACCCCAGCGCGGTTCCCGCCATAAGTAAAAAGGGCTTATATCAATAACTGAACTAACATGTAAATGAAATATTTTTTTGTGTGAAGGCCCTCTACTACCGATATCAAAGTGTCCTCTACAAGATCCTTATCACCGTCCTCTCAGACGCAAAACCCTAGCCATTGTACCATTTCAATTATACACGCGCTACACTGATAACGGCTAGACACAATAATTACATAATTAATTGTTCAAGTGCCACAATATCTTGTTGGCTATAAGGGTCATGATAAGCACTAGACATTGCTAAAGCAACGAAAGAGGAGGAAAATTACTTTCTTGCTTAAGAGGAAACAGCAAGGGCTGGAGAATTGAAAAATAGGTATTTGTAAAATCTATTGCTGTCGCGCAGTGCCCACAACAGAGTTACAGAGCGCGAAGGAGACAACTGCAGCTTGGACCGAAAATACCTTATTAAATGGCACAAAATCAACGATTCGTAGTCCCCTGATTACTCCTCCAAAACTTAACCGATTTCACTACTTTTTTCTTTAAAAAATAAAGAAAGGCATTGACCGTGTTCCTATGTTTTCCTTTTTTTATATAATCCCGTCAAATTTGTTTTCTGGATATTTGAACACAGCGGAAAATCTGGCTATTTTTTTAGGATTTTGAATGTATATATCTCTTTTAATAATTAATTTATGGAAAAAAGGAAAACATAGAGACATGCCAATAGTGGTCATAGATTTTTTGTAAAAAAATTATTGCTCTACTGGCATTATCCAGGAAGAAAACAGGGGACTACGTTTGTATGGAAAAACGACCGTGCTGTTTCCTCTTAATTCGTTATGTATGCAAATTGGCCCCTCGTGTCGGCTTCAGATGTTTGTTTAAGCGTTTTTGCACGTGTTTTTCTATTTATGTACATGGTTGTTTTGCTAATTATAATTTGAGGTATGAAAACATGTTTATTTGAATTATAAGTATATTCCTAGATTTATACTTTGTTTATACTTTTACTTTGGGCCAAAGTTCGCAATTCGAAGATACTTCGAAGAAATTGGTTTCGGGTTGGTAGATATAAGATGATTTGCTAATTAACTGAGTAGTCATGAAGGAAGAAAATACAGTACCCCAGCAGTACGTAATATCTAATAATTAAGTTGTTGATGTGATAAAACAATTACTGGTCTAGTTGATACTATTGCAATTATCATGCATATGAGCTAATATTACAATAACTCACGTGACCAAATAGCTATCGGCGACCTACTTGTATATCTAACGACTGATAACCCCTTGTTCAATGTTATTCACCTGCTAAATTGTCCTACTAATATTATAAATGCAAATGTTTTGTTACTCTTTCACGCAAAAACCACGGAACGGATTTGGCAAAAAATTGGTACACAGATAGTTTATAACCAGGATTAACAAATAGGGTAGTTTTTATTCCGATTTTATGTTCCCGTGGGATAATTTTCGAGTTGTAGAAGGTGAAGCCACAGGCAACAGTAGTTTAAAGTAAATATGAAGCTGTTAAATTCAACCTGTTTCTTTTTCCGTTAACCCTTTAATTGGTTGCGCTTTAAGTGATGTAAGCAGTCGGGATATAATGATTTGAAATACATACAAAATCACGTTCATTATATAGGACACGAATTTTTATAAGGTTTACGGGAACTTCAGCGCGTAATATTCAAAATTAAACCAGTCAAGTTGTAGTTATAACTACAACCTGGCTGGTTTATTTTTTTTTTCTACATATTTACAATACAATATAAGACCGTCAACAGATACTAATAAGGTATAGAATTTATCGTTCAGTCCCAATGGAGAGAGGTAGGCCTCTAAAGGGCCGCGACCAAAATCCTGCCGAAGTCCGGCGCCAAATAGTTTTTACTGCGTTCCGTCGGTGCGCAGGAGTTCCAGTACGTTCAAAATGAGCTGGCTCCATTTTAGACCTCATCTTTGCCACTGAGCTAGATTGTGGTCAAAGACAAACCCATTTGAAATTAAAAACATCATATTAATTCCACATCAGGGCCCTGTAGCCATGTAACAAACAATAAAAGCACAACAAACAGATTTTCAACTTTACGTACCTACTTGTAAGGTTGAAGATCTATTGAAGATTTCGTAGCGTTTTCGTTCAATCCAGTCGCCAACTTTAGGCTCCCTAGAGCCTAAATTGAAAATTGTTTTTTTTTAATTTAAACTTTATGCACAAAACTGCCCTGGGCAGTATCTTCCAGTCTACCTTAGGGTGTTGCAAAGGCAAAGTAGGATCACCATGGATTTGGTAAGTACGAGTCTGACATTTCCTGTCGCTCCACCCTGGGCGAGGAGGGTTTGATAATTTTACCACGACAAAACAATGTATGTATGAATTGTAGGAGAACCCCGCTTACCTTTATAGTCTTGTCCCTAGAGGCAGTAGCCAGCCAGGGCATCTCAGGATGCCAGTCGCAGGCGAACACGGGCCCGGAGTGCGCCGTGAACTGCAGCAGGCAGCGCTCGTGTCTGCGCACGTCCCACAGCTGGACGTTGCCGTTCTCGGACACCGCGGCGAAGGTGTGCGCCTGGTGCGGACTGAACTGGACGTCGCGGATAGACTCTGTATTGCTGTTAATAAATTAGTTTATGCATTGAGTGACGACTGTTGGAGCAAAAGTGTTCTCGAGTGCCATTCAGTAAACGTAAAGTGGGGATGCCCTCAGGCAAAGTGGAGCGACGATGTTCGCAAGGTTGGTAATAGCTGGATGAGAATAACTGTGATCGAGTGAAATGGCGTCCGATTGGAGAGGCCTGTGTCCAGCAGTGGTCTGCTATAGGCTGATGATGATGATGTATTGAAACAAAATTGAGACTCATGCAATACAGGGTCAAATAAAATTAGCTAGTGAAACGCTGCACATGTGATTCTTTTGTTATTATTTTCTATTTAACCGATTTCAAAAAAAGGAGGAGGTTCTCAATTCGGTCGGTATGTTTTTTTTATGTATGTTACCTTTGCCCAGCAGTGGGACAGCATAGGTTTAAAAAAAAAGTATGTATATCGATTACTCCGAGGTTTCTAGTCCGATTAGTGTGATTCTTTTTTCTTCGATGCTGTATACTTGCAGTGTGGTCCCATAAAAAAATAAAATGGCAAAAAAGACAACGAAATAAAAAAACAAAGCCACCGACTTCCGAAAGAAAAGTTATTTTGTAGGTTATTTTACCCTTTTTCGTGGTTTCTTTTTGAAGGCCGTTAATTTTTTTTTTTAAGTTTTTTTAAATTGCCAGTTGTGTAGTTTCAGTTTGATTATCAACAGTTCAAAAGTCGTACCTTATGAATGTCCTGGCCACTTCCTTCATGCGCAGATCAAAGCACTTCATCATGCCATCCTGTGAGCCAGAGATGAGGAGTGCAGGCTCTGTCAGGTGGAAGCTAACCTGTATACAAATAAATAATAGGCAGAATTTAATTTGACGGCAAGGATGGCAGTGGCTGCTGCGTAAAGCGTCGTGGGTTTGAACCCCTACAGAACAAATATTTAGGTATATGACCTACAAGAGTAGTTGTTCTGGATCTGGGTATTAGTGTATGAATGTTTATTATGTTTGTAATCGTAATCATGACACAGGACAAATTCCTTTACAGTGTGCACAACATGTAAAAAAAAATTAAATTCTCTTAATCTCCAGGTCAATATAATTTTTAGATCAGTTGAACCATTTTCTGATAAGCTTTGGAGAAGTTTGTATGTTTACTTTTACTTAGTAACAGCAATTTTAGTTAAAATATATGCTATCAAATATCTGTGAACAAAACTGTAACCTATTTGGGGTCATCATAGGTCATTGTGCTGAATACAGATTTTATCAACAGCTTTAATTACAAAAACGATCAGCTCGGCTATCAACATTAGCCTCGTTTACCTTGTTAACAGTTCTCTTATGGTCGGAGAACACATGCTCCTGCTTCGAGCGGCCCGACCGGCCCAGGTTCCACACCACAACTGCACCATTGGTAGCGGCTGTGGCTAGGGTGTTTTCTGCAACACATGAAAAAAACATAAGTTAATTTGTGGTTTTTGTTTTTTAAAATTACTGTTTTGATTTTTTTTAATGTCCAAAACGCACATAGGATATGAGAGATTTTACTTAACTAATTGATGGTGTTAAATATTTTGGCAACTAAACTGTGATGTAAATTGATTCTATATACTACTTTAAACACTTAGATTGCAAAGATATTATGAGTGTGAATGAGTACATTATCAACTTTAAAACAGTAATTATTGCAATTATGGTTGCTTATCAGTAGTTAAAAATAAAATAACTCAAAATGTAAATGCCTGGTCAACTGGTTTCATTCAACATAAGATTTCCTTGCACCAAACGACACAACATAATATATGCAATCAAAGGCACCAAAATAAATGTTTTAATTATTGTGACAAAGAACAAAAGATAATTATTTTTATAACAATTATAGCATAACAGTTTTTACCTTCAATAGTGCTCCAGGCAACGTCAATGGAAGAGAAATTTAGATTTAAGTTCTTTCCAACCCTCAAGTTACAGACTTCCGTAAATTCATTTTCGCCAATGGAAAATACTTTGAATACTGTAACAAAAATTAACATAAAACGTACCACTCATAGCAAGCCACTTTATGTAAATTAAAAATCAAGTTTTGTTTGGTTTACCATTGCGCCCAGCTATGACTACTTGGGAACAGTCTTTATTTAAAGCCAATGCGTTCGCTGGCCCCTCCTGGGACACGCATATCGTATTCGACGGTATCATTATCAATAAATTAACTTTACATCAAAACAATAAAACTGGTAAACACTACAAATTGTCACATGATCAATTTAGCACACAAATCTTTTCAGTTAGCTTATTAGGATAAAACCTATTCTGTAAATGTGAACGAAACTTAAATAACTAATTTAATTCATTATTTTCACACATTACAATTATTGGAACAATGCAAATCGCTTGTTTATTTTGACTGATTTTGATATTTTGAGGTTGCTTGTCAAGTTGTTGTCAATCGATTGTCAATCTGATTTGACACTTGGCGCATGCGGAACGTTCCACGCATTTACATTCGGATTGCAACAATAAATCTGTTTCTATCATTGCCCTATTGACTTAAACACTGAAGTAGATTGAGTTCATACGGTGCATTGAAGTAGGTATAACACAATGAATGTGAAGAAATCCCACTTTTGTTTTTATTTGTTTCGTTGTTACGTAGTCAATCAAAACAATGTGTTCTGTTATCAGCGTTTTGAATCTGCGTATCAGCGGTAATAAAAAATCAAAATGTCAGAACGCAGACGTCAAACGCAGGTTTTCTTTTTTCATGGATTTTTCGAAAAAACGCATTAGCAGCGTATGGGTCGCATAACTAATGACGATGGTCTTTCGAATACACAAAACTGTTAGTATGTGAAATATATTGCTAGGCTCATTCATAAATTCGGGACGATGGATAGTGGAGACAGGATTTTGGTGGCTGCGGGGCTGACGGCCGCTGTGGTGGTCGGAGCCTTCGTGCTGTGGGGTCCCGGTGGGGCTCCGAAGGTGCGCAAGAGGCGCGGACAGATTGCGGGACTACAGAACCTGGGCAGGACCTGCTTCCTCAACACGCTGCTGCAGGCGCTCGCTGCCTGTCCCACTTTCATCGAATGGCTCAAAAAGTATGCTAAAGCAGACAGCCACAATAGTATGATCACTACATTGTATACAGTTATTGAAGGTAATTTTTTCTACACATTTATTCATTGAAATTATTTGAAACTTCCAATTAAATAATACATTCAAAAAGTCTTAAATCAGCTTACTCAAAATGTCTAGTATTCTTTAACATTAGCATGAATAAATCTTATACAATCACCACACAAACCTTTTTAAGAATACCACCTACAATTTTATTATCGGAAGAAAAAAGACTTGCTATTTTATTGTTGTATAGATGTTATAATATGGTGTAATTGAAATTGTTATGATGTTCGTCATAGTATCAACGATATAAATAACAATGTGTTACTTTCTGAATGTTCTGTTCATACTGAGCTACCTGTTGATTTGAAAGTTTGATAAGCCAACCATTAAATTGAATATCTTTCCCATTATATAATTTTAAGGCTAAAACTACAATTTAGCAGCAATAAGAGGCTAGACTTGTGTTTTAAAAACAACCATTGTTTCAAAATGATTATCAAATAACAATGTACTTTAACATAACAATGAACTGAATTCAATTAGCTGAGAATCAATCCCATCTCCTTGTTAAATATACATGTATGTATAAATATTAATAAAATTGGAGTACCTATCTGTTTATAATATTAAAATAACTTTTTTAAAACATGCATATGAATATATATACGGGACATACACCAAAATAGCATTTTTTACAATTTTTGTCTGTGTGTCTGTAATGGCTAATCTCTGAAATGACTGGCCCGATTTTGATGTGACTTTTATTGGCAGATAGCTGATGTAATAAAGGGTAACTTAGACTACTATCAGTTTCGACATCCATGTGAACAAAGTAGCAGGCACAGCTAGTAGGTTTATAAAAGTGTGTTCACATAATGATGGACAAGTTAAATGTATCTCTAAACTTTTAGGAATTAATTTTCTAAATGGTGGTAGGTAAAATGAACAGTAGTCATAAAAGCTTCTGAATAAAAGCTATCACCAAATTGTGTTAGTGTTTTACCTCCTAGATCTCTTTGTATCCTATTTTTCAAATTCTAGCGATGATGACTTGTTTTTCATCAAAATATCTTATCTTCATGATGTAGTATGTTTGTATGTGTGAAACAATAGTAGATGCCTACTATCTAGGTATGTACTATGAAAATGTATTATAAGTGATAAATTAATATCTGTCATGATCAATCACAATGTCACATTTAGAAAACAAAGATTTTGAAAAATTCCTTTGCAATGTTGAACCATTTGGGTGTTTAAAACTGATTTTTTGAACCAATTCCAAATGGTCCACATTACATGATATATATAAATGCAAAATCAGAGTTGAAATGTGGTCTCCTGTAATAGTCTTAAATCTTGATTTATGATTGTTCTCCAAACCTAGCTGATCATTTTTATATCAATTTATTAGTTCTGAACTACTGAGATAGATGGTTGCATAAAAGTTGATGTGGGAGTAATTGGGTCTGTGAAGGGGCAATTTTGATGAAGTTTTTTAAAAAAAATGGCTAAACAAATAAGGGAAATAGGTACTCATGGCGATTCACAATACGGCACCGCGTGACGTTAAAGCGGATTTCGCAGCGGTCGTCCGCGCGGTAAGGCGGCCGTGTGTGAGGCGCCGCCTCACCGCGCGGATGGCGGCGCCGCGTTGTACGTGTGTTAGGCATCTACGGATTAAATAAAGACAAATGCGACGTGAGATCCGCTTCACCGCCTACCGCGGCGGTGCACGGTGCCGTGTGTGAATCGCATTAAAATTACAATGATTTATTTGTAATAATGTTAGAGACTGCAATTATCGAATCAGGATGATGCAGTATCCCATCGAGTTTTCTTGCCATATTTTTTCAGTTACCTAACATATTCTCTTTATAACTATGTACTTCTAAGTAAAAATTCTCTCGATCAGTTGTAAACGGCACCCACGAGTCGGCGCGCGGCACGCCGGTCTGTCCGCTGGGCGTGCTGCAGTCCCTCCGCGCGGCCGGCTGGGTGGTGCCGGCCGACCAGCAGGATGCTCACGAACTGCTCCACGTTCTACTGTCTTGTATCGAGGAGGAGACTAATAACATGTCCAAGAAGGTATGGCTTCTAGGGATAAGAAAAGTGCAACAGTGAGCAAAGCGAGCTCGAATTTTTGCGCCTTTATCCGACATTTCCGATTTTTGTTTGTAAGCAAGCAATCATTGTTTATAATTTGGCGTCCCCTGTAGCTGGCTCCCGGGACACGTGTCCCGCCTGGCTCCCTCCTGGATCTGGCGCTATATTACGCTTCTAACATCGGTCCCAGTACCTAACTTTTAAGTTGCTAATTTGTAGAATCAATCCCATCCCATCTTCTTTAATTTTAATATTCGACGTTCAAAAGTGCCTCTTCGATGGCCTAATTGAAATGGCTTTGCCTTGTCCTCAGCCGGGCTGCCTGTCCGACGCGCTGGGCCTGGGCGGAGGACGCGCGTGGTCGGCGCTGGCCTCTCCCGCGTCCCCCCCCGCCGCGCCGCACCCGCTGCGCGCCGACTCCACCCCGCCCACGCCCTCCGGCCTGTCGTTACGACCGGCCTCGGCAGCGCCCACGGATGAACCTGATCTTGTGGAACAAGGTAATAGCACAGACTTAAATGAAAAATACAAAACAGTAAAAAAAAACTAGAATCAACTATGTAATTACAAGTCCAGATTTGGTTGGAATGACAAGTTTAGTTTTTTTTCTTATTTATCAGAGTAAAATCATCAATTAAAGACTCATTAAGGTGAATACTCCAACCAGCCCGCGAAATTTAAATTTTGAATGTAATTTCCTCAATACATAGGATAATAGAAGAATTATATTACGCCCTCAGAACCAATAATGGAGGCTCCCCGCCTCACGAAGGGTGTCTCCCGGTCGCTGTGTCACCTGAGCTCAGCAGGGCGGCGCTGGATCACGCCGGTCGCCGCCCGCCCTCCACCAGCGCCGCCCTTCCGCGGGACCCTCGCTTCAAGGCTACAGTGTACCGTGTGCTCACATAAGGTAGGTCCATCGACCTATGATTCCGGCTACATTTTAGTGTAAAACAATACTAAGCATGTACAATCGACAAAATTGAATCATGACCAAGACAAAGATGAAGACATGACAAAGATCAAATTCGTTGCCATGGATATGTATGTTTACGCGAATGTGGACCTAATTGTATTTGAAAGTCTGTAAGAAAATAAGCTTATGGTGGGTCATGGTTCAACTTTGCCGATTGTACTTATAACTTAGGTTTGCTACACATCTGCGAAACGGAGGTACGGCGCCGACACTCCAGTGACTAAACTATCCGTAGTAGTATTTTGTTGGCATGACACACCAAACTCGCTGTACAGTCGGAAATGTGACAGCGTGGTGATTCTGACGGCGGGCGTTTAGTTCAGAGGTCTTACCACGAGCTCTTACCGTGATCCAGTTTAGGCTGTGGGAAAGAGACAGAGCTATAGGTACAAGTCGTCTAGCGCCATCTCTTCTCACAGCCTAAACTGGATCGCGTTAAGAGTTCATGGTAGGCTACCAGTGCGTTAATAGAATTCACCAACACACGTCGAACTTTCAGTTGCTTTAGGGCTCCCACATCTATCGTGCTATCGCATTGTCTCGGTCTAGCAAATGGTATTTCTAAGCGACAGAAAGAGAAAGGGCGACGGAAAAATCCGAATCCGCGTCGTTAAATGTGGGAGCACCCTTACGCGAACTTTCGGTAGCTAAACGGTCGCGTAATGTGGCGCTTGCTCATGATGGCGACGTAATTTCGGCTGATGTGTCATAGGGAACTTGAAAAACACTGCCAGCTTAATTTAACCCAACGTTCGGCGCCATACGTTCCGAAGATGTTTCCCAGATTACAAATGTATACAAATTTTCGTGTGTCCACAGAGTCCGATCCGGTACGACAAGTTCGACAGCATCTCTCTGTCGATGACCAACGCCAGCGTCGGACTCACCGGCTCGTTCAGTCTCTCCGGTGAGTTATCAAATACACATCCATAGGAGAATAATAACACAACAGTTTGCTACTAAAATCCCACTCATTTTAAATGGAATTGTAAACACAAAAATAGTTAGTCAATTCTGAGCCAAATAAAATCAATAGCCAGTCTTCAAGACTCACTTTTAGAAATAATATATTTCCACGTGTTTTCTTCTACAATCTCATTCAGCCATTAGTTCCCCTACTAACCCTAACTCGGGTCGCGGGACTGACTAAACATGTTACCATGACTCAGCAACGTAAAGGGCAATTAAAGGAACACGGTGGATATTAGTCAGTACGAGACTGACAGTCCTTTCCGCTCCACTCACATAGACAGAACTCATTTGATCATTCCATCCTTCTGAAAACAGTCTAAACCTAATGATTTTTATAATTCCTATGAAACTAGCTACTAGAGTTCACGGAGGTTTAAAAATTTCAATGTGGGCCAATTATGTTACAGTGTGTATGTCAGGCCGAGCTTTAGTTCGCACACAAGAAAGTAATAACATAGTCTCGTTGTTATCGAAGCGATAACTAGCTCTATGTAATAAACACATGATAAAAGAATCAGTTTAGGTTAATCTATAACAACTATGTTTTCGCCACTATTATTGGCCTACGTTAAAATTATTAATATTTCTATTACTTCGAGTACGTCGTTTTTACTTTTGTTTGGCCCAGCTCAGTGAGTAGTGTAGTAGAATGCACAACACGTTTTTATTTTTCAAAACTTTTAATTTTTTTTTTTTTTACTTTTGCCTAATAGAAAACAGAAAAGAAACACTATAAATACATAATTACAAAGAATAACATCTTACATTTAAATATCGTGTAATGTCAAAAATCGATCCGGTGGAAGTTTTCAAAAAGCTTTGAAACTTATAAAATTGGGGTTGACTAGAAAAATAAACCACTTTATTTATGTTACCACAGTTCTACGGCTTTTTGTATTTGTGTTTACGTATCTAAATGTTATTTTGTACAAAGTTAATTAAACATGAGCTTAGGAAAATTGAACAACAAAGGTTTCATAAATAAATAAACAGAAGCCAGACTTCTAAGATCCCTTTATCCTTTGACTTCCATATTCCTTTCATCTTGGCGAAAGTTGGGTCGTTAACTACTTTGAACTTAATTCCTGCGCATTACAGTTGTTATTACTGTGTCATAATATTTATTTTTTAGTCGCATACCAGATACAAAACAATACGTACCTAAATCTTGATGCAGATTTATGTTATGATTTTTTACCGCACTGTGGTCTTGCAATCATTAGTCGTTCTACAACTACACATTTAGATCTTGTTGAGAAAGGATGAATTAGTAGATGGTTAGATGATGACGCGTTTTCCACGAGCTCATTCGCGTGCTGCGCGTTAGCGAGTAAGGGTTGAACCACATCTGGCAGCACGGAATCGTCTTTTTTCATCGCCCTTTCTCTTTCTGTCGCTTAGAACTGCCATTTGCTAGACCGTCAACCCTTACTAGGCGCCAATACATAGCGTCCACAAGCCCAAATTAAAAATACGCTTATAAACTTTGTGGGCTTTTAGTTTCTTCATAAGTTCCGTCAAATGTATGCACTGACTAGATTTATTGGAATAAACAAATTGCTGTGAACCAAAATAACCACCCTGGTGGAGCCCTGACACAGTCAGAAGGCGTCGTGGCAGACCTCGTAGAAGATGGCGGGATGAGCTGGACAAAACCAACGATCAGTGGTCCACTTTAGCCCTGGATTGTGAAAACTGGAAGTCATTGAGCCTTTGCCCAGCAGTGGGTTGTATTAGGCTAGCAGTATCAGTGTTTGAGAGCCAGAAGGAATGTAAAGACCTATTTAACTAGTTTTTTCATACCCCAGGCCTGCTCCGCGCGTTCACAGCGCCGGAGATGGTGAAGGGCGTGCGCTGCAGCAAGTGTTGCCCGGAGCCCGCGGAGCCCGCCAGCGCCGCGCCGCCGCCCACAGCCTACACCAAGCACATACGGACCGTCAGCTTCGGGAAGGTATACACCACCTCAACGTACTTCAAATACAGACTCAATTTTCCAATTGGGGTTGGATTAACAAATTCTAAACTATGAGGATTAACGAAAAATGCTCTAAGGTCGAGGCCGATTTTGATGACATGGCCTGGAAATGAATCCGTATATTTTGAACCAATTATAACTTTGCATAATTACACTATTCAGAATCAAATGAAAAGTAATGATCTACGGCAAAACTTATCTCTATTGTAGAGAATAAAGACATAAGAAAACATCAATTAAAAAAAAAAAGAGAATTAATCCAACTACAACACGGCACAGTTATGCAGTGGCTGAGCGATTGGACTGCTGCGCTGCGTGGCGCGGGTTCGTTTCCCGCTCGGAGCAAATATTTGTATAATCTAGAAGTAGTTGTTCCGGGTCTGGGTGTTTGTGTGTGTGAGTTTATATGTTTGTAAACGCATCCACGTTACAGGAGAAATTCCGAATGTAGGATAACGTTGTACAAAAAAAAAAAAAAAACGATAAAATGTTACCTAAACAAAGCTAATGTAGAATATACTCGCATAAAATGTACCCAGTACTTGTGACAACTTTAATTATACGTTCACTGCGAAGACTTCTCGTAGTCCATTTTAGAATTGATTTTTTTTCTTTTTTCGGGCATTTGAAGTTATGTTCTGTTTACAGCTGCCGTACTGCCTGTGCCTGCACATCGGCCGCGTGGAGTGGCTGGGCGGCGCGCTCAACAAGCGCGGCGAGTTCGTGGCCTTCCCGGAGACACTCTCCATGGCGCCCTACTCCGCCGTGCAGCAGCCCAAGGTAATGTTAATTGTCACAAATGATGGAATATGTAGCAACTATGCACGGCTCAATAAAATTCTCGACCAGGGACCGAAACCGGTATCAACAATACAGGTATTTTTTCGGTAACAACCTTTTTTTCTTTTACAGGTAATTTTAAAGATTACCTTTATTATTAAAAGTGAATACATAACCAGTATTAATACCGGTTACCGAAATAAAAATTACCCCTATCTTGCACACTTCAAACGTGCCGTCGGCAATAGTCACAGGGCGCGCATCGCATGTGTGTGACAAAGAGTCGTTATCTTTAGTTAACCGGTATTAAAACGGTAACCTGAATAGAGGTTACATTTTTCTTCGGTCTGGTTACCCAGATAGCGGTAACCTAAATCTAAAAAATAACCGAAATTCTTTAATACCTGTACCGTAATTTATAAAGGTTTTCGGTCCCTGTTCTCGACAGTTGTCCTGTCGTTGTACGTCGATTGATCTTAATTCCAGCTGAATAACTACAGGGTGTATTTGAAATCCGTTGTAGATTTTTTTGCAGGATGTAAATAAAATTCTACTCACTCAATGACGTATTATAATAAAGACACGTCATGAACGAACATCGCGGCGCTTAAAAACGGCGACAATACTAGAACTTATACGCGTGAAGAAATAGAAAGAAAATATGACACCGTAAGGCGGGAGGGAGACGCAACTAAGCGCAATGTCAACGCAACGTAAGCCAATGGGGATGGCAACTGAGGAACTAATGGCGCTAGCATAGCTTGTACCAAGCATCGTCATTGGTTCAAATCAGTTCAAATCAGTTCAAATCTTGAAGGTACTTCAAAATAGTACTACGTCATTGGTCGGATTAGGTCTAAGCAGTGGTGGCGCCAACTACAATCAGCTTTGACTTGCCTTCCCTATTGGCTTAATTTTTTTTTGACATTTTAGAGTGCGGACAACGTATCTATAGTTATATCACTAGCTTCTGCCCGCGACTTCGTACGCGGATGCTGTATGCCAGCGACAACGGGGTCGACAAAATCGAAGATAAAACGTCTGATGTAATTCTTAGAGCCTGATGGGGACGGGAAATCAACGGGACGCGCGTGACGATTCCAGACGTTCCAGATCTTTCATTCTTGTAAGTCAACAGGAAATGCTCATCAGACTAAACAGCTTTTGCTAAGACTTGATTCCTATATTTATGTTATAGTGTAGCGCTGGTAGGCGAGGGCCGCCTGCGCTCAGAGAGTGGCCTGTCATGCTAAGCACTGAACGTTATAGTGGCGCTGGGCGCTTGGAGCGGGCGAGGGCGGCGCGCTCTACCGACTGACGGCCGTCGTGGTGCACGTGGGCGGACCGCGCTCGGGACACTTCGCCACCTATCGTCAACAGAGACTGGGAAACGGGAACTACTTTGCTAAGACGCCATTCGAAGCGAGCCAAAGGTGTTCCAGATCTTCAAATTTATTCTCTCAGCAGAAAATGTTCATCACGTGGATCAATTTTTGTATTTTTGTATCTCTTATAGTTTGGCTGGTACGTAAAAACATCCAATGGGGAGTTCGAGTTAGCTGGCTCAGTAAAATTATTCTATATGTAGGGTCGGAACCCAACCCCTCCTGAATGGTAGCCATTTTTAAATTTAGAAAAAATAAAATTTTATATTCAAAGCTCACTTGCAATAATTGTTGGAATTTAGGCTTGCATATTTGTTCTTTGGGGTTGAATGGTGATAATCATTTATTTTGAGCCAATCAGTACCAGGCAAGAGCTTCTGGAACGTACTCAATTTGACGTTGTTGCAAATGAAATCTACTGTCATCTACATAGAGTTTAACATTGAGTAACACTTGTTCCCCCCAGATGGTGGTACACATCAGACACGCTGGTGCACGAGGTGTCCCTGCAGGAGGTGCTCCGCTGCGCCGCCTACATGTTGTTCTACGAGCGCGTGCGGCCCGCGCCCGCCATGTCCGTGTCCAGCAACGAACACCACTTCTAGAGCGGACCGTGCACGACAGGACACCAGGGTACACATCAGACACGCTGGTGCACGAGGTGTCCCTGCAGGAGGTGCTCCGCTGCGCCGCCTACATGTTGTTCTACGAGCGCGTGCGGCCCGCGCCCGCCATGTCCGTGTCCAGCAACGAACACCACTTCTAGAGCGGACCGTGCACGACAGGACACCAGGGTACACATCAGACACGCTGGTGCACGAGGTGTCCCTGCAGGAGGTGCTCCGCTGCGCCGCCTACATGTTGTTCTACGAGCGCGTGCGGCCCGCGCCCGCCATGTCCGTGTCCAGCAACGAACACCACTTCTAGAGCGGACCGTGCACGACAGGACACCAGGGTACACATCAGACACGCTGGTGCACGAGGTGTCCCTGCAGGAGGTGCTCCGCTGCGCCGCCTACATGTTGTTCTACGAGCGCGTGCGGCCCGCGCCCGCCATGTCCGTGTCCAGCAACGAACACCACTTCTAGAGCGGACCGTGCACGACAGGACACCAGGGTACACATCAGACACGCTGGTGCACGAGGTGTCCCTGCAGGAGGTGCTCCGCTGCGCCGCCTACATGTTGTTCTACGAGCGCGTGCGGCCCGCGCCCGCCATGTCCGTGTCCAGCAACGAACACCACTTCTAGAGCGGACCGTGCACGACAGGACACCAGGGTACACATCAGACACGCTGGTGCACGAGGTGTCCCTGCAGGAGGTGCTCCGCTGCGCCGCCTACATGTTGTTCTACGAGCGCGTGCGGCCCGCGCCCGCCATGTCCGTGTCCAGCAACGAACACCACTTCTAGAGCGGACCGTGCACGACAGGACACCAGGGTACACATCAGACACGCTGGTGCACGAGGTGTCCCTGCAGGAGGTGCTCCGCTGCGCCGCCTACATGTTGTTCTACGAGCGCGTGCGGCCCGCGCCCGCCATGTCCGTGTCCAGCAACGAACACCACTTCTAGAGCGGACCGTGCACGACAGGACACCAGGGTACACATCAGACACGCTGGTGCACGAGGTGTCCCTGCAGGAGGTGCTCCGCTGCGCCGCCTACATGTTGTTCTACGAGCGCGTGCGGCCCGCGCCCGCCATGTCCGTGTCCAGCAACGAACACCACTTCTAGAGCGGACCGTGCACGACAGGACACCAGGGTACACATCAGACACGCTGGTGCACGAGGTGTCCCTGCAGGAGGTGCTCCGCTGCGCCGCCTACATGTTGTTCTACGAGCGCGTGCGGCCCGCGCCCGCCATGTCCGTGTCCAGCAACGAACACCACTTCTAGAGCGGACCGTGCACGACAGGACACCAGGGTACTCTCCAGTATATCCACTACCCAGGGGGTAACTTAACTGAACGGCCACTGATTACTCCAGAAAATATAGTTTCATATTATTATTGATACAATTACTGCAAAGGACTTGACAGTCAGGTCAAAATATAGTAAGGGTAAGGGGTGGAAATTCGAACAGCGAGGCTATTGGGTAACTTGATAGTCCAGCCACGCAGACCAGCGCGACGGTCGTCTTGAACTTGGATGGCTTGATACCTTTTATGAGGCTATAAGTTGAAGAGTGGAGTGCCTCAAGAGTGTTAGAATATTTGATTTTAGGGGACAGGACATTTATCAGTTTCATTGCAAATGCAAAAGTCAATATGAAATCTACCTTTTGACAGCTATTTGATGATCACCACACAGACACTGAGATCCGCTATATCCCTGCTGTGCTCTCACTGGTCCGCGGCTGAGTCGTGGCTCACCGGAAGTGAGGAATGTAACAACTCAGTGGTACCACGTCACCTTCAAAGGTGCTCCGTAAACGGGCATCGAACTCCCTAAATACACATGCCAGTAACGTGCACGAAATAAGGCTAGTAGTTGCGTTCTATTAAACTAGGTGTATGACTTCTGATTAATAAATAATGCAATAGGATGCCAGCTACTTGCATACTTTTATGCAAGTTACTGGCGTGTGTATTGTAGGTTTTACAATGTGCACCTCGTAACGATACAAAGTGTACTTGATATACAAATTTTAAAATCAAGGTGGTTTCACTTTCACATTAAATGTCCAGCGGGCCGCATCGTCACACTAGGCCCGTCATCCACCAAAGCGGAGAGGAGAGGAGATGTGTTTCAATAACCAATCAGATGTCTGTAATAAGCGTCTGTCAATAAGCGGAGAGGAGATGTGGATTGGTTATTCAAACAAATCTCCTCTCCTCTCCGCTTTGTGTGGGTGACGGGCCTTACACTCGAGTGCTCGTCAGTCAGGGAGGTAGCATTGTAATGTAATAATTTATTTATTTACATTACACGCGAATGCTCCTGGCGAGGGAGCACCTTAATGATAATATTTCTCACGATCACTTGTTTCAACTCAAGCCAATAGTCCGGTGAGGTAGCGACTTATAATCTTATTATCGTCTAAAGTTCAAATACTGATAATATTCCCATAATCACTGCATACTGTTTATTGAATACTTGCTCCATTTATAAACATATGAAACTATATTTTTACAAAAGGTGACAAATCAGTTTGGATATCTTCACAAGAACTAAAATCCCCAAAAATTCGATTTACTAATGTTTAAAAATTAAAATTAAATTATAAAGTTTGGCTGTGTCCTTTATCAATTGTACAGAATTCACTCGCATTCTATTATTATAAACACAAAGCTCATTTTTGAATAAAATCAGTATTAATTTTAAGTCTGTTCAAATGTTAAGTGTACTGTACACTGGCGAGCATAGCTCATTCTGTACAAAAAAATATGGTTCGATATTTTCCGTTTTTTTTTACAAATAAATACAACAAAATGTTTCAAGTTATGCCAGTGTATAATGTTAAAACTCTTTCTCGAAATTCTTCAAATTGATACATTGTCTCTTGCATTAATGATCGTACTACATATCGTTGTGATAGCTTCGGACTCAGACGTAGTGTGCTGGATAATTCATGTTGTAGCACATGGCTACATAATATCATGACAATAGGCTAGTTTCCTAAAAAAATGAAATTAGTCCGTCTTTTAGATTATTCAAAAATAAGGGACACGTATTTTTTTATTTGTAAATTAGACCAAAATTGACAAAGATATAGCCTATTAAAGTTACGTGTGACGTCAGAGTGCGTGGCATTTTTCGCGCAGAGTGACGTCACAGGTAACTTAAATAGGCTATTATCTTTGTTCTTTTTTGTTTATTCGAAAAAATAAAAAATACGTGTCCAATATTTTTTTATAATCTAAAATACGGACTAAATAGAATGTAATTATTTTGACCCTGGAAACTACCCTATTACATTAAGATTCACGTAGTCGTCTTTAAATTAACTAGACCGCGAACAAAACAGATGAACAGTCGAGGGGTTTTTTTTCATCAAATCATCAAATGAGTCCTCCCACCCCGGGCAGGGCGGGAGGGACTGTCAAACTTGTACGGACTAAAATCCACGGTGTCCTTTAGTAGCCCTTTGCCGGAGTCGCGGTATACGTATGTCCCGCAACCCCGGCAGGACTGGGGACTTCTATAGGGGGGCCCCGTCATTATGCTGACGCTCCTTGAGGTGCGCGTGAAACACAAAGCGCCGTCGACCCGGGCTTGGTCCATGGTCGGACAGATTCTCGGGGTCGCGAGACTGTGTAAACAGTGTAACCTCGAAGGACTACCGTGGATTTTAGTCAGTACAAGTCTACTATTTTATCGCGCACTCGATATTCCCAAAAAAAAAACTCTGTGTGTAGAAAATATAAGTCATACTCTGTAGTGTATGTCTAGATCCCGTTCCCGGCACGCTACGTTCCTAGCCTAGGTCCCTAGTCTATAGGAAGAGTCTATTTTTCCACTCGCCCGATATTTTCAACGGAAACTCTTTTACCTTTTTGTACAAATCTACACAAGTTAGAGATTGATCTTTAAAACGCACCTTCTTTAGTTTCTTGGTGTACTGTAGGAGCTTACATACCTTATTAATGTATTTCTTAAAACGGACGGAGTACACAAAGTGTACGATTATGTAGATAATCCTGACATTTTCTACTTATGGGGTTACTACCAGAAGCTTCGTGACTTGCAAAAGTCGTTCTGACCCGTTCGGCAAAAATAATAAGCACGAGTCTAGACCGCCATCGCCTGACCATTATAATTGTCTCGGTCCTCTAGTACGGTAGTCTCGAAAATTGTGTGCCATGACTGAGTGATATTAATTAGCTTTCGCTTCTTTCTTTTCTCGATGAGACAATTTTAAACTTTATGTAAAAAAAAGTTCGACATTAAATTTTTGAATAGTGCATTTTGAACCTTATTGCAATAAAGGTCGTCTTTTATTTTCTCAGAAAAAACTGCTTTTATTGTAGGCTCAGTGCACACAGAGACGCGAAACTACGTGTCGTAATAATGTGCGAGCGGCGCTGCTATATCCGTGAAATAATTGTGTACCGTCTTTTCTTGCAATTATTAAAGTTCGATTTTGAGTCGCTCTATTGAAATGTCCGCGCAGCAGGGCCGCGTTTTGGTGTGAATTGATCCTTAGCGCAGAAAACAATTATGTAGTAAAACAACTCAACTGTTTTAAGCATGAGTGTAACCAAATTATACTAAAGATGTATTGGTAACCGATCCAAAGTTAACATTAATAGACTTTGTGAATTTATTGTAATTACTCATAAAGGACTGTACTTGTCGTCCAATAAGGTCCAAAACCCTGTAGTCGATGTACCTTAGATGTATGTCACGAATTATTTAATGTGCATTTGATCTTTAGGCGGTAGGTCACAGCCACAGCATCTATATCAAAAAGTAACGCAAATACTTTTTTGGAGTCGCAAAATCTACAAGCATATTAATGATTGCTGTACTAGAGCTTCCTATCTTCGTGAAAGAGAGAAAATAATGCCCATAGCAAGCAGGTTGTAGCACCTAGATTTACGTACTACTATTTTATACTGATGCCCAACATCTTTTATTGATAATAATATCAGTGATAGTGTTATCTGCTCGACAGCTGTGACCTACCGCCCCCACTTAGCAAGTACTTACTATGCATTTATTTTACACTATTGACTTGTCCACTTGTGTCCTTCCTGTATATAATACTATAAATTACTGTAACAGTTGTCTTGAAAATCTAATTTTCGAAATTAAAAACGCTCTTTTTGTAAATTTAAACGTTTTTGGAGGCTAAGGGAGGGAGGGGAGTATTGGTGCCTAAATTGTGGCCATTTGTGACCATGACTGAGCAGTGTTGCCATTTTATATCGTGATCGCATAAACATAGCTTTAGATGTTATTTATTATGTTCTGTTCTTACAGAGGCTCAGCAGTTCGGTGGTACGGAATATAGAGTTGATTATTTGTGTGAATCTTGCTTTTGTTGCCATATCTCATGCTTACATTTGTTTTCACTTGCTTTCCACAACACCGAATTTCACTCTCAGCAATATGTTAAGATTTCTATGCATCATGTGTAGATTCTTATAAATCCAATAAAATGAACTGTTTGACTGTATTAATAAACCATACTGCTATTAATTTTGCAGAAATAATGTATTCTATAATTTGTGCTTCTGTATAATTTTAGATTTAGACGAATATTAGTTTATATATTAATTGTAAAATATGTTGCTAAAGAAATATAAAAATAGTAAAACACTAAAGTAAAAAATTGCATAATTAAGTTTGTTGTTTTGAAAAATAAAAATGATTATATTAACTTTGCTTTATAGAAACAATTTATTAGGTATTGTAGTCATTATTTTGAATTCCAGTCTAAAATTAAAGAGTTGTTTGAAGCTTACTCAGCATGAGTCATACATTGCAGATATATTGTGCAATCATAAAATACTATAAGAATATTTTTATGTCACAATTCTCACCAACAACTATGTGGTATGAAGATTATAAATTGGATTTTAATTTTTGATTCAATAAATTTTCTAAAAATGGGAATTAATTGAGAGTGGGTTTAGACCACCTAGAGCCTTGAGTATTAGTACTTTGAGCATTAGATTCATTTAAAACTTTCTCTTTGTATTATTAAAGTTGTAACAAATTGTGCAAGGTTTGAGCAAGAAACTATTTATTTTATGACCTACATCCGTCTTATTACAAAACGAGGTCTAACTATAAACCGAGATTTAAATCAAAAATCAATTTTTGAATTTCGAACTTATTCCAACTGCTATAAAATTCTAAAATGCACATTGACAACTTAGACCGGGATCTAAACTCGGTTTTTGTATTAATAACTGTACGACAGTAGAAATAAATTTCGAAATTCAATAAATAATTTTTGATTTAAAGCTTGGTCTAAGTTAGACCACGTTTTGTAATAAAGCCGCATGGGTTTAAACCCATGACATTAATGTTTCAGTAACTACCGATACCTATTATTTATTGATGCAACTGAGAATGTAATAAATTGCATATTATTATTATATGATCTGCACAATTTAATATTGTGCAATAAAAAAGCTTTTGTAATTATGACTCATGCCTGAGGGTTTGTTAAATTGTTTGAGCTTTCAGACTTTTTGGATATAGTGTATTAGATAGACAAGGACTGTATAGATTATGACTTCCTTCCTTGAGAAATAGATTCTTATTTGCAGTTGAAATTGTGAATATTACAACACCAATAAGCGTATGGCACATGTTTTGCCTTCCTGGCTACTTAATACACTACATTTGATTGATCAAAATCAAAAATGTTGTAAACTTATGTTTTATCTTAAGAAAATTGCTTGGCATAATTGTTAATTTAGATATTGTTGTGTTGGCGATGATTGAACTTCCAGAGAAACACTTGTGGCAACTGTAGATAGGATGGATTGTATCTAACAAATGTTTATAAATAAAATGTATTATAAGTAGCACCATGTTTCTATTACTGAATCATCCCTATCTTAACAACTTGCCTTCTACTTACTATGGAACATACTCTTATTAGACCATAACTATTGGAAAGTATAGTAATCAAAAGATATTCTGGATATTCACAATTTATTTTCTTATGTTTACAAATAAAACATAGTCAATATTCAAGACTCATTGGTTTGTATGAAATCTGTTCAACAGAATGTGTTCTTATTTTTTTTTTGTGTGCACTGTGTGTGTATGTTACACAAATAATATCACAAACAGTCTGCGGGAAACACAGTAAGATGTTAGGACATGCTGTCAATGAGCGACGCTCTCATTGTGGATGTGATCGCTGTGGGCTTGGCATCATTGAGCTTGAACACACTTTCAATAACTGAGATTTCTGTTGAAGTTGTGTCTAGGCCACAGAATGCACACCAGTCGTTGACCACCATTCCTGCAGCGATCACATCACTGCCTCTGTTGACGGTGCCCGCTACCAGCGGTACTTGTAGGAGAGATGACAATTCGTCTTGATCTTGAATTGTGGTTTTGGGATGCACGAGTCCGCCGCGATTACTGAGTGCGGTGTAAGATCCCACCAGGACGTTCCCGGCGACCGTCTGTCTGAACACCTCCACGTCCAGGGTGTCTGCAAGGATCTCCTCTGTGTCACGGTCCAGGTCAGGGTGCACCAGCGCCACGTAATCGTTACAGGCGATTACGTTTCCGAGCGCACTAAGGCGCTCCTCGACCCGCTGGACCTTGATAGTATCCGGTAGACTGTTTCTAATGTGTTGCAGTTCTGTGTCTGTTGTCGATGACGGAACCAGAAGTCCGTTTTTGTTGCCCACTGTCATGCGGCCGATGATCCGGCACCCCGCCACGCTCATGTGCACCACGGGGATGGTGTCAGACAACTCTGCCTCAAACACGCTATAAAAATTCTCCGATCCACCGATTGCGACGAGGCAATAGGAATTTGTCAATTTACTAAACACTCCAACCTCATTGTTGTTTTCAAATTGGACACGGACTGCCATGATTTCCAGTTAGTTAAGTTTTAATCGAAATTAAAAAGTATTTCACAACAATATAACTTCACTTCACGTGGGGAGAAAAGAAAAACACGGGGATTTTCGTTGTAGTGGTTACATTTATGTCAAATATGTCAGTTTGACATTTTTAGTTCGTAGTCTCTCCGTTTGATGTCGTGTACCATATTAAAAAAAAATACATCATTGTATCTCGATCTAACTTGTATGCAGCCAGTATATTCTCTCTCACTCGAAAATTATATAGGTGCTCAACTTCTTTACTTTATTATTATTGGAATGCGCTTAAGTTATAAGGGGTGCGTTTAAATCCTTCTGCGGTATTTCGCCGGAAAAAAATTAAACTGGCGAGGGTTCGCTGAACGGAGTCATAAGTTTCTGTCAATGTTAGTTGTCAAATTCAATTGACAGCTCAGTTTATTGAATAAATAATCAATTTGCCGGTTCAATATAAATCCATAATCCAAAAATAATATTTACTCTCTAAAATAAAAATAATATTCGTTTTTACGGCGAGAATCTAGCAAAACAACAAAACTTAATGTCAATCTGACAGCAGGATAAAATTTTGCGTGGTAAAAAGGTCGCAAAAATTTATTCCTTTCAGCAAAAACATAGACCAGCGGACGACCGTAAACGGGGCAGATTAAATTTTAATTGGTATAATTTTTCACCTCTCGGTGTACTTAAACGGGCGGTTTGACATTTAGTCAGTATAAAATTAAACTGGATAAAGGATTTAAGGTGATTGCGCCGATGTAGCCCGCGAAATTCAAATATTTTTACGTTTTTTGCAATTTGCAGGCCAGTGACATGTTGTAACTTTATAAATATTTGTGTTGCGCAAATAACAAGTATAATTTTAAATATAAAAAATATCAAAAAATTCGCTCCTTCAGCTCTCACATAGAAAAGGTGCATCGTAGTTAGATTTCGGAGATTTTAACATGATGCACCTTTTCTATGTGAGAGCTGATGGAGCGAGTTTTTTGATATTTTTTATATTTAAAATTATACTTGTTATTTGCGCAACACAAATATTTATAAAGTTACAACATGTCACTGGCCTGCAAATTGCAAAAAACGTAAAAAAATTTGAATTTCGCGGGCTGGTTGGAGCATCCCCCTTAAACGCAGCCAAGAATGCGTTCAAGATTTAAACTACAATTTTGAAATAAGTACGTTCAAGGAAAGGTGTTAAAAAATTGTAAAGTCTATGAAAACATTTAAAAAAAATAGATAAATTCACTAAAATCTATGAGTCGTGGCAATTTGACATCTCTTGTAAAAGTTAAAAATGGATGAAATTAAATAGTATTTTCAATGTAAAATTAAAAATTAGAAAAGAATGAATAAATGTATTCGCGATGAAGATGAAAGATGCGTAAATTCTTAATACTCAATTGTTTAGTAGATTGCAATGATTCAGACCTGTTCCCAAATGATGTTATTCAAAACCTGAGGCAGGTTGTGATTTCTCCAATCACATACACGCCAAAGATCCAAGAAGCTTTACAAAGAATTAATTTCAAATATCACAGGACTTGCAGTTACACGAATATTTTACGGGTATAATTATTTTGTTTAATTCAGTAGAAAAACTTAATTACCTACGTGGTTTGGCAAAAGTACTATTTTTTTTAGAATCTTATTACTGACTAGCTTTTGCCAGAGGCTTCACATGATCGACCCCCCTCCCCTCCCTCTTTATTGCCTACCATGTCAGGACCAATGCAGCTTTCATCTGGTGAAAGAATTTTTGAAATCGGTTCAGTAGTTTTTGAGTTTATTCGTTACAAACATACACACAAAAAACAATTCATGCCTTTACCTACACAATATTTAGTTATTTATGTATTAGTATTTATTTAGTATTAGTATTTATGTAGGTATGTGTATATAAGCTAGAATAACGATTACCCGGTGGCCTTCCATGACGTCTTAAAGCCAGAGTAGTTCAGTGAGGGAACGAGGTGATTTGCTCTGTCTCTTTCCCACACTGGAACTATGTCATGGTAGACGCCACCGCCATATTTTTTATGATCCCGTGTGATAATTTCGAATGTAGCGGCCTAGCGGGTGAATACCCTGGCAACTGACAGTAGTCTATGTTATGATGATTGATGATAACAAACACTGTTTCTACTTCTCCAAAGCCTCTTGGTTTAGAATTAGTATTACGATAATAAATTTTTCTATAATGCTTTTTTTTCATATCTTCCTACCGTCCATCATCAATATGGCCACACCTTTCTGGTGCACGCTGTACGCTATCATCACAAACATGGTGTTGATCCAGGAATGTGACGTTGACGAGAGCCAGACGCTGTTGATGTTCTGGGGCTCCGACCGCTCTGACAGCAAAGTGACTTTAAGCATGTCCAACGACAGCTGCACCTCTTTACATAACCCGGTAAAGCACTTCCGACATTTCCATAGGTAGCTAAACATCACAATTATCAAGGACAACGAATCTTATTCATCGAGATTGGCTTCAAGCCGGTTGCCTTTTCACCAGAGATGTGCTATGACTGTGCTGCGAGAATGTAAAAGCTGAGCTACGAAACTGTGAGACGGGTTCCTCTAATGCTACGCTTTGTAACGATGCGAGTAACATGTGCAGCTATGAAGATGCGCCGCCGCAAAGTACCTGCGCCAGGAAGATGCGCAGTTCGAGCTATGCGATATATCGATAGTAGGAAAGACGACCCATAGCACGCCTCCATAGCACGCATCCTTCCTAAAAAACACGTCTTAGTTGAATCCGTTTCCACCCTGTTTCCACCATTGCTGTGATAATTGGTGGTTATCAAACGCATCCGTAGCAACGTAGCATAGTACGTACATCTCTGGTGGAAAAGCAGCCTAATTTTCCAAGAAGCAACTGCATATTTGATAACTTAGTTTTAGGATTCAAAACGATACCCCACTTTTAAGGTAGGCTGTTCACGGACTGATCTTGGCCAGTGTGTAATTGTGTGCCGAGTGCCGTATCGTGATTTAGCTTAGGCTTAGGTCATAGTATAATCGTCTTCTATGTACACTGTATGAGACTAAGTGGTGGATATCATTTGGCAGGTAAGTGCACCGACCTCCAACCGTGACAGAGAGTTGCGTTCCACAGCCCAACAAACAGATATAAGCTGTCGTTTATCTGGCATCTCTTCACCAGGTACCTACTATTTACTTAAATACGTATAACTAGGAATATTCTAAAAGTTCAGTTCTGTTCCTAGCCATTTTGTAGAACTGAATCTCTTAATGTATAATCTTGATTACTCCCTGAAGTCGTTATTCTATTGTCGTTGAACAGCGAATCCAAATGATACGGAGGAGCAGCGCCAGACGCTCGCACGCATAGCGGACTCGCTTACAGTTTCCTCGCCCGCTTCGTCGCTGCTGCAGCCGGCAGGACGCTCCATGTCAATCCTCAGCTCCGTCTGTGCACTGCTGCTCAACAAACAGGTACCTGTATTGTGATTTTTATTATTAGACCACAGCCGTCCACTGCTGGGCTACAGGCCTTTTAAATCGCTCCCTAAGAAGAGACCACATATTTTAAAATCACTTAATAAGATCGACAGCTTGGAGGCGAGTAAGAGTGGCACTGGATTGGCCTTGGTTTATCGTAAGACTTGATGTAATGACTCATGTAATGACAATTGGAGTCTACTCTCCACGAAAGTCTATTTAGGCTAATTTTAACATTTCACAACGCATTGCTCATAAATTTGGTTTTGCACCATCACTTATAGGGCTCGCATGCAGCGAAGGAAGTGTCTAGCTTCACTGGTAGTCTACGGTCAGACAACATCTGCCGCATCTGCTTCGGCGGCGAGTCTGCGGAGCGCCTGGTGCGGCCCTGCTCCTGCCGCGGCACCATCGCTGCCGTGCACCGCACCTGCCTCGAGCGCTGGCTGCTGCAAGCCGCTACGTCCTACTGCGAGCTATGTCGGCATCATTATGTCGTAACCAGAAGCCATAAGTGAGTTTTTTGTAATATAAACTTAGCATAGTCAGCTTGCAATGTTTCCATTGCTGCGATGGAGCACCATGTATGTCTCTTTTCTGTTAAAAGTGCATCGTGAACCCTGTACTAGTTGATATCTATGTCCTTATCTTATAGTTTCTGGTTTTAGTTTAGGTCATGCCTGTCTTCTGGGCCAATCTTCAATTTTTGAACTTCCGTTTTGGATAATGACGCCCGATACTTTTACTGCTGGTGCAACCATCCATTGACAAAAAACGAAAATATATATTATTTTAATTTCATTTTAGTTAAACGTAATTAAAATAATGTATATTTTTGTTTTTTTGTCAATGGATGGTTGCACTAACAGCAAAAGTATCGGGCGTCATTATCCTAAACGGAAGTTCAAAAATTGAAGATTGACCCTTCTATCACCGTTTTAAGCAGCCTGCGGGCCTTACTGGGTTAGAGTTCTCGACGACACCGCGATAATTGCTCTTACTCTCTTTTTCCATGTTTTAAATTGCAATCTAAGGATTCTTGTACAAGCGGAACTTATTATGAACGCGACACTACAAAAAATCCTGGAGTCTATTACGAATGCTTTTGATCAGATGGTCATGGATGCGGTCGATGTTGGAGTGGGCAATGTCTGGTCGCGGGCGTGCGCTGGCGGCCGACATGTGGCGCGCGCTGGCGCTGGGCACGGCCAGCGTGCTGGGCACTGCGCGCGCGCTGCACGCGTGCGACGCCGTGCTGCAGGCGGGCGCGCGCAGGGGGGGCGGCGCCGCGCTCGTCGCCAATCTGTTCTCGTCACTGCTCATTGGAGTGATCGGTGAGTCAATGATGGAGTTAAGGTTTGTTTTAAAACCAATATGGACAAGCTGCAGGGTAGACTTCGGGCACAGTACCGATTTTTGTCGACTATTTCATCCTTTAAACCGCAACTACTTAGTTATTCATTCGTACCACTTTGAACTTCAGAACCCTTTTTTTATCGTGGTATAATCAAATGAGTCCTCCCGCCCAGGGTGGGACGGGAGGGATTGTTAGACTTGATTGACTAAAATCCACGGTTATCGCCGTCAATAGCCCTTTACGTACCGGAGCCACGGTTACCGAGTGAGACAGTCCAGCAACCCCGGCAGGCTTTGGTCCTCTTAGGGGGCCCCGTCAGATTGCTGACATCTCTTTGAGGCGCGCGTGGAACACAACGCGCCGTCGACCCGGGCATGGTCCAAGATCGGATGGCGAGTATGGCCGTGTTTTTTCTCAGAATTTAGAAGTCCCCAAATTATACCATAATCACTGCTGCTTCCATGGTCACACCAGGTGCACTGAACGGTCTGCTGACAACGTGGATGCTTCTGAAAGTCCAGGAGCATCAGCTATCGTGGCAGGCGTGGCGGGACAGTACGCTGCACGTGCACGTGTCGCTGGGCGACGAGGACAACGCGGTCACGCAGCACGCGTCTGACGTCACAGTGGTCGGCGATGAGGACGGGAATGCAACCGCTGACCGGAGCACTAATGTTGCTGACCCCTTCATGGGTTCACTGCCGTTCAACCTAAGGTTATTACGTTTTGTTTCTTAAAATTTTTATATGGTGTTAGAATTGATCGGAAAGTTGGATGATGGTCCCGTAATAGCATTATTTATGCAAAGGATGTAGGTAATAATGTTTTTAATTCGTCTTTTAGGTTTGTCTCTATTTTACCAATATAATGAACCGATGATCATGTCATCGCCAGTGATGATTTAATTTTCAGCACGATTCCAAAATGCACTATCATGCTATAAATAAATTAATTTACTTAATACGGTTGTGCGTATATGGGAGCAAGTCTATCGACAATATTTCTAATCTTTATCTTCAGATTCTTGATAATACTTAAAGTAGATAAGGGTAATAATTATATTATTTTGTCCACAGTTACATTCACTTTGTAAACCCTTGAGATTTTAAATCACAAAATTCTATCCGTTTTTGAAATATTTTCGGCGGGACAGAAATTAGTCAGCAAGCACGGTAGAGCACCACTGAGCAGTTAAAGAAATACTGATGTGATGGCAGCCATGGTCTCAATCTCATTCATATGCTTCATGCTGACAACTGCGTCTTGTTTCATTATTATAATGAGTTTACTAATACTACGACGATTCAGACTCAGCGCGGGTGCTACTTATACACAATCTGTAGATTGATCATAGAAATTAATAAAAATAAACAATAAAAGCATTGATACAAAACCCTTGCCATTGCTCAATACTCGGATATAGTATTATCTTGACTATTTAAAGATCATTCGGAATGGTACAACCTGATTCCTAAACTAGGTGATCCTGTCAATTAGGAGTCAGTTTCCGCTACCACTGTGATACATTCTTCTTCGTAGTAGTCCATACAATAGTATGGTTTGAAGCATGGGTTTGAAGGTAGCTATTTATTAAAATTAACAACGAAGGAAGAACAAATATTAGTGTTAGTAATGATGACTTTCAATGTGCATTTATTTCTATGAATGTGAGACTGAGACACAGACTAAGTATGGACTGAGGTTGAGTATGATAGATTGAGGGTGAGTGTGTAAGTGTTAATGAAGAGATGCGTAGTAACTAGTGATAGCGTTTTAGGGAGGGTGTTTTGATGTGTTTGAGATTGTTGTGTGTACCCCTGATATTTTACAAATGAAATGAGAAATTAAAACTACAGTAAAACAGATCTAAACATTGATACGCCAGCTTCTGGTGGTGCAGTAGTTCTTTTCTATCTTAAGTGTCTATTGCATCACCTTAAGGAAATCTATGTGACCGCTCCACTGCAATGAACTTAGTTTTAGCAGCCCATTAAAAAAATATACTAAAATGCTAATGCCGGCGCAAAGTAGGGATAAGGCCCAGCGCACTGGCTGGAGGCGCGGCGGAGAGCAATTGAAAACAACAATTATTATAAACCTATCTTGATATACGGTCAAAAATAAGAATAAATTCGGACACGGTGCTCGGAGCGCCCTCAAGTCGTGTTGCTTTGCGCTCCACCTCACTACCCCGCGCCCGGCTGGCTGGGGCGGTCCGATGCTCGGAGAGATGGCACCGCGTCTCCAGCGGTGTGGGCCTAATTTTAACTATTGAATCAGTATTATCTATTTGGTTATACAATTTCAGTTTGTCATCAAACACTACACCCAGATACTTTATGGGACCTTTAAAGGTTACACCTGGGGGTGTCAAAGGAACTTGGGTTTGGAACCATGACACTTGCCAGGTCCTCAAACCCTTACTACGGTGTACGAGTGGTATATCGGGTACTATTTACTAGTTCCCACAAAAAATTCAATAGTCTTAATTTTATTAACTTTATTATTAACAGACTTCAAAAAGGACGAGGCACCACTAGTTTAAACCCTCGAGTCCAAATTCAATTTCCCGTGAAACACCCAGGGGTTCCGAAGGGGAACCGAGATCAGGGGTGCGTTTAAATCTTCCGGCGATGTTTCGCCGGTAAAAAATTAAACTAGCGCGGGTTCGCTGAACGGAGTCATAAGTTTCTGTCAATGTTAGTTGTCAAATTCAATTGACAGCTCAAGTTATTGAACAATTAATAATCAATTTACCGGTCTAATATAAATCCATAATCCACAAATAATATTAACACTCTAAACTTAAAATAATATTCGTTTTTACGGCGCGAATCGAGCAAAACAACAAAACTTAATGTCAGTCTGACAGCAGGATAAAATTTTGCGAGGTAAAAAGGTCACAAAAATTTGTTCCATTTATTAAAAACTTATACCAGCGGATGACCGTAAACGGGGCAGATTAAATTTTAGTTAGCTTCATTTTTCACCTCGCGGTGTACTTAAACGGGGTGTTTGACATTTAGGCCGACTTTCACCAAAAGTTAAACATGTTTAAAATTTTATTCAAGCACAAAATTCAATAGAAAATTGCGCTTAAATAAAATGTTAAACATGTTTAACTTTTGGTGAAGGTCGCCCTTAGTCAGTATAAATTTAAACTGGATAAAGGATTTAAACGCAGCCCAGAGCATGACATAATATATGTATGTGCTGTGACTACAAATTATAGAG